>JASPKZ010007826.1:1057500-1617960 GCA_030220185.1 Diploptera punctata
TCCATAAAGATCATGTAGCTCACTGTTATGTAGTTTTTTCCTAGCACCTATCTGTTCATCTCTATTTTGGTCCTCCCCCCCCCTAAGAACTTTATTCTCAAATAGCCTACACGTAATATTTCATCCTTCCTTAAAGTAAGAGTTTATGTTTCGCATCAATATAACAGGGAACATAACAGTTCTATACATTTTCAGTTTAATATTTTTTAGAAGTTAGGATGACAAAAGTCCATTTCCAGAATTGAGTATATGTTTAATTTATTTCTGCATATAATTCCTGTTATTATTGTTCTAGGTAACCTATTTTAATTCAGCAGCCACTTCTTTAATGTATTCTTCACTTGTCATTAACTGCCCATTTTCATTATATAACGCATTTATATGTATAACCATTTATCATATCTACCGTATATAGAGTCTCATAAATGACCATACACTATAATATTCACAAAATGTGAATGTTACTACAAAGCAAACTAAAAATAAACTATTTCACATTACAAACGCGTATTTTTAACAATTATGACACAATTTGCATTTCATTTTGTCATTATTAATGACAGAGTTAACCGGTCTTCTTTTGATTCTTTATTGCAATTAATATTGATAATGGCTGACTTTACATTTATAAGTAAGTTAAGCAATGTTTAACATATTGTTGGCACATATTTTCTATATATTGCTTTCATTCATACTTTATCTTTAAATAATAATAACCACAAAATTGGATACGGTTCATGGTAAACATATTTTCTGGGTGTTATTTAGTATCGATTGTTATATAGTTACATACATGTTGATATTCATCTACAATTATTGTTTTTTACGTTTCAAGAATTGACAGTGTATTCAAATCCAACAATTCTGACTCAAATGGCTTGATGCGCATGTTAAAAAGAGCCACATGTTACAAATTTTCTTGATTCTTATAGATTCTTGTATCACAACATCTACCGACATGCTCAGATACTATTCCCTACATTTGTAAGTCACGTGACTGTTATAAAACATATTTAATCGATTAACATTCAGACTATTATATGTTTAATGATTACTATGCTATCTTAAGTTCAATTACGTTACCGGTACTTTATGGAAGATGTGTTTCGGATCCTCTAATCAGGGAAATTCAAGTCGTCACCGATAGCTAGTGAAGCATCTTAGCCGATAGATAGAGCATCTGCATATTGTGCGCCATTATCTTTATTATTAATTATTTCTATCTACAATTCTAATGCAAGTTTTCGTAATTTTCGGTATATTTCTCTGAGCAAATGTGTGTGTGTGTTATATTTAATATTTTCGCGGATTTAAGTATGAATGGGAGAGCTTTCTTGGTTTTTCCGCATCAAGGACAAAATCCAAATTCCTATTATCGAGGAAACATAGCCTACTACTCCATGGAGCGACGGGTCTAGAAAGCCCTTGGCCTACCAGCCGGTTGCTGGCCTCACATCTACATGTGTTAATGACAGAGGTAGACAATCATCCTGCCAGTGTAGGGATGATATGTGGTGAGCATGTCGGATCCCCCCTAGCCGTTATAGCTGGTTTTCTCATCCTGGAGCCGCTACTTATTGTAACTACCCAAATGCCTCACGATGCTGTGTGAGCACCGATCCCATACTGGTCGAAATTCCATGACAAAATGTCTTCTCCCATTGGGACACATGTCCCGTACCAGAGCTCTGCGCTAATGCCTCTTGCCACTCGGCTACGGCGCGGGACTATCAAGGAAAGATAGGTTCTAGATATTGGCATATAAGACGCATACAAGTAACTCGAAAGTATCATTCCTTGATAATTGTATATGAGATCATGTTGAAACGTTGGAACAAGTGACCAGATGTCAAACTTGAATCCTTGACGCGGAAAACACAAGAAACCGTTCTTAATCACATATATTCCTTAAATCGATAATAAGATTGTAAAATAATAATTCCTCCATTGTTTATTCTTTTATATTACGGTATCATTCCCTGCATCACAAACCCGACAAATTCTTTAAGAAAATCTGAACCTCATTTTGAATTCATTTAACTTATAAGTTCTAACATACATTGTAACGAATTTCGATCTTGCTCTGAAATGTAACTCTTTAAACAGGAAGTATCTTTATTATTTTTAATCAACTGATTCTATGTAACCTTCTTATTAAGTTTACAAGCATCTCAGTGATTATATGTAGGCCTAAGTAATGTCATACTCTTTAGAATTAAAAGAAGTAGAGTAGGACGAACTTGCTTGTGTTACATTGTCTTTAGTCTTGTTTCTCTTGTAATGAAAATGTATTTAGTTTCATGACGTTCTTTTGTTTAGAGGAGGAGGAGGAGGAAGCAAAAGGTGAAAACTGTTAGTATAGGGGTTGAAGTTTTGAAAAAGAGCGCATGCAAAGTAGGCTGTATAATATTGCGCGTGGTGTCTGGGTCTCGGTACAAAGGATTAACGTAACCCCATCACAAGTTTAGCATCTAGAGTGGAGAGCCTTTGTAGCGAGCGAGTTGAACATGGGTCTTCTTACAGCCAGCTTGATTGAATCGCTCGTTTTTAATTTCACGCCGTGTCCGACACATACTGACAATCTCACTTCCAAAGTGGCATAACTCAATTCTAATCAATTACCAGCAAATTATAATTTCATAGAAATGTGTAGGTATACAATTTTCCTTTATTTCATTCTTATCCATCGTCATTTTTTTCATGTTATATCTTATTCTCCTCCGTTTATTAGTATTTTTATTTAAAGACGCTCTTTAAAAGGTCAGGCTACTCTGAGTAACAAAAAATAAACTTTTTTTTTGTCTCAGAAAGAAAAATATGTGATTCGGATAGTATTTTTTCTCCTGAATTCAAATATGATATCGGTTTTTCTCCATCGCGCAAGGTTTCCGAGAGACAGGTATTTATAATGTCAAACACTTTAATATTTTCTACATTCGTAACTACACAATATTCGAACATTCGGACTCACCTAGAAAGTAAAAAATGACGATTTTCTGCTATATTTCACCTGTGGAGCATCCCTTTTGATGGTCCAACAATAATTGGCCAGCATATTAGGATTCCATTTGCCTTGATATCTCTTTTCCATAGCTGAAATCTCCTGAGTTGGCTCATTTGGTTTTATATTACAATGGATAAATAGACGAAAAAAGTTTATTAAAAATTTATTATTTAAATCCATTAATTGAAATTGAAATAAAAAAACTGTGGGTGCTGTAGAAATTCCGAATACATATTTGAAAACACGATAAAAAAACTGCATTAAGTACAACTATTGGTACTCATGAGACAAAAATCATGTTGACCAGTATTATTAGCGTCGCAATACAAATCTGGCCTGTACGTTTTTGTTGAGTGGCTTTATTTTACGTTTGAGTTTCTTTTACTTAGCGTAAATCTGATATTTAGGCCAATACTTTAGTTCCCTTCAGATGAATTTTACATTAAAAACCTGTTGATCGTGATCACGTTTGAATCCTTAAATTTTTGGTTTCAGATTTGGGCATGGTACTACTAGTTCACTAGTACAGAATCTCTTCTTTTCTCTACATCTTTTGTTAATTAATTATTGTGTCAGTTTAAAAAAATTGAAAATGGATGTTATGACATCATCACTAACGGTATAGAAATGGTCCTCCTCTGTGATCTCAAGATATCGTGCTATCTTGTGACGCAGCGGGTCAAGGTTCGATCCCCGGTCGGGACAAGTCTCCTTGGTGAGGTTTCTTAGGAGTTTTTCTTCACTTTTACGCCCAAGACAAATGTCAGGAAACTTTAAGGTCCAAACAGTCCCTGAACACCATCTGGTCATCAGTATCATATTCGCCTCATTAGATTTAGTGTAGATTAAAGCCTCTCTTGGGGGCTCATTACCATCATCATCATCTTTCATATTATCATGAGAGCGTACTCCCACCTTCAAGGACACCTCCACCCTTAGAAGTGGGTTAAAAATACTCCAATACCAGATGAGAATACCAGAAATATCATAATGATAACGTGGCGGCATTCATAAAAAAAACAAATGTGGTGCAAGTACGAGTAATTACAAGATCGCCCTCTATCTCTGATTTTTAGGCAACTTTTGCAAAATCTAAATGTAAATTTTCAAACGTTTGTGCATTTTAAACAAGTCTGGAAATTCCATGTAAGGTTAATGGTAACAAATCAGAGCCAGATCAGGATTTTCTCGGAGTTACTCCCGTTTTATAGAGTGTCATGGCGGCTAGCTACTAACACGCACAAGTTACGCTCCAGGTTTTAAGTTACTTTTCAGCAGGTGCCTTCGTTATTTCATAGTTAAAGTTGTATATTCGTAGTCAGTTTAAGTTTAAATTTATATCAGTTATTGCCAAAAGTGTGTACATTTAACAACATGGGTAAAAACACACGTAATTCAAACAATGATTCGACAAGTTCTACGGAGGAAGCAGTGAAACGTGTGGTGAAAGAGGCGCTGCAGGATCCCAGCACTCTGCAGGTGTTTGTGTCCATGTTGCGGGACCAGGTAGTGGCGGAACTGCAGAAGACCATCGAGGACAACACTAAAGTAATTGAGGATCTGAAAAAGACCCTCGATGAAAAAGACAGAAAGATTGAGGTGTTGGAAAATAAATTAGACGATCTAGAACAATACCAGAGACGTCAATGCCTCAGAATTTTTGGTGTAAAAGAAGAGGCCGGAGAGGACACTGACCAGAAAGCCATCGAGGTGGCCAAAAAAATCGGTGTCGGTCTATCAGTGACAGACATTGACAGAAGTCACCGTGTTGGTGTTAATAATGCAGAAAGACCGCGGGCTATAATAGTGAAATTTGTTAGTTACCGCAAGCGCAGTGAAGTTTTTCTAAGCAAGAAAAAGTTGAAAGGAAGTGGGGTCACTGTTCGCGAGGACCTAACGAAGTGTCGCTATCGCCTGCTACAAGACAGTATACAAAAATACGGTATTCAAAATGTATGGACAATGGACGGTGCCGTCATAGCCAAAGTAAATGGCGAAAAACGCAAAATTAGATCTTCTACGGATATCAACTAGATAGGACCTGAGTGTAAAATATGTTTACTTTATTTGTCTTTTCTTTGCTAACAATTATATTGTTAATTTATTTCTAATTTAGGTAAGTTTTAAGTTTATTATTTTTTATTTAGGACAACTTACTTGTTTTATTTTCATTTTTAAGTTTTTGTTTAGCTAATTATTTTAATTTTATTAGAGTTATTACAGTACATAGTTTATTTTTACTTTCTGCTATTGGCACATTGAGCTGACAAATGATGAATTATTTGCAACCCTTGACTCACCCACCTTCTGCAATCACCCTCTTATTGTGCAGACAGCTTTTAACACAGGTAGCAACATTCCTCAACCCCTACCATCCCCTCCAAAAACAACTACCAGTCTACTTAGGAATGCATTTTCTATTGATAAATCATCACTTAAAATCGCTCACGTAAATTCACAAAGCATTCTGTCCCACTTTGATGAGTTTGAAACCATATTTTCATCTCTTGGACTGAGCGCCATTTTAATTTCGGAAACCTGGCTCACCCCATCCATACCTTCGTCCCTTGTTCACCTAGACGGATATACACTGCTCAGAAATGACAATAGATAAAAGAGGTGGAGGAGTTTGTGTCTTTATATCAAATGAGCTTAATCCAAGAATTGTCCACAAGTCCCCTTCTGTATATTCCGCTCGCCCCGAGTTCTTATTCGTAGAAATTCAAGCCAGTCTAAAAAAATGTCTCTTATGCATTGTATACAAACCTCCAAAAATTGGGCACCTTTCGGATCTAGAAAACGCTCTGAACGATTCATTGCCTCATTATGAACACGTTATTGTCGCAGGAGATTTTAATACAAATCTTCTTCAGACTGACTCACCAGCCATACAACTTAAAAATATGTTCCAAAGCTTTAATATGACCATTGTTCCTCTCTCTGCCACACACCACACTGCTACTTCCGACACTCTACTGGACTTAATTGTGACTACACATCCACAGAAAGTACTGTCATATGGACAAATTCCTGCTCCTGGCATATCTGCTCATGACATTGTATTCGTAGAAATACTCACTCCAATGTCCTAAAAGACGCTCTAATTAATTACGTACAGAAATTTACAAAACATAGACGATACTAAACTAAAATCAGACGCTTTAGAACTACCTTGGTATTCAATATGGAATCTTAGATCAGTTGATGAAAAAGTAGACACATTTAATACACTGATACTACAACTATACGACAGACATGCACCAGTAAAAACCCGACGATTTTCCCGCTCCCCTGCTCCCTGGATGAATGATTCAATACGTGAACTTATGTCAAAACGAGACAAAGCATACCGAACATACAGACGACATAAAATGACGAGAACTGGCAACTGTACAAACAACTTAGAAACACAACTACACAAACTATACGTAATGCCAAACTACGACACGCCCACAGTATAATCGGACCTGAAATAGTGCACGGGACACTTGGCGAAAGCTCCGTGCAATGGGACTTAGACAGTTGAATCCCTCAACTGACTCTATAGACATTTCTGTAGATGACTTAAATGAACATTTTACCTCAATACCCAAGACACCTCCAGACAACAAGACTAAAATAGACATTCTTAAAGACTTATCCCCATCCCCACATATAGGAAGAGATAAATTTACTTTTACGACATTTCGCCTATAGACGTTAAAAAAGCACTCAAGCGGATTAAATCCAATGCGCAAGGAACAGATAACATCAGCATTTAATGCTAAATAAAATCATTGACATTATTCTACCCACAGTGACTCATATTTTCAATGCTTCCCTTATAACTTCTATCTTCCCTATTGTATGGAAACAGTCTAGAGTTCGGCCTATACCAAAAATAAGTACACCTACTAACTGTAATGACTTCCGACCGATTAGCATCCTTCCGACATTATCTAAAGCCCTGGAATATATTGTACATAAGCAAATGACTGATTATCTCCAAGAAAATCACCTCCTTGATCCTTATCAATCCGGCTTTAGATCTGGTCATAGCACAACCACAGCTTTGCTAAAAATTACCGAAGATATTCGTGAAGCGTGGACAGACGTCAATTGACTCCTTTAACCTTACTTGACTTCAGCAAAGCTTTTGACACAGTAGACCACGACTTACTTATGATAAAGCTCAAGCACCTACATTTGTCTGACAGCGCTGTATCCTGGTTCGACTCATACCTGCACGGTCGTCAACAATACGTTTCATTAAACTCTAGATCTTCGACTTGGCGTAACGTGCCGGCTGGAGTCCCCCAGGGCAGTGTTCTCGGACCTCTTCTTTTCTCAATCTACATAAATGATTTGCCAACTGTACTAAAGCACTGTCGTTATCACCTCTACGCTGATGATCTCCAAATTTACCTACATTCACCTCCTCATTCTCTCTATAACAGCTTGATGAAAATGAATGACGATCTCATATCCATCTTTAACTGGTCTTCAAGTATCGGTCTAAATCTAAATCCTAACAAGTCACAAGTAATTCTAATGGGACAACAAAGACTGCTTACAACCTTTGACATATCTACACTTCCAAACATTACTATAAATAATATAATTATCCCTTATTCTTCTTCAGTAATAGATCTTGGACTACATCTAGACGCAAATTTAACCTGGCAAACACAAGTGAAACACATATGTAAAAAGACTTTCTCCATCTTACATTATCTTAGACGTTTAAAGAATTTTCTCCCAGTTTCGTTAAAAACAAATCCTAGTGCAGAATCTTGTGTTACCACACTTCGATTATTGTGACATTATATATAATGATCTAAACTATGACTTGTCGCAGAGACTGCAGCGTGTTCATAATGCTTGCGTTCGATTCATTTTCAATATCCGCCGTTATGACCATATTTCCGAACACTTTAATAACCTCTCTTGGCTCCGTCTTACTGACAGACGTAAATTGCACTCTCTTTCGCTACTTTTCAAGCTTCTGAATTCCTACATTCCTACTTACCTGGCGTCCAGATTTGAGAAGTTATCCTCCTACCACAATATTGACACTAGGTCACAAGATAGCAGTCTGCTAACAATTCCTCTTCATAGCACTTCCTCCTATTCTACTTCCTTCACAGTAGCCTCCGCCCGTTCCTGGAATCTCCTTCCTCAAGATAAGATATCAGGGGTTGCCGCACACTTGGCACCTTTAAGTCACGCTTATACAGTTACCAGTTGTCTAATAATTAATTTTTCTCTATTTATTTAATTTTATACTATGTCATTAATCTTTTCCTCGTTTTTTATATATTTTGTACATATTATATATTTAATTCGTTAAATTTAGAGTAAATCAAAATACATTATAAATATTAATTGTATTGTATTCATAACTTGTAATCGTTTATATATATATATATATATATATTGTAATTTAGATTTAAGACTTTTCTTTTGTATTTTTTTAAACCTGGTTGAGTGGTAGACAAGGCCTTAAGGCCTTAACTCTGCCAGGTAAAATAAAGCTATTATTATTATTATTATTATTATTATTATTATTTTCCCCTTCCAAAAATTTAATTTCGCTACTTGTCCTCTTATATCATCCATTTCATTTCATCTAACCCTGTGATCACGCGAAAGGCTTTGTCAGCCGGCATTCCCGTATATCACAGATCATCAATAATAGGGACTTCAGCTCATCTCATACCTCGACGTGGTATTTCGTTGAATAAAAAAGAGGGGTTTGCAACAAACCAAAAACTATTCCTCAAATTCCACGTAAAACTGCAGCAGCAAAATTTAGACTTATCACAAAACGAGACTGCTTAACAAAACGTATTATTAGTGTTGTTATTGTTATTATTATTGTTGTTAGTATTATTATTAATAGTATTATTATTGTTGTAGTTATATATCTTAGTTTAGCATCTCACTACATACGTGCTTTTACGTGCCTTACGGAGACACGACCTGTCGGCAGAGGAATTTTAAACATTGGATCACATGTCAAATGTTTTCACCCACAAGGACATGGAGGGCCCCTCCGAGTTAGCATCAGTTCAAACCAGGGCCTCCTCCGATGAAACACAGCATTAGGACGAAACACAAATTTCACACTCATAACTGCCCAGTGGGTAGGCCCTCATTGGACTACAGTGTCACTTAAAAATAAGAATATTAACTAACTAGCACTATCCAAACTGTCCGTTCATGACCGCGCGGACATAAGCTCTCCACATATCCCTATTCTGAGCTAATGCTTTCCCATCATCCCCTGTATAATCTACTTAAGGTTACTCTTATTCTTCCACCTCATTCTTGCTCTACCTACACAGAGCTTTCCCTCTGGTTTTCATACAAGGTGTTTTAAAACCACTCTTTCATTCATCATTCGTGTCATATGTCCTGTCTGTCGCAGTACAAAATACTTAAATATTCTTATTATATCTAGTATCCCATAAAAATACGTAATCTTCTCCTTACACCTGTCTGTTCATTTATGTTTTGGTCCAAATATGTTTCTAAGAACATTACTATCAAATACTCGTAATCTTTTCTCCTCCCTTAAAATAAGAGTCCTTTTTTCTCCTCCATATAACTGTGAGATTAACAGTGTTATGTATTTTCAGTTTATTGTTATTTAGAGAGGTTGGGACGACAAGAGTCCCTGTAATGCATAATAGCATGCATTTTTATAATTGAGAATTGTTAGTCTACAAAAAATCATATATCGAAATAGTATGTTTAATTTATTCTGTGATAAAAGTAATATAAAATACAATTTACAAAAATATATACTACAGCCGAAATAAACAATAATTAGTCTTAGAATTAGAAGATTATCGTTCATTATTGAGGTTTTACTGTATTGAATCATCATGTTGGAAAGGTATTTATCGATAATTGTATCGCATTTCTTCTTATTCAACTTATTTTCGATTTCTCAGACTTTACCTCAGCACTGCCTCTCCTGCATGCAGCGTTTTTCTTCCTCTGTCCTTCTTTTTAGATTTCTTCTTCAGCTGCATTTCCCGATTTTCCACCTCGTGATATTTCCTGTGTCCACAATCAGTTATTGAACGTTCGTAAGTTCTGAAACGATATCTTCCTCCGAATTCTACTATAACGCCATCTTTTACATTCCAGTTCAAATATTTTTGCACACTAACTTTTACATTTCCCCTGGTGGGTCCATATGTATCGAAGTTTTCCTGTAAATAATCTGTGGTTTGATTTACCGTGGCTCCATTTGTTCCCTTTAATATTTTGACTGCTTTGATGACGTGTTCCTTTAAAGACATGATGAGTAATTAGACACACAAAATTTCGAACGTTGTAAAAGAAAAATTGTGAAATGTATGTGTTACCTGGAAACAATCAAACATTGTTTCCTTTCCAAAACATGTTGTTTACAATAAAACAGTCTTAAAAAAGCAATTTCTATTAAATAGCAATAACAAATTGCGACTGTTGATAAATACCAATAAAACTAAATAATGTCCACACGTAGAAATACATTATATAATGGAAATTGACAGTTAATAACGAATTAGAGAAATTTTGAGAAGTGGCTAAATTCAAAAACCTAGATATAATTTAAATACAAATAAAAAATTAATAAACAGCGGCTACACCTACACACTCTATTGAGTAGAAGTAAGAAATTATGACTGAAAGTAAACATCAATAAATAAAATAAATGTATAGTCACACATAGAAATGTTATATAATGGAAATGGACGGTTAATGACAAATGAGGAAGGTTTTGAAGAACTGGCTGGCTTCAAATACCTGAGTGCAATAATTAAAAACAAGGATGGAGTGTACGAAGAAATTAAACAATTCTGGAAATGCATGTATTTATACAATAAATGGATTCTTTGTCGTCCCAACTTCTCTCAAAACAACGCTAAACTAAAAATATTTTAAAATTTTATTCACTCAGATATATTATATGGATGCGAAACACGGACTCTTATTTGAAGGGAGGAGAAATTACTAGTATTGAGAATAAACCTCTTAGGAACATTTTTGAACCAAAGTGATATGAACAGACAGGCGAATGGAGAAGACTTCATAACAGTAAGCTACACGATCTTTATAGGAAACCACATGTAATAAGTAGAGCCTGGATTCTTATGTAATTACATATTCTATTCCTTAGACATACGGGAGCAGAAAATGATTACGAATTGAAGCATGGACATTGTAGTATCAAGTTTCATTTTACATTTTTTTACATATTTTAGTGAATATTACATATTTCATACAATAATACATACAAGTAAATATTTTTTTTCCATTTTTAGCTCATTTTTTCTTTTCATTTTCTCTCTGCTTTCTTTACAACTATCTAGGTACATGTCTTTTTTATTCTGGGCAGTGCTTAAAATGTCAAACTATGGTTAACAATTTGATGAATAACTACCCTACGTAGAATACTTAAGAGCAACAAGAACAAACCTATTACACGGAGGATCACTTGTGAGCAAAATTAGATAATATTCATGTATAATTCGTAATTACATATGTATTTGATATTACAATAATTAATTGCATATTTTACTATATTTTTCTACATGTTTATATACATATTTCTCAATTTGATACTACATAAAAATCCAGGCTCTAATCATCATCATCATAATCATCAACTTAAAGATCTGCTCCTATCTCATGTTAGAATTAATTTTCAAATAATCGTAATCTTTTCTCCTCCCTTAAATAAAAGTCTACGTTTGTCCTCCATATAACTGTGAGAATAACAGTTTTATATATTTTCAGTTTATTTTTTAGAGAAGTTGGGACAAGAGTCTCTGTAATGCATAATAGCATGCAGTTTTATAATTGAGCATATTTAGTAGTTTACAAAAAACCATAACTTAAAATTCTATGTTTTAATTTATTTTGCAATAAAAATAATTAAAATAATACAATTTAAAATATACAAAACAATAGAGTATAGGCTAAATAAACAATTTTAGAATTTGAAGATTATCGTTCATTATTGGGATTTTACTCTATTGATTCCACATGCTTGGAAAGGTATATATCGATAATTTTCTCGCATTTATTCTTTTTCAACTTCTTTTCGATCTCTTAGACTTTCCTTTAGCACTGCCTCTGCTGCATGCACCATTTTTCTACATCTGCCCTTCTTCTGAGTTTTTTTCTTCCGCTGTATTTTCCCGTTTCTCCACCTAGTGATATTCTCTTGTCCACAATCAGATATTGAACAATCCGAAGTTTTGAGACTATATCTTCCTCCGAATTCTGCTAAAACGCCATCTTTCATATTCTGGTTCAAATCTCTTTACTCACTAACTTTTATATTTTCCCTGATGAGTCCAAATTTATCGAAGTTTATTTGTAAATCTCTTATTTGATTTACCGTGGTTATAGTATTTGTTTCCTTTAACATTTTGATTGTTTCGATGACATGTTCCTTCAAAGACATGATGAATAATTAGACACACAAAATTTAGCACGTTCTAAAAGACTAATTGTGGAATGTATGTGCTACCTAGAAACAATCAAACATTGTTTTCGTTTTAAAAATATTGTTTGCAATAAATCAGCCTTAAAAATGCAATTTCTATTAAATAGCAATAACATGTTGCAACCGTTGATAAACACAAATAAAACTAAATAATGGTCATACGTAGAAATATAGTATATAATGGAAATGAACAGTTAATAACAAATTAGGGAAATTTTATAGAAGTGGCTAAATTCGAATACCTTGGAATAATTAAAATTTAAATTAAAAATTAATAAAAAAGGATAATGCGTACACACACTCTATTGAGTAAAACTAAGAAATTAGGACTGAAATTAAGCATCAATAAAACTAAATATATGGTCACAGATAGAGATACATCATATAATGGATATTGACAGTTAATGTCATATGAGGGAGGTTTTGAAGAGTTGGCTGGCTTCAAATACCCGAGAAGAATAATCAAAGGCAAGTACGAGGTGTAAGAAATTAAACAATTGTGCAAGTGCATGCTATTATTTTACTGGACTCTTTGTCGTCCCAATTTCTCTCAAAAAACGCTAAACTAAAATGATTTAAAAAATGTTATTCTCCCAGATATATAGGGCTATTCAAAAAGAAGGAACAGATTTTAAACATTTATTTCTTCCAAACTACAAAAAATAGAAACACAATTCCAACGTTCCTAGAAAAGAGAAAAATTTGACGTTCGGATCATGGCCGCATTGGTGCTGTTGCTTGAAGTTGAGATCATAGTTACATTGGCGCTGTTAGATTGGAGCAGAAGATCAACTTCATCGCCGATGACTTCCCAAGTCACAAAAAAACCTAACCCCGTGTGATTTTTATCTATGGGGTTACGTACAATACCGTGTTTTTATCCCCCCTTCGCCTAACACTCTTCAAAATCTGCGACATCGAATTGTTTAAGCTGTGAATTTGATAACTAGAGACCAGCTGATTCGTGTGTGGCAAGACATGAGCCACCGTTTTGGTATATGTCATGTAACACATGGTGCTCATATTGAATGCATAAAATAGTGAAATTTGAACATTTCTCTTCCCAGAAACATTAGAATTGTGTTTTTATTTATCTATTTTTTTTTTTAGTTTGGAAGAAATAAATGTTTTAACTCTGTTCCTTCTTTTTGAATATCCCTGTATTATATGGATATGCGAAACATGGACTGTTATTTTAAGGGAGGAGAAATATTTTTCAATCAAAGTGTTATAAACAGATATGCGAATGGAGAAGACTTCATAACAGTAAGCTACTTGATCTTTACACGAGACACATGTAATAAGTAGAGCCCGAATTCTCATGTAATTACGTATTATATTCCTTAGACATACGGGAACAGAAAATGTTTACTAAATGAAGCATGGACATTGCAGTATTCTAGTTTCATTGTACATATTTTAGTAAATATTACGTATTTCATACAATACTACATGAGAGTAAGCTTTTGTTTTTTTAGCTCTTTTTTTCTTTTCGTGTTCTTTATTTGTACTTTCTCTACAACTATCTACGTACATATATTTATCTTTTTGTGCAGTGCTTAAAATGTCAAACTACGGTTAAAAATTTGATAAATAACTAATCTAGAGTACTTTGGAGCTACAGAACCAAAACATATTACACGGAGGATCACTTGTGAGTAAAATTAGCTAATCCATCCATATTAATTCTGCCCGAAGGCAGGTCCTTCACTCCAATCATAGCATGTTATGCTATGCTTGCAACTTTACTAGGGAATTGTAGGTGTGATAGCTTCCCGTTGCTTTCCACACCGGTGAAGGATGATGATGGTGATAATGATAAGGATGATGATGATGGCCATATGATTTTGGGGACCGTTTGGGCCTTAACGTTTTCATGACATCTGTCTTACAGGTGAGGAAAAACCCCCGATAAAAACCTCACCCAGAAAAACTGCCCCGACCGGGGATCGAACCCGGGCCCGCTGCGTGACAAGGCAGCACGCTACCTTGAGACCACAGCGGTGGACTAATTAGCTAATATTCATGTATAATTCTTAAGTACACATTTATTTGACATTACATTTTTAATTACATGTTTTACTATATTTAGCTACGTGTATATGTACAGCCTTTAAAAGAATTGATAGCGCATAGATAATTTTTAAGTCCCAGGACGAAGCAATTGCGCGGGGCAGAGGTCAGCTACTTGCTTCACAAGTGCACAACTGTATGAGTAAACTAAAATCCGTTCTATTTCGTTGTGTCGTGCAAGTGAAAACAATTTAGCTTAAATAAGTTGTCAAGTAAATGCTGTAAATAAAACAAAATAAAACAAACGAAGAGAGAGACAGAGACAAAATCTGAAAAAAGCTCTACAAGAAAGTCCGCAACACCATATGTTTATCTCTTACGGATAAGTCAGAACAATAATTTTTGTCTTTCATTGATGCCATGAAGATCGAGACAAGTACGTAGATTCCTGTGCAATCATGGCGGATATTCTTTTACGGATAACTCGCAATAACGAAATTTGTCTTTTAGCTCATTTATACCAAGAATATCGAGATAAGGAGATTCCCGGGCAACAACGGGTAATCAGGACGGGGAATCTTAAAATAATTACGATATACATTTATAATTATTTTTCATTTTATTTATACAACTAATCATAAGGAGTACATTAATTTTTGTCTTTCAGTTCATTTATGCCAAGAAGATCGGATGAGTAGATTCCCGGACAACGCCGGGTAAACAGCACGGAGTATCTAAAAATAGTTACGGTATAAATTTTTCATATTACTTATTTAACTAAACATAAAACACATTGATTTTCGTATTTCAGCTCATTTATGTCTAGAAGATCGGGATAAGTAGATTCCCGGGCAACGACGGGTAATCAGCATGGGATATCTAAAATATAAATGTATAATTATTTTTCCTTTTACTTATTGAACTAAACATAAAAGCACATTAATTTTCATTTATTTAGGCGTAGCAGCGCACGCCGGATATTAGCTAGTAGCCTATACAATAAAATAGAATGCACTTGTGTTTGTTATACAATAATTATAATATATTATATTCGTGTCCAACTCAGGATTTGTGTCAAGGGATGAGATGAAACCCCTATATTTTTAATGGTCTGAATAACAAATATGCCGACCACGTAAATTAAAGACTACCGAGAATATTTATATAATTACTATTTACAAAATTAAAATTATAAAATCGTACCTGATATCTGAGTCGTTTTGAACTATAACTTCCCGGAAAGTCTTTGGGATACGTGCTCCGTTTTCAGGCGTTGTTTAAGACTTAAAATACAGCTGAAGACGAAATACGTATCTGAAAGGTCTGCGACGAAGTTATTTGAACTTAATTTTTGTTTAGGACGACTGAGATATCATAAAAAATGATTTTAATAATTCATATAGTAAAGTCAGCGGGAGTTAAAAATTACTTTCAAAATTACTGATTACTATGTTTGATCCACATATTTAATTGTGAATTCTTTTTAAATATTCACGTAAACAGTATATATATATATATTTTTTTTTGGATAAATTGGTCTTAAAAAACACCATCATTTTGCATTTATTATTTAAAATATTATTTTTGACGCGTACTTACGTTTACGTCTATAACATACTTATACAGCTTGACGTAGGTTTATACATGTTGAACATAATATATGCATACATACATTAAACGATATAATCTATCAAAAGTATTTTTCTGTAAGAGCAAAAGGAATTAAACAAAATATATTATACATTTGGTTTCTAATTGCGTAGGTAATCCCAGAGAAAACTATTTCGTTTCACTCTATTGTTATTTTTGGAAAATAAAATATATTTTTTAATTTAATATCATAACATATCGGCTTACAACTGAATGGTATTAATAAGCTGTTAGTTTATGCCGATGATGTAGTACTACTGGCCGATAGCGAGGAGATAATAAAGGCCAACACGCACACACTATTGAGTAACACTAAGAAATTTGGACTGGAAGTAAATATCAATAAAACTAAATATATGGTCACACGTAGAAATTCAGTATATAATGGAAATGGACAGCTAAGGACAAATGAGGGAAATTTTGAGGAAGTGGCTGAATTAAAATACCTAGGAACAATAATCACAAATAGGAATGAGATGCACAAAGAAATTAAACATAGGCTCAATTCTGGAAATGCATGCTATTATGCATTACAGAGACTTTTGATGTCCCAACTCCTTTCAAAAAACGTTAAGCTGAAAATATATAAAACTATTATTCTACCAGTTATATTATATGGGTGCGAAACATGGACTCTTAATTTAAGGGAGGAAAGGAGATTGCGAGTATTTGAGAATAAAGTTCTTAGGAAAATTTTTGGACCAAAGAGAGATGAACAGACGGGTGAATGGAGAAGACTACATAACAATGAACTACATGGTCTTTATAAGAAGCCAGATATAATAAGAACAGTTAAGTCCCGTAGACTGCGATGGGCAGGACATGTTGCGCGTATGGGGAATGAAAGACGTGCATGGAAACTTCTTGTAGGAAAGCCAGAAGGAAAACGCCCAGTTGGTAGACCAAGAATGAGGTGGGAGAACAACATTAACTATGGTTTGAGGGAAGTAGATTATACAGGGAATGATTGGAAAGCATTAGCTCAGGATAGGGATGCATGGATAGCTTATGTCCGCGCGGCCATGAACCTACGGATTCGATAGTGTCAGTGAGTAAGTAAGTAATTAAGTAAGTAACAACATATCTGCACTTGTTTATTCTGTGCCTACGATGGAGCTATTCAATTTCTCGTAATGCACTCTAGAACATTCTTACTGAGGTAAGAGAAACAATGGTCCTTCAATTAACAAAATGGTAAGTCATATCTTCAGCATTGCAATCTGTAATGTCAATCAGAAGAGTTTAACTACAAAGGTAAGTAATTAGTATCCACAACTCACGGCACGTATGAAGGCGGGTCAGACGTATCACGTAAATAGACAAAAGATTTCGATCAATCGATTCACAAAACTCGTACACATCCTGCCTCATTCAACGTATAATAGTTGAATGCAGGCGAATCGATCTCTGAAAGCATTATGACATAGATAATCAGAACTCACATAAACACGACCACTTTCTCTCGAACATTTTACTATAGCGGAGTTGAAATGAAACTGTAAGTAAGAATTGTATTATAAATCTTTATTTTTTTTATTCCAAATAAAAATATAATATTAGATACAAAAAAATTTATTTGAATTCTTTTGTTACATTTTACAGAATATCCAAACTATATAAATATGTCAGTGTATATAATTTACACCCTATATAGGAGATCATGTCAAGGAGTGAGATGAAGTCCCTTTTTTGAAGATTTGGTATACACGGATGGAAGCTGACTAGCCATGTTCTACCGCCACACGACCAAATGAAATGAAACTGAATGGATATACAAGTGGTGCAATGAAGCTTTTGGCAGGAGAAAACGGGAAAACCCCAAGAAATATCTTGTCCTGGCTCCGATTCATTCAGCGCATCCATATGGAATAACCGAGAGGCGAACTTTAGACCCCGAGGTGAAGGGAGAATGACTAACCACTTGTGCCAAGGAGCCGTCTTTACGCCCTATATATTGGTCACATATTTATATAAGGAACTGGAATATTAAAGAATATTATAAAAAATAATTTCTCTAAGAGTATTTTTAACTTATTGATATTTAGGTTAGTGCTATTTGATACATACTCTTTATAATTACTGGGAGACGCTCAATATAAACTAAAAAAATTCAAATTACTAAGAGTTTTTATTATTGATTTCGTACATCTCAATGATGGATAAATCATATTTGAAGAGAAAAATTATACGCTCAGACCGGGACTTGAACCCGGGACCCTTGGTTCTCTAGACCAAGTGCTCTACCAACTGAGCTACCTGAGCAAGTACCGATCTAAACGCAAATCTTTCCCGGTCTGAGCGTATAATTTTTCTCTTCAAATATGATTTATCCATCATTGAGATGTACGAAATCAATAATAAAAACTTGGAAAAAGCCGTACTGGCTGTAATGTATAATTCCCAAATATGTCTTCTTAATAAAGGAGCCGCCATTTGCAAGATAGAAGCATGGCTTCACAGCATTTGGTGGATGGGAATTACAATGTATATAGAGAAAGATTTGCGTTTAGATCGGTACTTGCTCAGGTAGCTCAGTTGGTAGAGCACTTGGTCTAGAGAACCAAGGGTCCCGGGTTCAAGTCCCGGTCTGAGCGTATAATTTTTCTCTTCAAATACTAAGAGTTATTTTATATTACAGATGTATGCTATTGCTTGTTCGCAACAAATACTTGAATGTAATGATAAAACGCTTTTAATGGATAAGAATTTAATTGGATGTGCTACAATAAAAGCAGAAATGAAATTGGACAGCATTCCAGACATAGCAGTAACATGTATTGACACTTAATTCACTCTTACCTCAATAGGTTGACGATTTCTACATCACGTGAAGCTGTAAGTTTGATTTTAACTAAATTTCTTTGCCATTAGTACATCTCAAGTTAAATTTTCTATCCTATTGTCTAAAGTGATTGCTATAATGTTTTCATCGTCAGATGTTATTACCATCATCTGAAATCGGGTTGTCATTGATTAACACAATTCAGAAGCATATTTTTGTCAACAGTTAAAAATAAATAATTATTGTAAGCGAAGGAAACAACATGATGGATCATAAAATAATTTACAAATGTACCACGTGACAGGTGATAGTATAAATGTCGACCTTTGATCTTGTAATAGAATGTATGTCAGTTGATAAATGTATTGATGGAGCACTGAAAATGATTAGATAGCTTTTATACACATGTTACGCTGCAAGTGTACGACCACAGTTTGAATTGCAAATTAAATGCGTGTACTATCATTTGTTTTGTCTCTAGGGAAAACAGTGTAATGAGTTTTCCTCGATAATATAGAATTGTGACGTCCATTTTCATTTTTTATGTCAATATTTTGTCATGAACTCCCACTGTTCTTTCTAAACATATTAGGCCACTGGCGTTTGTTTGGAAATGAAATATTTTCAGAATATATCAGCTAGAAACTAAGCGCTCCCAGTTTTATAAATGTTCATGCATAATATTAAAATAACATAGTTTTACAGGATGTTTGAAAAGTAATGATATCAATTTCAATATAATATTAAATGAAAGAAAAATCAGGGGGAGAAAACTTGATGAACAAGATACGCCAGTTGCTTAGTATGATTTGGGAAAAAGAAGCTCTTCCAGATAATGGAAAGAATCAATTATTATCGTACCAATCTATAACAAAGTAGATATAACTTATTGCAACAACTACAGGGGCATCTCATTACTTTCAACTTCCTACAAAATTCTAACACATATATTAGGAAGCAGACTTACTCCCTATATTGATGATATTCTAGATCATCAATGTGGATTTAGAAGAAACATGTCTACAACAGATCAGATCCTTAGTATAAGACAGATTTTAGAAAAGAAATGGGAATATAATGGTACTGTACATCAACTATATGTAGACTTCAAAAAAAGCATACGATTGAATTAAGAGGGAGACGTTATATAGTATCCTGCTGGAGTTCGGAATTCCTAAAAACTTAGACTTAGGCCTATACGAATGTGTCTAAATGGCACAAAGAGTAGGGTGCGTGCAAGCGAGGAGTTATCGGATACTTTTGAAACTAACAATGGGTTGAAGCAAGAAGATGCACTAACTCCTCTACTATTTCATTTTGTACTAGAGCATGCCATCAAATATTTAGAGGATGAAGAAGGCCTACAACTCAATGGCATTAATAAGCTATTAGTTTATGCTGATGATGTGGCACTGTTGGGCGATAGCGAGGACATACTAAAGGTCAACACGCACACACTATTGAGTAACACTAAGAAATTATGACTGGAAGTAAATATCAATAAAACTAATCATATGATCACATATAGAAATACATTGTAATTAATGGAAATGGACAGCTAATGACAAATGAGAGAAATTTTGACGAAGCGGCTGAATTCAAATACCTAGGAATAATAATCACATATAGTAATGAGATGCACAAAGAAATTAAATATAGACTCAATTATGGAAATTCGTGATATTATGCCTTACAAGGACTCTTGACGCCCCAACTCCTTTCAAAAAGCGTTAAACTAAAAATATATAAAATTGTTATTCTACCGGTTATATGGATGCGAAACATGGACTCTTACTTTAGGTGAGGAAAGGAGATTACGAGTACTTGAGAATAAAGTTCTTAGGAAAATGTTTGGACCAAAGTGAAATGAACACACAGGCGAATGGAGAATACTACATAACAGTGAATTACATGGTCTTTATAGTAAGCCAGATATAATGAAAGCAGTTAAGTCTCGTAGACTGCGATGGGCAGGACACGTGGCACGAATGAGGAATTAAAGGCGTGCATGGAAGCTTCGTATGAAAACCAGAGGGAAAACGCCCAGTTGGTAGACCAAGAATAATGTGGGAGAATAACATTAACCATGATTTGAGGAAAGTAGATTATACAGGGAATGATTGGAAAACATTAGCTCAGGATAGGGATATATGGAGAGTTTGTCAGCGCGACCATGATCCTACGGGTTCGATAGTGCCAGTGAGTTAGAGTTAGTAAAAGAAAGAAATAAAATAAGCACATTTAGTTTTTTCAATATTGTTTAAATGTCCTATTACGTTGTTTAACCTCTCCCTTACGTACTTTATCGTATTCCAGGCCTTACAGGAACATATCCTGAAGTGAGATGACTTTATTCTGGATTACATAGGCTCAACATATTTTTTTGATCACATAAGGATATGGATGGTCACTCCGGATGAGTGATCACCCCAATGTCAGGGCCAACTCCAAGACTATTCAAACATTTAATACAGGATATACCGTTCACTATACGGGCCGGGGTCGATGGATTTTTAAGATGGAAAAATTCAAGGAATAAATCTTTCGGGAGGGACTTTGTGCCGTGGGACCCGAGTCTGAAGATTTTCGGCTGGTGAAAGAACCTCAAGCGTAAATTAGTGCCTCTTATCAAAATATCACCGGTCTTCCCCATCCAAATAGTACCTTATTTGCCTACTAGATGGTCTCATTGAGGCAATACACTTACTACATGCCACCAATTAATATCTGTAGTGAAATAAGTGTAAGTGAAGTTAGTTTGGTCAAGAAACTCCAGCAAGGGGACACCCATGACACCCAGAGGAACTTACTGGGTACATACCTTAGGGTAAACTTCTTTCAACCAAAGGAAAACAAAGTGGAGGATGTGCGGAATTAAATACGAAAAGTCGAAAATTAGAACCTACCTAATATACATACATATACCATTCACCAATTCTTCGAAAATACCTCACTCAGGAAACTTGTCCTGACCGGAAATCGAACTCGAGTACTCTGTGTTTGATGAAACGACGTTATCCGTAGACGACAATGCTGGATCAATTTACTATAACAAGGTGTAATGTTTTCTTTTCTCCATGATACGACAGGATAGAAAGTCCTTGGTCTACCAGCCTAATGCTTCCGTCACATCCACATGTAGGCCTATTTATCACAGAGTTGGACCATCATATTAACAGTATAAAGGTGACATGTCTGTTTTCCTAGTCGTTATAACTGTTTTTCCCCAAATCAAAGCCTCTACATATTGTCGCTAACCAAATTCCTTATCATGATGGGTGGGTACTGACCGAAATTCCATGAGAAAATGTCTGTTCCTATAGAGGCTTGAATCAATGCAAGTTCCGTAACTCTGCACCAAAACACCATGCCTTAAACAGTTCGACAATTCAACATGGTATACTATTGTGGAGAATTCTGATTGTTTAGGGAAGGACCTACACTTGGAAAAATAATATGATTGAATAAGTTAAGACACTATATTCGATCTAAAAAAAAACAACTTCCACTGAGTCGCATAGATATATATGTATACATTCATTCATAGTAATTCTACCCGAGAGCAGGTATTTCACTGCAATCATAGCATGTTCATGCTATGCTCTTCAGCTTTACCAGGGATTTATAGGTGTGGTAGCTTCCCGTTGCTTTCCACATCGGTGAAGGATGATGATGATAATGATAAGGATGATAATGAAGGTCGGATCATTTTTCGGGGAACTTTGGGCCCTACGCTTCCTGACATTTGTCTTACAGGTGAGGAAAACCCCCAGAAGAAACCTCACCCAGGAGCCTGTCCCGACCGAGAATCGAACCCGGGCCCGCTGGGTGACAAGGCAGCACGCTACCTGGAGACCACAGCGGTGGACTATGTGCATATATCTTAATATATAAAAATTTCGTGTCACGTTGTTTGTCCGTGATGGAATCCTAAACTACTGAAACGATTTTAATAAAATTTTCCACACTGTGCGCTCTTTGATCCAAGGTGAGACTTAGGGTAGTTTGTAACTAAATTTACAGTCGCATTATTTTTTATTGCAAATTATTTGTTTATTATTTAACAAAGAGTTATAATTATCTGTGAGTTCCATACGATTCTAACAGATGGCGGTGTAAGGTAATTTGGTAAGGTAATTGGTTTATTATTTAACAAAGAGAGATCCAGATGGCTGTGCTTTTTGTTGCAACCGCGAATTTCATTTGAATTACAAATATTGATTATTTCATAATTTAAGTGTGTTCAGTGTTTATTTTATTTTCAATATCATTAATTTTGTGTGTAAGCATTAGTTTTAAGTAATCTGGCTGAAAGACAGCAACTTAATTTATATTTTTAACGTATACCTTAGCCACATCAACGGGTGGCCGGGACTTCTAGTATATATATATATATATATATATTTCAACAAGAAGAGAAGCATTTTCTGCGGACCTTTGGCAAGAGAAATAAGAAAGAGGCTAGTGAAGTGCTTTGTGTGGAGTGTAGCATTATATGGTGCGGAGACGTGGACATTACGACGGAATGAGGAAAAGCGACTGGAAGTTTTTGAGATGTGGATATGGAGAAGAATGGAACGTATAAACTGGACAGACAAAGTAAGAAATGATGTGCTAGACAGAGTGGGTGAAAGAAGAACAATGCTGGAACTCATAAAGAAGAGGAAAAGAAATTGGATTAGCCACTGGCTACGAAGAAACTGCCTGCTGAAGGATGCTCTAGAAGGAATGGTCAACGGAAAGAAAGTTAGAGGCAGAAAAAGACAGATGACAGACAATATTAAAATAAATGGTTTGTATGGAGATACAAAAAGGAAAGCTGAGTCAAGGAAAGAGTGGAGAATGCTGAGTTTGCAGTGAAAGACCTGCTCTTGAGCAGAACACTATGAATGAATGAATATATATATATATATATACATGTAATTGAATTTATATTTTAGTAGCATAAAACAATTTCAATTTAGTAAGCAAAAACATAAAAAATTGATATTCTCGAATTCAGTTTATTCTAAATAAACACGTTAGTATTAAAATATTTAATCTAAGTCTTTCACTGTTATTCATAATGAGACATCGGGTTACCGGGTACTGCACCGTGTAATAACCTAGTAGTGAGATGTGCCGACGTATTCGATATCTTCCGGAATCCTTCTGGGCTGACGATGAGCCCAGAAGAAGGAACCTGGAACGTCAGTACATTCACTACTACTACCGGTGTAATGCTGAGTAACCTGAATTCACAAAACTGCCCATCACTCATATTCTAACTTCTCCTTCGTTTAATGCAAGACAACGAGGTCAAATAGTTTTTTAACTTGCATAGGTAGAATTATACAGGGTGCTCTAAAATTCTCCTTATAAACTTCTAGGACTTGTAGAGTGGACTGAGCTGATAATATTTAGAATTGGAAATCATGTCCGAAAATTTACCGTTTCCGTGCTACAGCCGTTTGAAATCAATCATTGCCTGAATGTACGTCTCAACAAGTAATATCTTCGTGATTCGTCTAAATGGAAAATTTCCCTATCGAGTATTCCAAAACTTGGTGTTTTTTCTTTTTTTTAAATGACAAAACTTTTCGAAATTTGGAAAACTTCAAACATTTATTGTGGAGGGGATTTTTAATGCAAGTCATGATTCAGTTTGCATTTTGTTTCTTTGGTTATTGATGAGTTGAATTGAAAAACAATTGATGTACTGTGTAACGCCTCATAATAAATTACTTGTAAAAGTGTCTCGTTGAAAACATGTTTTCAAACGTTTGTAGCACGGAAACGGCAAGTTTCTGAACATGGTTTACAATTCTAAATATTATCAAATCAATACCCTCTACAAGTCCTCGAAGTTTGTAAGCAACCTGTATAATAACTAGATGTTTGCAAGGAAAGTCTTACTATCAGCAATCTTAAATGGCTCAACAACATAACTCTTCTTATGTTCAACACAATTACCAATTTTTCTATCCTAAATTGCACAAAAATATTAATAATTAGTTTTCTCAACTTATATTTCGCCTTTAATCTTGGAAATATATACAGGGGGCATATGCTGTAAATATATGCAGTTGGGTAACCCTTGACAGGTGCGTTCTCGTCACGGGTTGGTCACTAACAAGTACTAGTGACAAAATCCTGTCAAGTACCCTGTCTCTCGGGGAAATAACGAGTACATCTTCCCAGGGACATGGGTTAAGACATCAACGGATAGTGCAACTACGCGGATGAGACACCTTCAAGAAAAAAATTTGAAGATTCATTCTCCGGGGTAACAAGGAGAAAGTTCTCAACGGTCAATAAAGCGGAGGAGATACTCCTTTTGTTGATGTTAATAAATCACAAGACTTGATTTCGTGTCATAGATGATAGCCCAATCAGATATATTACCCTGTGAGACGCCAGTTAACGTCTCCAGGGGACATTAATATAGTTTCAAATCTCTTTGATAGAAATTGTCGGCAGACTCAACCGTAAACCAAAACAAAGGAATAGGGATAAATATCTAGGTACAGTGAGTTTTATAAAAATAAGTGTATGGAACCCCAGATGAATTATGAACAAAGAACCGATACTAGAAAAAGAATTAAAAAATGAAAGTTCATGTAGCAATCATCCCATAAACAAAAATAAGAAACAAAAGGTCTATTGAAATTGTGCATTAAACTTTAATATAGTGTGGCCTCCCTCAACAGAACAAGAGCAGCTGCTGGTATAGTAGTACTAATAAAAAAGTGTAAAAATAAAATATGGACGTTGAAACAGAAGGATATGCAGAGACTTAGATCTGCTGAAATGAGATATCTTCGGAGGACTGCAGGATACACACTACTAGATCACAAAAAAAATGAAGACATCTTAGAAGAATTACACATGGAATCTTTAGAAAACAAAATTTCTGATTATAAGTCAAGATGGATGCAACATGTTCATCGAATGGAAGATCACAGAATACCCAAACAAATGTTAAGATATCAACCTGCAGGAAGAAGAAGACCAGGACGTCCACTCAAAAGACTTCTGGATGGTGTTTCTCTTGAGGCCGAAACAGGTCAACAAATGGCCTAAATTCGTGAATGTACTATGATGATGATGATGAAAAATAAAATAAACAGTTATAAGCTTATAAATGATCGTATAATCAAATTATGAACCAAGACTCTAAGGGGATACATTTCAAGAGTTGGAACATATAGCCAGGAAGAAGAGCTTACAGAAGAAACAACTAAATTTTATGACAAGATGTAACGAATAAAATAAATGACTATATTATTGTAGCTGGAGTAGGGGATAAACCAATAGAAAACATTCTGGGAAAACGTGAACGGAGAAGAGTAAATTGTAATGGGACAAATCTAATAGATTATGCAGCATACAATTATATCAAAATTACAAATACTTTATTTCCCCATAAAGACATTCACTAGCACAAATGTAGTACAAGAGATACTAAATCCATCATAGACTATGTGCATGTAAAAAATATATCTTCAATAATGCATGATGCAAGTGTATATTAGAAGTAAAGATATTGAAAGTGATCACTAAGTACTCCGTACTTATATAAAATAATTAATAGTTTTAAAAATCTAAAACAACACGCTTTATTAGAAAACAGAACTAAAAAAATGAAAATAATTTTAATTTCCAACACGCTTGGGATAAAATTAAAGTGGTCAACAAAATAATCATCTCCAACACATATAAAATAAAACTAGAGTTATCAACAAAAATAAAATTATTTTACCATCAAAAGCGTGCGGTGCTCTATATCAATTAATATATTTGATAATAAACAGATATTGGTAAAAATAAAGTCTCTAAGAAGAAAATGTAAAAATCATAAAAAGCACCCCACGCTTTTGATGCTAAAATTATTTTCTTTTTGTAGATAACTCTAGTTTTATTCTATATGTGTTGGAGATGATTTTTTTGTTGACCACTTTAATTTTATCCCAAGCGTGTTGGAAATTAAAATTATTTTTCATGTTTTTAGTTCGGTTTTCTAATAAAGCGTGTTGTTTTAGTTTTTTAAAACTGTTATTTATTTTTTAGTTTTTAATTTTAATATTTTACAGAATAAGATAAAAATGTAAATATCTTTAAATTCGATTCTATTGTAGTATGAGCTGAAAGAAATACTCTTCTAAAAAAATCCTCCCGGCCGGATTTGAACCAGCAACCTATGGATTACTGAAATTATATACCACTAGAATTCACCACTCTACCAACTGAGCTCTCACAACGACTGACAAAAAAGTCGACAAGTCTATAAGCTATTATACAGTTTTCATTGTTTTGATTTTCTGATGATTCTGGCCAGGATTTTAGAAACAAAATATAAAATTATTGTATTGTCACGAGTCCTTTACAAGTAAACAAAGTTTCAAGTCGATCCAATGTTTCTAAGTGGGTGAAAATAGTGTTCAAAAATTCCGTTAAATAGATACAAAGACACGTTTCTTTGATTTTCTGATGATCCTTGCCAGGATTTTAGAAAAAATGAACTTATTGTATTGTCACGGGTCCTTTACAAGTATACAAAGATTCAAGTCGATCCAATGATTTTAAGTGGGGGAAAATCGCGTTGAAAGATGCCGTTACATAGATAGATAGATAGATAGATAGATAGATAGATAGATAGATAGATAGATAGATAGATAGATAGATAGATAGATAGATAGAGGTCAAGCTAATATAAAGCGTGTAAAATAGGAATACTTAGGAAATGGAAAAGTATGCAAAAGCAAACAACTGGAAATACAAGACATTTAAAGTACATCTACTCCAAGAAGAAAGTATAACCCAATTGTATCAAAATACATTAAAACTATTATATTAAACAGAAACTAATTAGTACCAATATCAATGAGAAATCGGAATATCTAAAAGTGGTAATTATAAAAGCTGCAAATGAAGCCATTGGAACGAGAAATAAGCACTACAACAACAAAAAAGTATAAAAGTATGGAATTATGAAATAGCACAAATAAAGGAGGCATATCTGAAATATTAAAATAAATAATAGTTTTAAAAAACTAAAAAAACACGCTTTATTAGAAAACCGAACTAAAAAATTGAAAAATAATTTTAATTTCCAACACGCTTGGGATAAATAATTTTACCATCAAAAGCGTGGGGTGCTGTTTACCAATTAATATATTTGATAATAAACAGATATTGGTAAAAGTAAAGTCTCTAAGAAGAAAATGTAAAAATCATAAAAAGCACCTCACGCTTTTGATGGTAAAATTATTTATGCCAAGCGTGTTGGAAATTAAAATTATTTTTCAGTTTTTTAGATCGGTTTTCTAATAAATCGTGTTTTTTTTTAGTTTTTTAAAGCTATTATTTATTTTTTATTTTTTAGTTTTAATATTTTACAGAATAAGATAAAAATGTAAATATATTTAAATTCGATAGGCTACTATTGTAGTATGAGCTAAAAGTAATACTCTTCTAAAAAAAAACTCCCAGCCGGATTTGAACCAGCCACCTATGGGTTACAGAAATTATATACCATTAGAGTTTACCGCTCTACCATCTGAGCTGTTACAACGATTGACTAAAAAGTCGACAAGTCCGCAACCTATTATACCAGTTTTCATATTTTTGATTTTCTGATGATTCTGGCCAGGATTGTAGAAACAAAATATGAAATTATTATATTGTCACGGATCCTTTATAAGTACACAAAGTTTCAAGTCGATCCAATGTTTCTAAGTGGGTGAAAATCGTGTTCAAAAATTCCGTTATATAGGTACAAAGACACGTTTTTATTTTCTGATGTTTCTGGCCAGGATTTTAGAAAATAAATATGAAATTTATTGTATTGTCACGGGTCCTTTACACGTATACAAAGTTTCAAGTCGATCCAATGTTTCTAAATGGGTGAAAATCGTGTTCAAAAGTTCCGTTACATAGATACAAAGACACTTTTTTGATTTTCTGATGATTCTGGCCATGATTTCAGAAACAAAATATGAAATTATTGTATTATCACGGGTCTTTTACAAGTATACAAAGTTTCAAGTCGATCCAATTATTTTAAGTGGGCGAAAATCGCGTTAATAGGTTCAGTTACATAGATAGATACAGGTCAAGTTAATATAAAGCGTGTAAAAAGAGAACATTTAATAAATTATATAAGGAAAAGTATCATTGTGTAGAATTAATAAAAAATAAAAATAAATTCGTGGAAAAATATAGAAAACGATGTACATGGAAATCAAAACTATACTTATAAAGCACTGAAACACTTTAATAAAAACTGAAAAAGATAATCTGAGTTTAAACTTAATAATAGAAGACCAATGGCTTGATTAGTATAGAAAATGTTGGACAGATCAACAAAATAATGACGATAGATTAATAATCAGCACACTGCGATGAGAAAGTAGACCCGATTACATTAGAAGAACTATTAATCACAATAACCTCTTGTCGAAATCAGATAACAGATGAAATGAATAACGAATTAATAAAATATGCAATATTATCCCTAATATTACGCCTTTTAGATTTATTAAATGTGTTTTAGAAGTTTGGCCATGTTCTTGAAGAATAGAAGATAACAAAAATTCGCCCACAGATATGAATTTAATAATTATCGAGGGACAAGTATTTTAAATATATGCTATAAGATCTGTGCCTTCATCTTAAAACGTCGCGTCTTCTTAATATTGAAGTGCTATCAGAAACTCAAAACGGTTTTAGAAAAGGAAGACCATGTTCAGGTTGTATATATGTTACAACACAGTTAATAGATAAACTTATATAGTAAGCTTACTAACATATATGGCGTTTATTGATTTTGAGAAGGCTTTTGATATGATGAACAGTAACAAGTTATGGAATATAATGATAAATGAAGTATTCCACAACGTTATATATATAGTAACAAAATTAATAAATTAATAAATTTAATTATCTGTATGACACCATAAAAACGATATCTCAAAGGAATAATAAAAAAACATAATCCCCGAAATATATTCTTCACTACAGACCATTAGGACGACGTAATGTAGGTAGAACAAGTGTAAGATGAAAAAAACAATTCAAACATTAGATCGAAACAGATCTTTAAGTTTATGATGATGATGATGATGATGATGATGAATAGAGCCCGGAATTTTATGTAGTATTAAATTGAGAAATATGTGCATAAACATGTAGCAAAATATAGTAAAATATATAATTAAATACGTAATATCAAGTGCATAATATGTAATTAAGAATTTTACATGAATATTAGCTGCTTTTACTCACACGTTATCTTCCGTGTAATATGTTTTGTAGCTCCAAATCATTCTAGAGTAGTTATTTATCAAATTTTTAATTATAGTTTGATATTTTAAGCACTTCACAAAAAATAAAAATATACGTTCTCAAAGAGTTACAGAGAAAGTAGAAAGGCAATGAAAAGAAAAAAGTTGGGCTAAAAATTGAAAAATATTCATCTTTATTCAGTATTATATGAAATATATAATATTGACTAAAATATGTAATATTCATTAAAATACGGGTATGTGAAAATATGTAAAATGAAACTTGAAACTGAAATACCCATGCTTCAATTCTTAAATATTTTCTATGCCCGTATAAGAAATCGAATACGAAATTACATAAGAATCCAGGCTGTACTTATTACATATGGTTTCCTACGACGATCAAGTAGCTTACTGTTGTGAAGTCTTCTCCATTCGCTTGTCTGTTCATCTCACTTTGATTCAAAAATGTTCCTAAGAGGTTTATTCTCATTACTCGTAATATTTTCACCTCCCTTAAAGTAAGAGTCCATGTTTCACATATCCATATAATATATCAGGGAGAATAACAATTTTTTTTATATTTAGTTTAGCGTTTTGAGAGTAGTTGGGACGACCAACAATCCATGTAATTTATAATAGCATGTATTTACAGAATAGTTTCATTTCTTCGTACACCTCATTCTTGTATTTAATTATTGCTCCCAGTTATTTGAAGCCAGGCAGTTCTTCAAAACCTCCCGCATTTTTCATTAACCGTCCATTTCCATTATATAATGTATTTCTATTGTGAACATATATTTAGTTTCATTGATGTTTATTAATTCCTTAGTTTTAGTCAATAGTGTGTGGGCGTTGCCTTTATTTGTTAATAATTTGAATTGTAATTATTCCTATGCATTTGAATTTAGCCACTTCTCAAAAATTTCCTAATTTGTTATTAACTGTCCATTTCCATTATATAATGCATTTCTACATGTGGTCATTATTTAGTTTTATTGGTATTTATCAATAGTCGCAATATGATACTTATTTAATAGAAATTTAATGTTCAGGGCTGCTTTATTGCAAACAATATTTTTGGAAAAGAAAACAATGTTTGGTTGTTTCTAGGTAACATATATATTTCAAATTGGTCTTTTAGAACGTTCTAAATTTTGTGTGACAAATTAATCATCATATCTTTGACGGAACATGTCATACAAACAATCAAAATGTTAAAGGAAAGAAATGGAGCCACGATAAATCAAATCACAGCATTATTTACAGGAAAACGTCGATAAATTTGAACCCATCAGGGAAAATGTAAAAGTTAGTGTGCAAAAAGCTTTGAACCAGAATATGAAAGATGGCGTTTTAGTAGAATTCGGCGGAAGATAAAGTCTCAGAACTTCGGAACGTTCAATAACTATTTGTGGACAAAAGAAAATATCACGAGATGGAAAATCGGGAAATGCAGCTGAAGATAAAATCTCAGAAGAAGGGCAGAGGAAGAAAAACGGTTCATGCAGGAGAGGCAGTGCTAAGGGAAAGACTGATATATCGAAAAGAAGTTGAATAAGAAGAAATTATAGACAATTATCGATAAATAGCTTTCCAAGCACGAGGATTCAATACAGTAAACTCTCAATTAATTAAGGATAATTTTCAAATTCTAAAATTAATTAATGTTTATTTACATTATACTCTACATTTCTGTAAATTGTATTTATTTTTTCTTCTTTTTATCACAGAATAAATTAAACATACAATTTAAATATATGATTTTTTTGTATACTAAATATATTCAATTATAAAAATGCATGTTATTATGCATTACAGGAACTCTTGTCCAAACTTCTCTAAAAACAATAAACTGAAGATACATAAAACTGTCATTCTCACAGTTATATGGAGGAGAAACAAGGACTCTTATTTTAAGGGAGCAGAAAATATTACGAGTATTTGAAAGTAAAGTTATTTGTAACATATTTTGACCAAAAAGAGATGAACAGACAGGTGTAAGGAGAAGACTACATATCTTTATGGGATACCAGATATAATCAGAATAGTCAAGTCTCGTATACTGCGATAGACAGGACATATGGCACGAATGAGGAATTAAAGAGTAGTATTAAAACTCCTTGTATGAAAACCAGAGGGAAAGCGCCCTATAGGTAGAGCAACAATGAGATGGGAGAATATGAGTAACCTTAAGTAGATTATACAGGGGATGATAGGAAAGCATTAGCTCAGAATAGGGGTATGTGGAGAGTTTATGTCCGCTCGGTTATGAACCGACGCGACGACGGTTTGGATAGTGCTAGTTAGTTAACATCCTTATTTTTAAGTGGCACTGTAGTCCAATGCGGGCCGACCTACTGGGTAATTACGAGTGTGAAATTTGTGTGTCCCGCGCCGTAGCCGAGCGGTTAAGGTAGGAAGCCTTGGCGCAGAGCTACGGGACTTGCGCTGGTTCGAGTCTCCATGGGGGAAGAAATTTTCTCATGGTATTTCGGCCAGTATGGGACCGGTGCCCACCCAGCATCGTGAGGCAATTGGGTAGCTACAATAAGTAGCGGCTCCAGGTTGAGGAACCAGCTATAACGGCTGGGGGACTCGACATGCTAACCACATGTCACCCCTACACTGGCTGTTGATCATCTACCTCTGTGATTGACACATGTGGATGTGAAGGGCCAGCAGCCGGCTGGTAAAAGGACAACCGCTGAAAAGTGGAAAAACCCTCAATCGGAAATTTGTGTTCCATCCTAATGTTGTGTTGCATCGGAGGAGGCCCTGGTTTAAACTGTTGCTCACTCGGAGAAGCACTCCATGTCCTTGTGGGTGAAAACATTTGACGTGTGTTTAAAATTCTTCTCCCAACAGGTCGTGTCACTGTAAGGCCAGCGTGGAGTGGGACACGTATATGGTGAGATGCTAAACTAAGATAGAGGAGGAGAATAATAGATAGACATATATAGATAGATAGATCATCGGTTGATTAATGTCTTTACATCGTCCGATTTCTAATAGCCAATTTTGTCGGTCCATCCAATCTCCTGGGGCACGCCGTAGCGTAGTGGTTAAGGCACTGAGCTACAAGCCGGAGGGTCGAGGGTTCAAATCCCGTTGGGGTCAGGATTTTTAAACTGACCCAAAACCTCTGGCGGCACTATGGCCCTGGGGCCGACTCAGCCTCTAACGAAAATGAGTACCAGACGCTTGTTCTGGGTTAAAGGCGGTCGTCATGCAGGGCTGACAACCCGGCTGACAAAGTGGCGATTGTCTAGAAAAAAGTGGGAGCCTTAACCGCCTACTACCCCAAGGGCCTCCGGGCCTGTTGTGGGATCACTTTACTTTTTATCCAATCTCCTGGCTGTAGATGTTTCTCCTTCATATATAAACATATTCCCTGACTCCAGGAGGTTTTAGGTCTTCCTCTGCTTCGTCTTCCCTCAGGTTTCCATTCCAAAACAGATTCTGGTAGTCGATCCTCTTCCATTCGCTGGACATGTCCGTACCATCCTGAGATTTAATATAAAATAATGTCTTCAATCTTCATTTTCTCCCTTATAACTGAGTCCTAATTTTTTCTCTTCTTGAAATTCTTGCGGCCCTTCGTATAAAATCCATTTCCGTTGTCAAAAGGTACTTGTTTGTTTTTGTTGTTAATGGCCAAAGTTCTGCTCCATAACTAATGATGCTTTTAACAATTGTATGATATATATTCATTTTATTTTTATTATTTATATTTTTATCCCACAATATTCCATTGAGGCAAGCAATTGCAAATTTTCCTTTATTATTTATAATCTTCTTCTTCTTCTTCTTCCGAATGCAGTATTGGGTGATGATGCCCGTTCTGTGACTACAAAAACTGATCTTTCCATCGGTTGAAGGGTCTTCCGAGGTCTCTTTTGCCTTTAGGGTTGAGGTGGTAAATCATCATTGGTAAACGGGAATTTGACATTCTCTGGACGTGTTGGAACCATTTAATCTGATTATTTATAATAATAATAATTATCATCATAATAATAATGATAATAATAATAATACTATTATTATTATAATAATAATAGTATTAATATATAATAATAAGTTTTTGTGAGTAGTCACGTTGTGTGATAAGTTTAATTTCGCTACTGCAGTTTTACGGGGAATTTGAGGAATAATTTCTGGTTTGTTACTGTATTCTCCTATTTGATGAAGAAGTGGTTGTACGTTTAGTTCCTCTCTAATAATCTCATTTCTAATATGTTATTTCTTATACAACCTTTCACAGCCCGTAGGAATGTCATTTGCGCTGCCTATAGGACATCTGCAAAGAATGACATACGATAGGATATTAAAGATGGCACTGATGTATAATCCTGGAGGACGATGATCGGTAGGAAGATCAAGAAAGGGCTGGACTCAACAGATGTGAGATCGTGACAGGCAAATCCTAATCCGTGAAGGATGATGATGATTTCTGGTTTGTTGCAAATCCTCTTTTTGTATCCAATGAAATACCATGTCAAGGGATTAGATGAGCCGAAATCCTTATTATTGATAGTCTGGGTTATACGAGAATGCCGGCTGACAAGGCCTTTTGCATGATCTCAGGGGTATATGAAATGAAATAAATGACGTAAGTATTGACAAGTGGTGAAATTGTATTTTTGAAAGGGTAAACGGGAGTAACTCCGAGAAAATCCTGCTCTGACTCTGATTTGTTACCATGAACTCTACATTGAATTTCCAAACTTCTTCAAATGCACAAAAGTTTGAAAATTGGCGTTTAAATTTGGCAAAATTTGCCTAAAAACCAGAGATAGAGGGCGAGCTTGTAATTACTCGTACTTGCGCCACATTTTTTTCTTTATATGAATGTAATAATGACATGTATGGTATTCTCTCCTGATATTGGCGTATTTTTAACCCACTTCTAAGGTTGGGGGAGGCTGGAAGTCGGGGTTACGCTGTCATGATAATATGAAAGATGGTGATAATGATGTCCCAATATGACAATGATGGTCAGATGGTGTTCAGGCACTGTTTGAGCCTTAAAGTTTCCTGACATTTGTCTTGGGCGTACAGGTGAGGAAAAACGTATAAGAAACCTCACCTAGGAAACTTGTCCCGACCGGAGTTCTAACCCGGGCTGGCTGCATGACAAGGTAGCATCTTGAGATTCACGTATTGAAAGAGCAGACTCTGGCAAGTACATGTAAACTACAAATTTTACGGATTAAAAATGTTTAGTAAAGCAGTTCACGGATAATAATAACCCACGGGTTCGATAGTGTTAGTTAGCTAGTCAATAATGATATGATGAAAGTTCTAGGTAAAGTATCTTAAAGGTCCCCTATATGATTTACCTCCTTCAAATTATCGTTAATGCATTCTCCCAACTTATTCTGGGCTACCAACTGGTCTTTTCCCTCCGGTTTCCCTACAAGGAGTTTTATGCCCCTCTCACATTCCCCAATCGAGACATGTCCTCCCCATTGCATTCTACGAGAATTAGCTCTTATTACATCTGATTTCCTATAATGACCATGTAGCCCACTCTTATGTATTCTTCTCCATTTACCAATCTGTTCATTTTTCATCGGTCTAAATTTTTCCTGCGAATTTTATTCTCAAATATTCACAATATTTTCTCTTCCCTTAAAGTAAGGGTCCAGGTTTTATGTTTATTTAATACAACCGGAAGAAAGATAGTATCACATATTTTCAATTTGATAATTTTTAGAGTAGTTGGGATAACAAGAATCCCTGTAACCATATTAGTAAGCATTATTATTATTATTATTATTATTATTATTATTATTATTATTATTATTATTATTATTCCTATTATTATTATTGTTATAATTATTATTGTGGTTATTATTATTGTTAATGTTATTATACTTACTTACTCACTGGCACAATCGAACCCGAAGATTCATGGCCGCGCGGACATAAGCTCTTCATACATCCCTATCCTGAGCTAATGCTTTCCAATCATTCCCTGTATAATCTACTTCCCTCAAATCATAGTTAATGTTGTTCTCCCACCTCATTCTTGGTCTACCAACTGGGCGTTTTCCCTCTGGCTTTCCTACAAGAAGCTTCCATGCAAGTCTTTCATTCCCCATACGCGCAACATGTCCTGCCCATCGCAGTCTATGAGACTTAACTGTTCTTATTATATCTGGCTTCCTATAAAGACCATGTAGTTCATTGTTAAGTAGTCTTCTCCATTCACCTGTCTGTTCATCTCTCTTTGGTCCAAAAATTTTCCTAAGAACTTTATTCTCAAAAAATCGTAATCTCCTTTCCTCCCTTAAAGTAAATTATTGTTATTATTATTATTATTATTATTATTATTATTATTATTCCTATTAATACTATTGTTATTATTATCATCATTATTATTATTTATTATTACTATTTATTGTTATTACTATTTATTATTATTATTAGTATTATTATTATTAGTATTATTATTATTATTATTATTATTATTATTATTATTATTATTATTATTATTATTATTATTATTATTATTATTACTATAAACATTATTATATCGCCAATGAGATTGCATAATACTTTCACTGACAGCGATGGCGTCATATCAACTAGAACTTCTTTAACCCAAAATTCCAATTTTGTTTTCTTTAGTTGATAACTAACTAACTTACTTGCTCATTCGAATCCTTACGTTCATGGCCGCGCGGACATAAAGCTCTCCATACATCCCTGTCCTGAGCTAATGTTAACCGATCTCCCCTGTATAATCTACTTCCCTCAAATCATGGATAATGTTATTCTCCCTCCTCATTCTTGGTCTACCAACTGGGCGTTTTCCCTCTGATGTTCCTACCAGAAGCTTCCATGCACCTCTTTCATTCCCCATACATGTCACATGTCCTGCCTATCTCAGCCTACGAGACTTAACTCTTCTTTATTATATCTGGCATCCTATACTCATGTAGGTCACTATTATGTATTTTTTTCCATTCACCTGTCTGTTCATCTCTTTATGGCCCAAAAATCTTCCTAAGAACTTTATTCTCAAATACGGGTAATCTTATCTCCTCCCTTAAAGTAAGAGTCCATGTTTCGCATCCATATAATATAACTGGGAGAATAACAGTTTTATATATTTTCAGTTTAACATTTTTTAAGGATTTGAGACGACAAAAGTCTTTGTAATGCATAATAGCACGTGTTTCCAGAATTGAGCCCATGGTTAATTTCTGTGTGCATCTCATTCCTATATGTAATCATTGTTCCTAGATACTTTAAAACAGTCACTTCTTTAAAATTTCCTTCATTTGTCATTAGTTGTCCATTTTCATTATATAACGCATTTCTATGTGTCAACATATATTTAGTTTTGATGATGTTTACTCCCAGTCCCAATTTCTTAGTGTTATTGAATAGAGTGTGTATGAGTTGGCCCATAGTATTGTACCGTGTATGCATGATTTTTGGAACTTTTTTGTTGCCCCGATGTCTGTTCAGACTTGTTACGTCTGTGTTTCCCGGATCCTTTTCCTTTTGTGTCCGCTAGTTTCCGAACTCACCCTTCTCCCACTCCTCTGCGCGCACGTACTGCGCGAAAGAGGAGATCCGTCCCCAGCGACACGGAACGTTAAGCAGTAGGTGGGCTAGCTTCGGGGAAGCAGTTAGAATACTGGCTTCGGTATGAAGCAGTCGGCGTACTGGCTTTGTATAGACTGGTAGTCTTCCTAAGAAAGGAAGAGACTTTCTCCAAGAATGGGACACTTTAGTTGTGGTGATGTGGCCATCACCTCAAGATTTGATATAGATGTTTTGTTAAGGCTGAGTTTACAAGAAACAAAGAGTTAAGTTTTGTATGAGTGTCTATAGTTCTAATGTTGCCAAGTATGAAAGAGTTTATTAATATTACTGTTAAAGGAGAAAATTATTATTGATTATGTTAACCTACATTATTGATTTGATAATTTTTCATTTCAGCCGTTATTTTGTTAATTTGATTGATATCACTACTTTCACATTAAAGATTAATTATTCATTAATTGTATTGCAAGTATTTAGTGTCTTCTCATCTCCTCTCTCATGGTCTCGTTAAATACTACGTTAAGTACACCAAAGTATAGATTAAAGTATTGTTTGTTATATACTAGCAGTTGTTTATATGAACTTACGCAAGTCTGCGCAAAATACGGTCCCAGCTCGCAGAACCTCTCTATGCTTAATTAGTTATGTTCATCGGTTCTCTTTATTCCTTGTTTATATTAAGCTATATTCGTACCTGTGATGATATCGAGCAAGAGTAAACTAAATATGGCGATCAATAGCGACGATCTACATCCTATAGTATCGCCTCGTTTTCGCTCAATAATACATCAGCATAAACGAAGAGCCTGTTAATACTATTTAGTTATAGGCCTTCTTTTTCTTTGGTTTATATTATTTTATACGATCTCTAAGTCCTTGCTGTTCTCACAAGATCACCAAAAAAGTTCTTGTCAATACTTAGTTTCAACTGTCTCCACTTTGCTCTTCAGTTCACAACTCACTGGGCGTATGCCAGATCACTTCCAACTGGCCTGCCAGGTCTCAATGTAACCGACATCGAAAGTTCTGCATAAGTCGCCTGCGATTCTTGACACATCTGAACGGCTCTTAACGACATTCTCGATTCGTGATTCGCGACTCAAAATTCTCTTATACCAGAATTCACACCAAGCAATGCGAATCATCATTTGAAACTCGTCACAATATTGTGAAATATTTTGAGACTTCGTTAAACTTTATTATTAGAGCTTGAATTTAAAACTTAAGATGAAATTAGTCTCATTTTCAGAAGTTAATTTTACGCGGACAATAGAAACATTATTGTTTTCAATTTTTATTAGATGATTTCTAATATACAGTATAATAGACAGCAGCGTATGTTCATTCCGAGAACAAAGTTTTAATTTTATTATTAATTTGACAAGACAATCCTAATCTTCTTGTTTACAAACGTGAAGTGAGAGCACCCCTCTTCACGCATCCATGATGCTCCGCGTATGTATTTTACTAATTACTTGCTTAATACACATACAATCGTGTATCATGTCCATCTATTTTATTCTGTTAACTAATAAAATTCTTAAATTTTGACAGTGGTAAAAAACTACAAGAGTTTTATAATCATAACTTAAATAAGTGAAGTTTAGTTTATTAAAAACTAAATATATGGTGACACACAGACATACATTATATAATGGAAATGGACAGGTAATGACAAATGATGGATATTTTGAGGAAGTGGCTGAATTCAAATATCTAGGAACATTAATCACAAATGGGAATGAGATGTACAAAGAAATTAAACATTAGGCTCAATTCTGGAAATGCATGCTATTATGCATTACAGGGGACTCTTGTCATCTCAAACCCTTTCAAGAAATGTTAAACTGAAAATATGTAAAACTATTATTCTACCAGTTATATTTATGGATTCGAAACATGGACTCTTACTTTAAGGAAGGAATGGAGATTACGAGTATTTGAGAATAAAGTTCTTAGGACAATTTTTGGACCAAAGAGAGATGAACAGACAGGTGAATGGAGATAATTTTGCATAACAGTAAACGTCATGGTCTTTATAGGAAGCCAGATATAATAAGAACAGTTCAGTCTCATAGACTGCGATGGGCAGGACATGTGGCAAGAATGGAGAATGAAAGACATGCATGGAAGCTTCTTGTAGGAAAACCAGAGGGCAAACGCCCAGTTGGTAGACCAAGAATGAGGTGGGAAAATAACTAATTATGATTTGATTATACAGGTAATGATTGGAAAACATTATCTCAGGATAGGGATGTATGGAGAGCTTATGCCCGCGCGACCATGAACCTACGAGTTCGATAGTGTGAGTGAGTGAGTGAGTGAGTGAGTGAGTGAGTGAGTGAGTGAGTGAGTGAGTGAGTGAGTGAGTGAGTGAGTGAGTGAGTTAGTTTCTTAAAGACTCGTGTTGAAAATATCATTCATTTCTATGTTCAAAATTAATAAAATAAATGTAATTTCAACTATTTAACTAAAAGCTGAGATACAGAGATGATGACAATTTTATAAATGAAAATAATTTAATCTTTGAGCAGTAAAAGTCGGTGACAGTGCACAAGATAAAGCTATGACGTCATGTCCGCCAAGTTTTGACGTGGCACACATTGCCGACGTAATAACATCCAAAGCCCGAAGCTAGCGTTATCTTGGTGGAAACGGCGGCGTTCCACAGTGATTAATGTGTCGAACTCTCCGATAGACAGAGTGGGTGATGAAGTATACATTCAACGCCCGGATATGTCTGGCAACAAACAATACGGGACACAGAACTCATTAGTTTAAAATACGCTGTATTTCATGCGATAAAATGTCAAAGTATTCCATTTACCGAATTTCAGAATCGGTTTAAAAAGGATCAGAGTATCCGCTATATATTTTTAAAATACGTCTTTTATTTTCAGCTTTAATATATTGTCTATTAAACTTTGACTTTTAATTGGATAAAAATGTATACTCTATGCATTTTTTAAAAATATTTCCTACAAAAATGTTTCGTTCGATGTCGAAGATATAAACATGGATCTACCACATCCATGTCAATATTAATGCTTAAAGATTTTCGAATAAATATAGGTCTAAACTTCTACAATATGGACATAAATAAATATACAAAAATTTAGTTTTATTTTAAGGGTTCAAACAGCCGTTTCGAAGACAACTAAATTTTACCATTTGTTTATTCATAAGTGGCACTAATAGGGAATGAAAGAGGGGAATGGAAATACAATGTAGGAAACCAGAGGGAAAGCTCCCAGTAGCCAGGCCAAAAATGAGGTGGGAGAATAATATTAATCATGTTTTGAAGGGAAAAGATTTTACAGGGGATGGTTGGAAAACAATAGCTCAGTATATGTTATTATATTTTTTTATTTAATTTAGCCTGGTGGAGTTAAGGCCACGTGGCCTTCTCTTCCATTCACCAGGAAAAACATATTTTACATCAGTATATAACAATCATAATGAACTCTAATATTAAATATCAAATGAAGATTTGACCAATAAGATAATTTATATTATATCGTGATCTATAATACAACCAGTTAATGATAGTTGAGATTAAGACTAAAACTAATAATAAAATATATTCTAGCAAGATAAATAAAATTGTTGGTAAACCGTCCCTCTCTAATGTAGGGGCCTATATAAAAAACAAAAGAAAAATAATGAGATACAGAAAACTAATTGTACAGTTATACAATGTTTAAACAAATGAAAATGTGTGTTAATTTTAATATTATTTTCATAAATAATTAAATTTATTAATTGTTAAAATAATTCTATCAGTGAGGTGTATAAGTTAGTTCGTTATTAAATAATACTTCAGCTTGTTTTTGAAGGATGTCATAGTTTGACAGTCTCTGACATAGGTCGGAAGGGAATTCCATGTTTTGGCAAGAGAGGCTGTTAAAGATAATGAATAATAATATACAGTGTGATGAGGAGAGATATAAAGGACAATGCGCTGATGGGATCGAGTGTCAAGATTATGTGTGTCGGATAGTCTGATGAAGCGGCGTGATAAATAATTAGGCGATGATGTGTGAAGTATTTTATAGAGAAGGGATAGGGAATGGACAGTTCTACGATCTCTTACACGAAGCCACGATAATTATTGCAGGGGCGGCGTGACATGGTCAAATTTGTGAATCCCACAAATAAAACGTGCGCAAGAATTATGAACACGTTGAAGTCTTTGAGTGAAAATAATATTCAAGTCTGTAAAAAGAGTATCACAATAATCAAAATGGGGCATTTCAAGTGTTTCTACTAACATTTTCCTGAAAGCGAATGGCATACAAACTGTTTTGCATGTATGGTTTATTTAGGGATAGGGATGTATGGAGAGCTTACGGCCGCGCGGCCATGTACCTACTGGTTCAATAGTGCCAGTGAGATAGTTAATGTTATACCTTAATGAATATTTAACACATGATATAAGGAACATATTCTTTCCTTGTATTTTACATGCATTACTTATTAAGATTACAACCGTTCTTCATGGATTTTGTTTTTTTAATAAATGAGCGTTTTTGAATCACATATTCATACTTATTGCAAAAATTAATTCAGTTTTCGCGCACCACGTCAGAATTTTTTACAATTCAAAACTGAATGTTTTGAATATTTTTCTTAATGTACGTACTGTAATAATATTATAGTGGGCTTATCGTTTTTAGAAAGGCCCAACAGTTTATAATTTCGACTTTATTACTTAAAATGTGAAATAATATAACTGTTATTATGTTTATACTTTAAATTATGTTTATATTTATTAAAATCTAACTACATCCGCCCTAAATCCGTCCAAAGAATTGTGGTTGTGTAAATGATCCAAATCTGTTTTGCTATAATTATATGTGGGTCATATACGTTAGTAAAACAAAGAATATAACTGCTTTTGTAAATAAATCTTACTTTCAATATTTGGCATTAAGTTAGGACACCAGGATAAATCGTGGTGCCCTCACAAAGTGTATCGTAGTTGTGTTGCAGAGTTGAGGAGTTGGAAAAATGGAAAAAATAAGTCATTGCCCTTTGGTACCCTTATGATTTCTAGGGAACCTACAAATTATGGAGATGATTGTTATTTTTGCACAGTTAAGGTAGCAGGATATACTGCTAAAAAACAAGAAAGATAATTTTTCGTTTTATAGGAAATGTGCACTCAGGTTGAGCATTAATGAACACATACCCAGACCCAAGGTGGAGATTTTGAAATCCCCTACCCCGCCGGGAATCGAAGCCGGGTCGCCGGAGTGGAAGGTAGGGACTCTACCGACTACCCCACGGCGACGGACACAAGAAAGATAATGTATATCCTAACATTCCCTCTGCCATTCAGCCCGTACCTCAAGGTCCTGATATTCCGATTCCCTTACACCCTGAATCATATACATTGTTGTCTGCATCCAGTAGCACTGAAACTGAATCCCCTGTGGATGATGAACCATTTAATTCTGATCATGATAGATGTTTTAATCAAAGTCAGCTTAATGATATAGTGAGGGATTTAAATCTGCCTAAAGTATCAGCAGAACTATTAGGTCTAGGTTAAAAAAAGAAAGTATTAACTGAGAGGATATACTTTTTATGTTACAGGCATCGTGAGAATCAATTTGTCCCTTTTTTGCTGAAGAAGAAAATTTAGTGTATTGCCAAGATATCCCTGCTGTCTTAAAGTTTTATAACATAAACTATAATTCCAAAGAGTGGAGGTTCTTCATAGATTCTTCTCAAAAAAGTCTTAAAGGTGTTTTGCTTCATTACGGAAACATTCATCCTTCCATTTCTATGGCCCACTCTTTTGTTTTAAAGGAGACATATGAAAATGTAAAGTTTTTGTTACAAAAACTGCAGTATGAAAACCGTCTTTTGAGATTTCATGATTATTGGACTATTAGTTGGTAAGCAAGCTGGTTTCATAAAATACCCTTGTTTCGTATATGAATTGGGATAGCAGAGATAGGTCAGAACACTGGGAAAGGGAACAGTGGCCACCTAGGACTAATTTAATACCGGGCGAAAAAAGTATTGCTGCCACCTCTCCATGTAAAATTAGGTTAAATAAAACAATTTGTGAAATCTCTAGATAAAGACAGTGAGTGCTTTAAATACCTTTTGAGCTACATTTCCTTCATTATCCTATGAAAAAAATTAAAGATGTTGTTTTTTCGTTGGCCCACAAATTAAAAAACTGATGATGGACAGTCAGTTCGAGAATACTATGAGGTGAAAAGTGAACTATGCCTGGAATGCTTATAATTATTAATCATTATTATTAAATAATGATTAATTGGTGGAAATTTACAAATTCTGGCCTAGTTTTTCAGACAAAATCTTGTTGAAAGTAATTTTTATTACATTTTACAAAGCTCTAATTTTATTTCTAGTTATTCATGAAGCAAGGAGATGCACTATCTCCTCTACTATTTAATTTTGTACTAGAGCAAGCCATTAAATCTTTAGAGAATGAGGAATGCTTACAACTGAATGGTATTAATAAGCTGTTAGTTTATGCCGATGATGTAGTACTATTGGCCGATAGCGAGGAGATACTGAAGGCCAACACGCACACACTATTGAGTAACACTAAGAAATTAGGACTGGAAGTAAATATCAGTAAAACTAAATATATGGTCACACGTAGAAATACAGTATGTAATGGAAATGGACAGCTAATGACAAATGAGGGAAATTTCGAGGAAGTGGCTGAATTCAAATACCTAGGAACAATAATCACAAATAGGAATGAGATGCACAAAGAAATTAAACATAGGCTCAATTCTGGAAATGCGTGCTATTATGCATTACAGAGACTCTTGACGTCCCAACTCTTTTAAAAAAACGTTAAACTGAAAATATATAAATCTATTATTCTACCAGTTATATTATATGAGTGCGAAACATGGACTCTTACTTTAAGGGAGAAAAGGAGATTACGAGTATTTGAGAATAAAGTTCTTAGGAAAATTTTTGGACCAAAGAGAGATGAACAGACAGGTGAATGGAGAAAACTACATAACAATGAACTACACGGTCTTTATAGGAAGCCAGATCTAATAAGAACAGTTAAGTCTCGTAGACTGCGATGGGCAGGACATGTTGCGCGTATGGGGAATGAAAGACGTTCATGGAAACTTCTTGTAGGAAAACCAGAAGGAAAACGCCCAGTTGGTAGACCAAGAATGAGGATGAGGTGGGAGAACAACGTTAACTATGATTTGAGGGAAGTAGATTATACAGGGAATGATTGGAAAGAATTGGCTCAGGATAGGGATGTATGGAGAGATTATGTCCGCGCGGCCATGAACCTATGGGTTCGATAGTGCCAGTGAGTAAGTAAGTAAGTAATGGTAGAAAATGGATATCATTTTCAAATTCCGCACAAAATATCCGTTTAGAATCACCTATCATATTAAAAAAAAAAACACAATAAGTTTTAAAATGCAGAACTGTGTTATTGTTCTAGGTTTGTATAATTACACTATTCTTATTGTTATTATTTAGGAAATATTTATATTCGTTATTATTTATACTTTGTGAAATTTGTTTTACGTACCTATCAAATAAGAGTTTCAAACACTCCGACTGAATGAAATTGCTTGGTCTTTGAACTGATTTAGACATAGGCTATAGAGTGGAACAGAATTCTATGGGCAATCTGCCACAGGTTGTTCAGGAATGTTGGTGAATGTTTTGATAAAAGGGATCTCTGGTATTCGATGATTTATAACAGAATAATATATTGTTGATGTGTTATATATGCATAACTTGGCAGCGAACAAACTTCAGTCGTCCTACTCATGCGTTTAGAATTCAATACTTCAATGTATCCCTACCAGTCAGATTGAGCGAGGTTTCCCCGTGATCAAGAGATTTAGTTGCAACCTTGGAAGGCTTTCAATTATGTCAACTTTGATGTTATCGGTTATTACGTAGCATCGTTTTACTGGCGATACCAGCTCCAGTGCAGCGATACGAGATTTGACGATGTTTTGTTGTAAAATAGGGGCAGAGGAAAGCACCGGTCCAGTGGTGAGAGACGTACAGTCTAGGCTGACAAGTTATAACATGTTATTTGTAGTGTGGTAAAGAAGAGTTCTGAGACATAACTAACTGAAACTAATTAAATCACTGGTTTCATCGAACCCCTAGGTTCATGGTGTGCGGACATCAACTCTCCATACATCTCTATCCTGAGCAGATGTTTTCCAATCATCCCCTGTATAATCTTATTTTCCTCAAATTACGGTTAATGTCATTCTCCCACCTCATTCTTATTCTACCAACTGGGTTTTTTCCCTCTGGTTTTCCTACAAGAAGCTTCCATGTCCTCTTTCATTCCCATTTGTTCTCCATGCCCTGCCTATCCGCAGTCTAGAAACATACTGTACCTATTCTTATTATATCTGGTTCCATATAAAGATCATGTAGCTCACTGTTAAGTTGTCTTCTCCATTCGCCTGTCTGTTCATCTCTCTTTGGTCCAACATTTTTCCTAAGAACTTATTCTCAAATGCTCGTAATTTTTGTCCTTAAAATAAAACTCCATGTTTCGCGTCCACAACTGGGAGAATAGCAGTTTTATATATTTTCACTTTAACGTTTTTGAGAGATGTTTGAGGCAGAAAATATGACTATATTATATCTTTTTATTGAAGCAAACTACATTCATCTCAATATTAACAGGGCTAACCTATCAATCATTCTGATTTTCATATATTTTATTCTTAATTTTTTTAGGTACAGAAGTTGTGCACAATAAAATTAGAACTGAAATTATTAAATAAATAATTTCAACGCTGTAACATTAGTACACTGTCCTGAAGGTCTCTGGGTTGTTTCAGTCACTCTCGAAAGAATCCTTATTCAATTCGACACGCTTAATTTCGTGTCAATAAGATATTTTGAAATGTTTGTGCCACGAGTCTAAAGTTAAAACTATATAGATTTAAAGGCGTAGCAAATTGTAACATGTCTCTTTTGTATCTGGTCCCAACTGGTCAGATAAAGAAGTGACTCTTGGCTGCAGATTTAGAACAATATTCTTTTCTGGGAAATTATGAAAGAATTGTTGCTATCTGTCTCGCACCGAGAATAATGAATGGTCTCTGCTTCAGTGCTTGGGAACGAACCTCCATGGAGCTTGACACTTGCTGAACCGATGTCCATCTGCAAGTGTCATTTAAATTGATTACCTTCTTCCGGCCGTTATTAGTAATGATTATTGTAAGTTTGGACCTCACTGGGGCAACTCTAAGTTACCCATCAGCCAGAGGCCGGGTAGAAGTTAAACCTTTCGAATTGCGTAAAGTGGGAGACCAATAGCTTTAGTTTAGGTTAGAGTGAGAGAGTAAGTTACTTTCTAATTATAGAGAACAATATTAATTTTGGCAACATTGCGGAGGGTGTGACAATTTTAAAATACGCATTCTTAAAACATACATAACCAGGGCTTAACCAATCAGAGGATTGCTATTAGTAACTTATTTCGTACGATCTGGTATGGATATACGACTGGCAAAAATAATTATAAAAATATATGTAAGACTCCCGAACGGGGCCTGTTCTGTTTTCCTCGCCACACCGCGAGGTCTTCGCTTTTTGAGTCGCGATTCGGCCAGCGTGATATTGGCCGCATATAAGAAAGTGATAAGGCCGGAAGTTCTCGGCCAATTGAAGTTATATAAATAAATATGAATAATTTTACTAGCCTTCACGTGGCTGATTGCAAAATAAATTCGCTAAATATATTATTCAAATAGGTCCATTGCTGACCGTGACTACTAGAAGTTTAAATCCGAAGTGAAAATCCGGAACCATTGTTACAAGGCATATATCCAAACTCCGTACAGTGTGCACGACAAGATTGGAATAATTGTGATTGCCCGTGGGCTACATTTGATCAATAAATAGTTAATGTTGGTACTTGTTTATATTGGAAAGCCTCCTACTGTACTTATATTCCTTGGTTCGCTCCTCGCCTCCCACGACAGAAATCCATACCCTGAGATTAAGAACCCTACATAAGCGCCTACCCGCACCTTCCCACTGCAAGTTGGGACGATAAAACAAAGAAAAATCAAAAAGAATATTCAACATCTGAAGTATAAAAATTAACAGTTAATCAAATAGTCAATATCTACCGTTGATTAATGTTTAATTACACTGAGCAACAAAAAAGAAACTTCTTTTTGTCTCAGAAAGAAAAATATGTGATTCTGATAGTATTTTTTCTCCTGAATTCAAATATGATGTCGATTTTTCTCCATCATGCAAGGAATTTATAATTTCAAACACTTTAATATTTTCTACATTCTTAACTACACAATATTCGAACATTGGGATTCACCTATAAAGTACAAAATGACGATTTTCTGCTATATTTCGCCTGTGGAGCATCCCTCTTGATGGTCCAATAATAATCGGCCAGTATATTAGGATTCAATTTGCCTTGATATCTCTTTTCCATAGTTGAAATCTCCTGAGTTAGCTCATTTGGTTTCATTTTACAACGGACAAATGGACGAAAAAACGTTTATTAAAATAATAATTATTTAAACCAATTAATTGAAATTGAAATAAAAAAACTGTGGGTGATAGAGAAATTCCGAATACACATTTGAAAACGCGATAAAAAACTGCATTAAGTACAACTATAGGTACTCACGAGACAAAAATCATGTTGACCAGTGTTATTTTTATTAAATCTATCAGAAACCATCTTATCACGTTCCAAACAACATGTTAAAGGACTAACCCATCAACAACACATTATTCTGCAGTAAGTCATACCGCGAGTTCTTTATTCCAAAATTCACTTAACATTTCTCAACAATCTCTAAACTTTTTGGTATAGTTCTGACTAATTTTATTCAAGATGTTTAACTATGGCCCTATACCGCCTTTAACATACGACACATCTTTCGCAACACGAAAGGCCAACCCATTATGTAAAGTTTAAATTCCGTAATATTCTCGACGTTCCTTCACAGAAAAAAATATCTTTCCTCGTTTGAAAAGTCACTATTGCTCAAGAAAAACAAACTTTCTCTAACTTTACTGATACAGTAAATCGTGTTTATTAGGTATTCCATTTTTCCAAAATAATAATAATAATAATAATAACTATAAATTTAACAAAGGGTAAAATGGCCTATTATCCACTGCACTTTGTGTGCTTAGGGTTCCGCACTGGCCACAGAGAAGACAAAGTGGACTATTTTAAATTTACGCACCACATCGGACCACCAATTTATTTAGATGATGTATAATTGTATTGTAAAAGTTAAATAATATAAAATTGGTACCTGAGATCTCAGCCGTCCTCAACTTTATAATGTTGTAAAAATCAAATATATAGCCTATGTTGATTTTTACAACATTATAAAGTTGAGGACGACTGAGATCTCAGGTACCAATTTTATATTATTTAACTTTGTACGTCCCTAAAAAAATCCCTAAAATTATATATATATATATATATAGCCTATATACCTATACTTACTCACTGGCACTATCGAACCCGCATATACATAGTCGCGCGGACATAAGCTCCCCATACATCCCTATCCTGAGCTAATGCTTTCCAATCATTTCCCGTATACTCTACTTCCCTCAAATCATAGTTAATGTTATTCTCCCACCTCATTCTTGGTCTACCAACTGGGAGTTTTTCCTCTGCCTTTCCTACAAGAAGCTTCCATGCACCTCTTTCATTCTCCATACGCGCAAAATGTCCTGCCCATCGCAGTCCACGAGACTTAACTGTTCTTATTATATCTGGCTTCCTATAGAGACTATGTAGTTCATTGTTATGTAATCTTTTCCATTCACCTGTGTGTTCATCTCTCTTTGGTCCAAAAATTTTCCTAAGTACTTTATTCTTATAAATAGGCATATTTTATAACAATTTTTATTCATTTCTCCTAACTTTAGCATTAATATGAAATTAACAATATTAAATTTATATATTGAATCATCTTCAATGATATTACAGAATTAACCCATTCGCTTCACGTTTAAATACTCAATGCATTTTCCCATAAACTGGATTTATTTTATTTTCAGACATTCAAAAGAAACAAATTATAATGGTACTTGAGATCACAATAAGGGTGAAGACAAAAACACATTCCTCTATTATTCATAAATGTTATCAGAAGATTATCCTGCCAAGGTATGTACAAAATATTGCAAAATATAACAGCAGAATTAAACAAGTGTATTTCGTCTTCTGAGTTGAAGGCCATTTAACTGCCAGCGAGTCTACCTCGTATTTTGAGGCGAATGGATTAACAGGCCTAATAATGTTTATAGATTTATTTCCTGCTAATATTCGGAAAATAACCAAACAATTTATATAAATATTGCATACAACTAGTACTAAAGTAGCTTCACTTCCTTCTAGGTCTTAAGTATTTCCTGATGCCATGTTTGTTGACAAACTCGATAAGACAAATGGTCCGGGCATGAATCGTCACATGAATCCCTGTTTAAAACAGTGTTGAATTAACATTGGTTACTTCTAAATACTTTAATGTTACCTTATCCAGCCATTTCAAACAGTATTATCTCCTTGTAAGCTATATTTTTTTTTTTTCACCATGCCCATAAGCATTTTTTTTCATCGCTATGCTTTTTAGCTTTTCCTAGGGAATTCGGTGTGGTAGCTTCCCGTTGTCTTTCCACACCGTGAACGATGATGATACTGATAAGGATGATGATGGCCGGGTTGATTTTTCGGGACTGGACATTTGTCTAAGCGGGTGAGAAAACCCCCCGAAAAAACACCTCATGCCCTACTAGCCTGTCCCGACTCGGGACTCGAACCCGGGCCCTCTGCGCTGACAAGACACATACGCTACCCTCGCAGACCGTACCACAGCCGGTGGTGGTTGATCCATCCCATCCAGAGTAATTCTGTCACCTACGGCACTGTCTTTATTCACTGCTATCAGTACAATTTCCATTGCTATTCACTTTGGGCATTACTACATAGGAAATTATAGGTGTGGAAGACTTCTCGTTTGTACCTTTCCCACCACCGGGGAAGGATGATGATGATGATAATGGTAAGGATGATGATGATGGCCGAATGATTTTCGGGGACCGTTGGGCACTAAGCTTCCTGACATTTGTCTTACAGTTGAGAAAAAAACCCGAAGAAACCTCACCCAGGAGCCTGTCCCGACCGGGAATCGAACCCGGGCCCGCTGCGTGACAAGGCAGAACGCTACCTCAAGACTACAGCGGTGGACCGGTGGACTATATATTCCATTATTAGAATGTAATTAATGTATTTCACAATATCTGAAAGTGATAAAGAACTTTTGTAAAATACTAGTAAACTACCAATCAAATTTTAATGTGTATCAGCTTAAGGCCTCTTTTGAAGTAACATGCTGTAAAACATCAAAACAAGGACTAATCTGTGTATTATGTTTTTGTTTTCAAAAGAGATTACAAACTGAAACATAACCAGTACTAAAAACTTCTTTACATCATATGACGCGAAAAAATGTCTAAGTTCCAATCGTACACCATGCGCATGTGCCAACAAACTCGAAGCGGTCTATGGAATCACGGAATGCAGCCAACATATGCACGATATTTAACGAACCTAAAAGCTAACCTAACGCAATTTAAGTACTGTAACCTGTCAAAGACCAACTTTAGAAGTTAACCTAACCTAAAAGCTAACCTAACTCAATTTAAGCACTCTAACCTGTGAAAGAATGCAACGCCTAAAAAATAAATAGTAAGTTCTGAAATTCTAAAGTGTATGTGTACACTTAGTTAGTACACACTCTATGTTGGCTGCACTGAAACACGTTTTTCTTCTTGTATAGAATATTCGTTAAATCATTATGGCTGCCACGTCTTCGTGCTATGTAATAAGTTAAATATCATAGAAAAATTATTGAATAATCGTTAGAAAAAATGTAAGACTCATTGTGAATGGAAGGAAATTATTTGGAAACTGAAACCCTAAGAATTAAATTTGACAGGAGCCTATGAAGGGATTAGAAACGTCGCGTCACACGTTGTAAAGTTTAGCCTTTATTTCTTTTGAATTCCATATTCAATTCTATTATATACATTATATTTCTGTGGTTAATCGTAACTACGTTTTAAAAATTATTTGGGTGACAGTAGATCCTGAATCAGGAAAACGATTAAAGTCATTAACTAACATACTAGTTCTATCGAAACGTAGTTAATGGCCGCACGGATGTAAGCTTTCCATACATCCCTGTCCTGATCTAATGTTTTGCAATCATCCCGCGTATAATTTACTTCCCTCAAATTATGGTCAATGTTATTCTCCCACCTCATTCTTGGACTACCAACTGAGTGTTTTCCATATCGTTTTCCTACAAGACGTTTACATGCTCTTCTTTCATTCCTCATTCGTGTCATGTGTCCTGCTCATCGCAGTTTACCAAAACTTAACTGTTCTTATTATATATGGTTTCCTATTAATATCATGTAGCTCACTGCCACAAAGTCTTCTTCATTCGCCTGTCTGTTTATCTCTCTTTATTTCAAAAACTTTCCTAAGAACTTTATTCCCAAATACTCGTAACTTTTTTTCCTCCCTCAAAGTAATAGTCCATGTTTCGCATCCTTAACAAAGAATGGGAGAATAACAGTTTTATATATTTTCAGTTTAACGTTTTTAAGAGCAGTTGGAACGACAAGAGTCTCTGAAATTATAATACCATTTATTTCCAGAACTAAAATCATTACAGATTTTAAATTTGAATTTTACTTCCAGGCATTGGACATAAACAGTTTTTCTTCTCTCCTCAAAATTGAGCTCTAATAGATAGAATACGATGTGAAAAGTAGACCTACCTCCTCATATTGTCATTTTCTAAGTCACTGAATCAAGTATATTAGTCTTCCTTGGTTTTTCGGAGCTTTCGTAGTTTATTTTAAATTATTTGAACTAGATTTTAAATAAATATCCAACAAGAACAATATGATCTTAGTGTAATTACTAGAGCTCGGACTTCATTGCCGTTTCATTGCCATGTCGCTTTCAAACAGTTGACTACACAGGTAGTTAGTTAATCCTGTCCCGTGCGCAGTGCCACAGTCAGTGGCGTCTTTGCTGTGCTGCTACAAGTACAGTATGCAGTCAAGTCATAATACCGATCACCACGATCTCATGAATGATTACAACATGCCGAAAACAATATGAATTCACTTGTACGTGAGTATTTTTTGGCTAAAAGAAGATAAAATATTTTGTAAGTGTAAAACATAAGCTTGACGATGAAATACATTCATCTGCACAAGGAGTTTCAGACACTTGTAATCATCGTGAATTTTACAAGGATTTATGCGAAACGATGGTTTCCGCGAATATTCCTTTCAATAAAGTGCAAAATCCAGCTTATAATTTTTTTTGAGAAATATACGGGAAGAAACATTCCTTGTGAAACAACTTTACGCAGGTATTATTTACCTCCTTGTTATGAAGACGTTCTGAAATACATTAGAAACACTGCGACAGATCATAAAATATGGGTGTTAATCAATGAAACCCAGGATGCGTCCGGAAGGTCTGTAGGAAATGTGATCACCTGAAAAACCCGGGAACAAATTTTTGTTAACTACCGAGGTCTTAAATAAAGTCAACCATTCTGAAATCGACAACTTTTTGAAAATGCTATGTCCTTTCTATGGCCCAATGAAATAAAAAGAGATAATGTTTTTTTTCTATTTGTAACAGACAGCCCCTTATATGTTGAAAGTATCTTCCAGAATTAAAGAACGATATCCGAAAATGATACATCTAACTTGCTTGGCCCATGGACTTCACCGAGTAGCCGAAAGAATTAGGTTGCATTTCTCTGATGTGGACATTTTGTATCAAACATGAGAAAATGTTTTTAAAGGCCCCTTCTAGGAAACAGAAATTTAAGGAAATTGCATCACAAATCCCTTTATCACCTCAACCTGTTTTAACTCGGTGGGGGACTTGGTTGCAGACCACTGCATACTACTTACAGCGTAATGAAGTGATTGTTAAAGTAGTTAATACATTTGATGCTGAAGAAAGTTCGGCGATAAAAATTGCGAAATCTATGATATCAGGAAAACTGTATCAAAATTTGCAGGTAATCAACAACGTCTACAAACATATTCCTTTAATAATAATTAAAACTGGAATATTCACATATAGCATTGATTGATTCCATAAAACTGGTAGAAAATGTATCGCGACATTTTGGTGAAACAGGTATCTGAAATTACAAAACAGAAATTGCAAAGTGTATTGCTGAAAAACCCTGGATACTCAACTATTTGCAATATAAAGGATTTTCTAATGGACAACAAGAACGCATGTCTGTCTCCATGTTAGATACCCGTGATATACCCTGCTTTCGTTTTGCACCAGTTACCTCATGTGAAGTAGAAAGCAGTTTTTTCTAAATATTAACTTTGCTTGAACAATCATCGAAGAAGTTTTTCTTTTGAAACTTTACGGAAATGCATTGTTATTCATTGTAACAGCTCTACAGAAGCGAAACGAGTTTAACTAACAGGGTTTTAAAAATATTATGTACAGTGCACATACTTTTTTTTGTGTTACCTCTTTGTTTAAAACTGTACGAAGAAAATAATTATACAGAAATAATGAACTTGTTATTTTTTGTAATACTGTATGCAGCATTGTATTTATAGATGCACAAAGAGAATTAATGTACGAAAATTATAAATTTGTTTAACTTTTTGTTGTACTGTAGCGTTTAATTTAAAAAGTTAAAAAATATTTTAAGCAACAAAATAAACTTGTAATCCACAATTAGCTCCTTATTTATTTACCCACCTATACCTCCTGTAAACAGTACAGCACAAATGCCATACTAGTCAGACTGGTGCTACTACACCCCCTACCACTCTCTCATCAAGCAATATTATGTATAGTAAGAGTGCACTTAATCTAACTTCATGTCCGAGACCTAGTAATTACTCAACATGTTTAATGTGTATAAGAGCAATTAAGTGCTACAAGGACTTATATTGCTTGAAATTTGAGGTTAAGAAGATGTTGTTTTTAATTTGATATGAATAATGGGGTGATTGAAGTGTTGTATTACACTTTTAAATGGAATTCTACCAAATGCATTGCTATGAATATACAGAATACTTTTTCTCTTATTGTTGATGGGCTCCTATTTACCATGTAATATAAACGTCAAGTGAATCCAAAATTATTACTAAAATCGCAGGGAGTATTGTTAAGCTGAAGGTTAAAACATATTGCCCAGAGCTGAATCAAACAAATCACCCCAATTTAAAAACCTGTACATGTTTATGTATCTGAAAATTCCTGCACCAAATTCAATAAATCTAACCAAGTGCCCAATGTATTTCAAACACTAAATCTTAATGTGATTTTTTACAATATGTAATCAATCATGTTTTTTCTTCATACGTATTCATTACGTTTAACTTGGAGATTTTTATTCTCTAGAGACCAGTAGAAGTAAATGTCAGTATCATAGATGATATTACATCAACCTCTGCTCAAATATGTGTTATCGTAACTATGATATTATTTTTCTTGCTATTGAATCACACCAGGCAAAAAAAATCGTCCATTTGTATTACATTTGAGATAAATATCTGGTATATTTTTTCCTTATTAATATATCAATCTACTAAAACAAAAGAAAGCAGTCCACATAATTAAAACGGTTGCTATAAGAGGACATGTTTGTATGTCTTGAGTCCAAAAAATAAAAATATGCTTTTACAAACCTGATGTTTCTCAGGTAAAAATTCAGGCAGCGGAAATGAGATTCCTACGGGTTGTGAAAGGTTGTACAAGAGAAGAACATATTAGAAATGAGAATATTAGAGAGGAACTAAAAGTACAACAACTTCTTCAACAAATAAAAGAACATAGGAACGATTGGATAGAACATCTGTAAAGAATGATAAAGGATAGTATACCAAAGATGGCACTGATGTATAACCCTGTAGGACGAAGATCGGTAGGAAGACCAAGAAAGCGCTGGGCTGAATAGATGTGAGATCGGAACAGGCAAAGACCTAATCCGTGAAAGATGATAATCATGATGTTTCTTGGCGCTGACTGTTTTGGTACGTTGATTCGATTAAGGTAAATTATATAAACAAACCACTCACTATGTACCATCAACAGAGCCTTCTGCCCCTTCTAGAAATAATTTACTTAGGGTAAATAAACAAAGTTTTCAAAATTGAAAATTACAATGAAATATTAACAGTCGAAACGGACTTTCTGTAAAATAGCACTAAGAAATTAGAGCTGGATTTCAATATTAATAAAACTGAATTAGATGGTCACACGTAAAAATGCATTATTAAATGGAAATTGACGCCTGCCACAAATAAGGAAAATTTTGAATAAGTGTCAGAATTCAAATACCTAGGAGCATTAATTATAAACATAAATGAATGCATAAATAAATTAAACAAGCTCAAATCTGGAAATATATTCTATTATACATTACAGTTACTGTTGTCGTCCCTACTAATCACAAAAAACAGTAAACATTTATTAAGTCAAAGTCATTATTTTTTCAGTTATATGCGTGCAAAACATAGTCTCTTATTTTAAGAGAGGAGGTAAGAATAAGAGTTTATGATCTTTAAGGGGAATCAGAAGTAATTAGAACAGTTAGTTTTCTTAGAACGCAATGGGTAGGGTATGTAGCACAAATGAAGAATGAAATAGACCATGGAAACGTATTACAGAAAAACTAGAAAGAGAGCGCCCAGTATTACCCGTTTAAGGAGTAAGCGCAGTTGTTGACGGAGGGCACTGCAGTCGTGTTTATGTAGGAATAGAACACGTGACTCTGTTATCTATGAAGTGCAGAGGGGAATGGGACGCGGGACGTTGACAGTGCAGATCTAGTAGAAAGTTTGTTAGCTGTGCGCATTGCAATATGTAAATTATCTTTCTGCGTTGTGAATTATTCCCTTTTCTTGGAGACTTTTAGGTGTTTCCATACTTATACAATACAAACGTAGGTCTATAACACAAATTGTTGTGTCGACATGAAATCGCCGTTCGAGAGCGAACGATGTGGTTACAAGTGCTATTAAAAGGCAACTGTGATTATTTGCCCACTGTACACTGTCTTATATGACGTCACGTGTAGCAACAAACAGAGCTTCGTGATGCTTCCGCCTGCAGAAATATTTTGAATGACTAATAGGTAGGGCAGAATGAATAGGAAAAGTAACATTAACAATACTAATTTGAGGAAAGTAAATTAATATGCAGGGGACTATTAGAAAACATTGACCCAGAATGTATGGAGAGGTTATGTCCATACGGCCATGAATATCCGGGTTCGTTCATGCCAGTGATTTAATTAATACTTATAACGACAGCACGCGCGGCTACATCGACTGGGATCCCAGGTTAGAATCCTGGCTGGCGGGCCATACGAAGATTTTTTTTCTCGGAGTTCTCGTTGAATAGATGGAGTGAGGAGGAATATGGAAGCTAGAGATTTCAGAGAAGAAGGTGCTTCAGACAGGAACCTCTAGCGACAAATTACTTTGGGTTGAAGGAGAAACACTGTATTGTGGAATATTCCTAATAACAAAATAAGTAAAATAAAATATCACCAACCGAGAACTATGATATTATTTGATCAATATTACTCTAATATTTATATTTCATTTGATTCGAAGATTAATAATTTAATATTGTTTAAGTCATAAATTAATTCTAGCTTCTTATAAATATAATATTCGCTTTAAAAATTCAATAGAATATAATAATAATGATAATAATAATAAACAGGTAGACAGCAAGCAAAATAATTATTGACAACAGAGGTGGATTTTTTGGCGAAGGGCATCAAAATAATCGAGATAGGAGAAAATTCCGTACTAGAAAATTAGATAAATAATTATTGTTAAACATAATATTTTAGAACAGAAGAACGAAGATTGACATGGTATGGATATCTGAAGAGGATGGAGAATAACAGAATCCCAAGAATGATTCTGGATTGGAATGCTGAAGGCAGGTGGAGGAGGGGAAAACCCAGGGAACAGTGGATGGATGAAGTGAGAAGAAAATGATCAGCAGAAACCTCAAATAAAAAATGTTCAGGAGAGAAATCTGTGACGAAGCAAAATACATTTGGGCTAATTCATAACTACTGTAATGTAGAGTACCCCTTAATATAAACATATTCCTTATACAATAATATCAAAATCGAAATTGCTGATTGGAAACGAATTAGTAGCATATATTTAAATCTAGGTTCTCCGTGTAAGTAGTACCTCAATTTCGATAAATTATTATTAGAATACTACTAATTATTTGAGAACAGAATCTACATAAATTTTAAATTCTACCCTCCTTTGCAGATAAGTGAAGAACAGTCATCTGGCAATCATTTTAGAGGGAAGAAAGATGAATTGGCGAGAGTTAGTAAAATACTTTTTTCCACCTAGATTTCGTATGTGACCCACTGTGCATTGCCCACCCAGCATCGTGAGGCATGTGGGTAGCTACAATAAGTAGCGACTCCAGGTTGAGAATACCAGCTATAACGGCTAAAGGATCCGTCATGCTGACCACATGTCACCGTACACTGGCTAGATGATCGTCTACCTCTGTGATTAACACATATGGATGTGAGGCCAAGAGCCGGCTGGTCAGCCAAAAGCCTTCTAGGTCTGTCGCGCTTTGAGTTCTTTGTTTCATACCAAGAAGGTCGGGATAAGTAGATTTCCGGGCAAGCGTGCTCTGCCATGCCGTTGATCCGATTGAGATGGGGCTTTCTGAAAAATGTTCAGAAGATTCCGGGAATGAACATAGGCTATAACAGAGTTGTAATACTCAACCACTTCACCCCTAAAAATCACCCTTTGTAGTGAAAAACATGAAATAAAGTCCCTATTTTGTCGCATAAATGGCTCGCGCTGCCTAAACCATAACAAATATACAAATTGATGTATACAGAATCGAACATCTAAAAAAATCTACAAAAACGTAGAGTATAACAGCGCACGTCTGGTGGTAAAAACACATTAACATTTATTTAGGAGCAGAAGCGGGCCGGGTATTAGCTAGTGACTTATATTAAGTATCAGCATATAATATATTTAAACTATTTGAAGTTACATGACTTTTACACACTTTATATTAGCTTGACCTGTATCTGTCTATGTAACGGAATCTTTCAACGCGATTTTCACCCACATAAAAATACTGGATCAACTTAAAAGTTTTTTTATATTTGTAAAGGACCAATGACAATAAATAATTTCATAATTTTTTTCTAAGATCCTAGTCAGTATAATAGGTATAATAGGTTGCGGACGTATTCACCTTTTAGTCTATCGTTGTGGTAGCTCAGTTGGTAGAGTGGTGGACTGTAGTGGTATATAATTTCAGTAATCCATACGTTCAAATCCGGCCCGGGGGAATTTTTTAGAAAAGTATTACTTTAGCTCATATTACAACAGTATCGAATTTAAAGATATTTACATTTTTAGAAAACCAAATTAAAAAGTAAAAATTAAATAATAGTTTTAAAAAAACTAAAACAACGCGCTTTATTATAAAACCGAACTAAAAAATGAAAAATAATTTTAATTTCCAACACGCTTGGAATAAAATTAAAGTGGTCAACAAAAAAATCATCTCCAACACATCTACAACAAAACTAGAGTTATCTACAAAAAAAGTAATTTTACCATCAAAAGCGTGTGGTGCTCTATCTTAATTAATATATTTGATAAAAACAAGTATCTAAGAAGAAAACGTAAAAACCATAAAAAGCACCCCCCGCTTTTGATGGTAAAATTATTTTTTGTAGATAACTCTACTTTTATTCTAGATATGTTGGAGATATTTTGTTTTGTTGTTGACCACTTTAATTTTATCCCAAACGTGTGTGTAAATTAAAATTATTTTTCATTTTTAATTTGGTTTTCTAATAAAGCGTGTTATTTTAGTTTGTTTTAACTATTATTTATCTGTAATATGGAAGAGTTTTAAGTCATGATAATAAACTAGGAGTAGAAAAGATATATATTGTGTGCAACTAAAATATTATTTCTATCCAACGCCAAAATGGATTTGAAGTTAAAATATAAAATTAAGTTTTTAAGTGGGTAATAGTTTTCTTCCTCAGATGGACAGAAAATATTCTGTAGCTTTAAATTCACTTATATAGGCTATTAAAATTTAATGTCATTCTATTGGTTACTATGCTGACGTTTTGTTCCAAGTTTCGTGACTTTAAACTCGGCCGAGGTCTATTGACTTTTAAAAGTGTAAAATCCTAAGCGTGGGATCCTTCGGAAGGGACGTAAAAGTTTAGGGCCCCGTTTCCTAGATTCATAGAACGTAAATAAACTCAAACCTGGAAAAAAGGGCCTCTAAACAAGATCTAACTCGCTTTTCACGCTCATGTTTGAATTGGGATGCTAATGATTTTAGCTGTTAAAAGCATCGACAAAAAATTAACTGTAATATAAAATAGGCCTATTACTTACTTACTTACTCACTGGCACTATCGAACCCGTAGGTTCATGGCCGCGCGGACATAAGCTGTCCATACATCCCTATCCTGAGCCAATACTTTCCAATCATTCCCTGTATATTCTACTTCCCTCAAATCATAGTTAATGTTGTTCTCCCACCTCATTCTTGGTCTACCAACTGGGCGTTTTCCTTCTGGTTTTCCTACAAGAAGTTTCCATGCCGGTCTTTCATTCCCCATATGTGCAACATGTCCTGCCCATCGCAGTCTGATGAGACTTAATGTGGTGCTGATTACTATCTGGCTTCCTAGAAAGACCATGTAGTTCATTGTTATGTAGTCTTCTCCATTCACCTGTCTGTTCATCTCTCTTTGGTCCAAAAATTTTCCTAAGAACTTTATTCTCAAATACTCGTAATCTCCTTTCCTCCCTTAAAGTAAGAGTCCATGTTTCGCACCCATATAATATAACTGGTAGAATAATAGTTTTATATATTTTCAGTTTAACGTTTTTTGAAAGGAGTTGGGACATCAAGAGTCTCTGCAATGCATAATAGCACGCATTTCCAGAATTGAGCCTATTTTTAATTTCTTTGTGCATCTCATTCCTATTTGTGATTAAAATAGGCCTATTAGCATTCCATAATTTTTTTATTTTTTTTATTCAAAATTAAAATAATGAGAATTGGACTATATCTGCAATTTTCTTATTTTCAAAAGAATAAGATTTTGTCGTTACAAGTGTCTCACAACTTTAAATTATTCCATCCATAGTAATTCTGCCCGAGAGCAGGTCCTTCACTGCAATCATAACATTTCCATGCTATGTTTTGCAGCTGTACTAGGGAATTGTAGGTGTGATAGCTTCCCGTTGCTTTCCTCACCGGTGAAGAAAGATGATGATGATGATGATGATGATGATAAGGATGATGATGGCCATATAATTTCGGGGACCGTTTGGGCCCTAAAGTTTTCCTGACATTTGTCTTACAGGTGAGGAAAAATCCCGATAAAAACCTCACCCAGAAAAACTGCCCCGACCGGGGATCGAACCCGGGCCCGCTGCGTGACAAGGCAGCACGCTACCTCTAGACCACAGCAACGATCAATATTTTCACAACTTTTAAAATAGTTAGACCAGAGGTGATACATCAGAATGTCAAATTAATTTTTCAGTTCAAATCTGCGTGTATCCACCACTGTTGTCTCGAGGTAGCGACGCTATCTAGTACGCAGCGGGGGCCCGGGTTCCATCCCCAGTAGGGATAAGTTTCCTGGACGACTTTTTATGCGGTTTTTCCTCTCTTATATGACAAATGACAGGAAACTAATTCCCAAACGGTCCCTGAACATCATAATTATATTCAACATGTTTAGTATGAATGTATGCTATGTGAATGATGTGTTTCTTGTTTATGTCACAGCAGAGGTTCTTAAATTGAACTGATCACTCATTCAGGGAGGCCCTCCATGTCCTTGTTTGGTTAAAGAAGTCTGTGTGTAATTCACAGTTCAAAATCCCTTTCCCAACAGATCGTGCCACTGGGGTGGGGTGTGTCATATAAAAAGTACCTATAATGAGAGGTTAAATCGAGAAAATACAGAAAGAAAGATTTGTGCATGTAAGAAATAGTGGAAATGTTTAGATTCAGTGTAAACATAACTCCAATTTCTTAAGAATATATTTACATCTGACAAGAACAATATAAAGATTTAAAATTATTAATTATTACCTTGTTCCTCTCTAAAAATTATACAGCAAATAGTTAAGAAACACGGAGAACAAGGTCATAATTTGTAATTTAAAAACTTTTTTTCTTCTTGTAAGCCCATGTTTCCCTTAACAGAGATTTAGGCGCTCTCCCCCTACAGGGAACAATTTGAACCATACTAATTTTAGTTACACTTGTTTTTGTACAGATGTCATTGGAGTGGCCCATGGTCAGCGTTCCGCCTCATACTGACATCTAGGAAACCAAGATAGTACCAGGACGGGAAAATTCGGTAAATTTTGCTTAGGGGCCTTTTCATTCAGGCTTAAGGACCTTTTACGAGCCTGAAAATCTTCAGACTCGGGACCCACAGCTTAAAGTCCCTCTCAGAGGACATACTCCTTGGATTTTTCCATCCTAAAAAATATCGATCGACCCTGGCCGGGTTTGAACTCGCGACCCTCGGGACCAGAGACAAGGAGCATAACCACTAGTCCACCGGGGCTTTACATAGTGAAAAAAATAAAGATGTGATAGAGTGGGTGAAGGAAGAACAATGCTGGAATCCATAAAGAAGAGGAAAAGTAATTGGATTGGTCACTGGCTAAGAAGAAGCTGCCTGCTGACGGATGCCCTAGAAGGAATGGTCAGCGGGAAGAAAGTTAAGAGGCGGAAAAGGATATCACATGATATATAATATTAAAATTAATTATTTGTATGCGGTTACAAAAAATGAAATCTGAGTTAAGGAATGAGGGGAGAATGCTGAGTTTGTAGTGAAATATCTGCTCTTGGGCAGAACACTATGTATGTAAATAAATAAATAAAATAAATAAATAAATAAAGCCTGATATGTCCCTTTAGGGCAAAGGCCTCCCTGTACAGGGGTTAAGCTCTATTTGAGAGTGTCACCCGGTGAGCTACTCCGTGGTGAGAAGTTGACTTGGATGTAGCACTTGGTTTGTATACACTGTCTGTTCTGTGATTAGTTAAAGCACAGTTGGCTCTCCATCGTTCTCCAGCTTTTCCTGCATCTGGCGACTCTGGACCATTGCGCCCCTGCTCGTTCTTTGAAGATGTCAGCCCATCGTCGTCTTGGTCTTCCGCGCTGTCCCTTGCCTGTGTACGGGTCCCACATGGTTGTTTTTATTGTCCACCTGTCGTCCTGTATTCTTGCAACGTGGCCTCCGCACTTCCATTTTTTCCTGATGGCTTGTTGTGCGGGATCAGTTGTTGAGGATATCGCTTGAGGTGTTGTATTCGAGATTCTGTCCTTCAGAGTTATGCCTAAGATTTTCCTCTCCATTTTCCTTTGGCATACTTGGAGTGTGTACTTCAGTTTGGCAGTAAGATTCCAAGTTTGGCAGCCATATAACAGTGTTGGAAGAACACAGGTTTGTAGTGTTTCCATTTTGAGTTTCCGGTTGAGTGACTTGTCCAGCAGTATAAATTTCAGTGACCAGAACGCCTTCCAGGCGAGAGCTATTCTTCTGCTTATTTCCTTCTCTACTTTCTGATGGAAGGAGAGTAGTTGTCCTAAGTATATGTACTCGCTTACGTATTGAAGATCCATTCCATCGACTTTGATTGGGTTTTCCGGACCATTAGACATAATTTGTGTCTTGCTTTTGTTCATCGAAAGGCCTGCAATTTTGCTAGTTTCTGAGAGCTCTTGTAGCATTGATTGGAGTTGTTTAGGGGATCTGGCGAACAATACCACGTCGTCAGCGAATATTAAGTTGGATAGCCTGCTCCCGTTTATGTTTACTCCAGTATATAGTGAAAAATCTCAACGGAGATTGAAAATGTGTTTGTAAAAATATTACAAGCAGAATATAAACAATTATCAGTTTATAATAGTTTTACTGTCTCCCCAAATGTTCTACATTAGCAAATTATGTCGTTTGAGAATTAGAAATGTGACTTTTGCAGTAGAATGGTCGATTAAAATTATTCTCTCTCGGAAAACGTAATGCTACAAAAATTTGAAACTTCAAAGAAAAATAAATCTAATTTACGTGATTATAAACTATTTCTTGTCATTTACTGTAAATCACATCCTTCCTTTTGCTGTAAACCAACCGGCGATAACCAACCTCTGTATAATTAACTACACTGTAATTATTGCACAGAGACTAATGTACTGCGTAAATACAAGTAACAAAGCCAGATATTTACAAAAAGATACAAAGAGAATTTTCAACATATAGAGAAGATAAAACAATCCATTCCACGAAAACATCGATAGAATCTGAATAGAAAAGTTTTATAATACATTAAAAATGTTTAAACCAAGAGAACGCTAACAAAGCTGGACATAGTTTGTAAAATTTGTCACTTAAAAGTAATTAGAAATTTAATTTAATGGAACAACAACAGCATTCTGTTCATTTGTGCAGTTAATTGCATTTTGAGGTTTACAGGTAGTCACTCATTAACAGATTTGAGGTTTTCATTACCAGAACCTGATATATTTTTAACGGTAGTCAAATTACGCTAAACTAATTTACCGAAACATAATTTAATGTTGGAAACTCAAATACTTACTATCTGTACTTTTTTTAAAATTAAATGGATAATTTACCAATGAGAATTATATCTAATTTTCTCGCAAAGTACCGCATTCAATTTGGTTAATGGACGAATTAGTTGAATTTATAAAGCACTATGCAAATTGTTAGTTAACTTTTTTGCTATTTTAATTTTTAATTTAATTTTATATTTATTAATATCAGAGTACCATGATAAATCCTGAAGATGAAATATACTCTTTGAAAGGCCTACATTTTAATAGTGTGTCGACGTTTTATAACAGAAGTTGAGGACAACTGTTTTATCAGGTACGAATTTTAAAATTGTAATACTTAGTAGAAACAATAATTTATAATATTAATATTTTTTTTATTTCAGGATTTTTTCTGTTGTTTATACAGGTATCTTCAACCAAACCATTTTTTTTTCTTCCACACTTCCCGGTCTTGCATGTCTGCTTCTGTCATATTTCTCTTCTTCACGTTGTCTTGAATTCCCTTTATCAAGTTGACTTTGTTCTACCACGTCTCCCTTTTGCAGGAGGTATCCATTTCAATACTTATTTGTTTCTTTCTGTGCTCCTTCTTCTCATTATATGTCCATATCATCTTAGTTGGATTTCTTCAATCTCTTGTACAATAGGCTTTTCTACATTCGTTATTTTTCTTATCGTATTATTTCTTACTTTATCCAATGTTGATATTCTTGCCGATGTTCTTAAAAAGTAAATTTCTGTGACTAATAATTCATTTCTGTATTTTTGTGGAGAATTATTATTATTAATTATTAATATATGTTGGAAAATGCTAAAAAACCAAAATATATTAATAATTAATAATGATAATAACAATAATGATAATAATTCTCCATTGTAATTAAGCCATTAACTTATAGATACGTATACATGCCCCACTCCACCGAGACCTTACATTGGCACGTCTTATCGGGAGAGGGATTTTAAAGTTAAGGTTACACATATAGTTTTTCACCACTTCACATCTTTTCAAGCTTCTGAATTCCTACACTCCTAGTTACATGGCGTCCATATTTGAGAAGTTGTTTTTTTACTACAATATTGCCACTAGGTCACAAGATAACAGTCTCTAACAATCCCTCATCATACCATTCCCTTTTATTCTACTTCTTTCACAGTTGCTTCTGTCCTCTCCTGGAATTCCCTCCCTCCAGATATCAGGGGTTGCCGCACACTTGACACTTAAGTCACGCTTGTACGATTTGTTGTTAAATAATTATTTTTTACTCGAGGACTACATTTATTCTGTCATTAATTTTTTTTCTCATGTTTCTTTCTTGTACATTTTTGATTCGTTAAATCTAGATTAGGACCTAATCAAAATATTTTGTAAATAATAATTATATTGTAGATATATCCATGTAATATTTATGTTTATTGTAATTAAGATGTAAGAATATTTTGTGTATATTTTTTTAAAAACTTGTTGAGTGATAGACAAGACCCTAAGGCCTTAAATCTGCCAGGTAAAATAAAGCTATTATTAAGGACATTCGAAGGCCTTCTCGAATAAGTGATCATATCAATATAAGGTCTATTCGGAGAAATGCGAATATTTAAGACGGAACACAACATTCACTTAGACAATCTTCTTAATTATCATGGCGCTATGATAATGATGATTGTGATGGCCAGATGATATTCGGGGGCCGTTTGGGCCTTACATTTTCCTGATATATGTCTTAAATGTGAGGAGAAGTCTCGAAAAAGAAAATAACTCAGGAAAGTTTCCCGATTAGGGATCGTACCCGGGACGGGCACCCTGTGAGACAGCGAATCTATCCCGAGACCCCAATGGTGGACAACAATAATAATAATGATTAATAATAACAATAACAATAATAATAACAATAATAATAAAATTAAAATAATAATAATAATTGTATACTGATAGGTATAATGGCATCATTGTCATCAATGATAGTAATAACATAAGATGATAAATGATAATGATGAACGCAGTGATAATTTTGATCATATTCTCAAGCCTTCTGAGACACTATACGACTTCCAATGGCAATACAAACTATTTGTACAGGCCTTAAATATATACCCAACGGAAACCAACTCTGCCAATAAGAGGTAATGCAGGGGTTTCTGAGTATTTTGATATACGGGATCTCCATATCCCATAAATAATTACAGAATATTATATTATATATATATATATATATATATACAGGGTGTAACATAACTCAACGGCAAAATTTCAGGAATGAGTAAGAATAATAACTCAAGCTGCAAAAGAATCTTTAGGAATGAGAAATATATCATATTATTAAAAAAAAATTTGGAATGAGGACTTAGAACATCTAATAAATGAAAATAAAACGGAGTATCTAAATTATCTTAATAGGAAAACAAATGAATCATTAATTGAATACAAATGAAAAAGTGCAATAGTTCGTAGAGAAGTTAGAAAAACTAAACAAACAATGTGGGATAAATATATAAGTGATATCGAACACGATGTACATGGAAAACAAGAAAAGGCGTACAAAATTATGAAACATTTAAATAATGAAACAAGAGACAACTATTTGTACAGGCCTTAAATATATACCCAACGGAAACCAACTCTGCCAATAAGAGGTAATGCAGGGGTTTCTGAGTATTTTGATATACGGGATCTCCATAATCCCATAAATAACTACAGAATATTCTATTATATATATTTATGTATATATACAGAGTGTAACATAACTCAACGGCAAAATGGGGAGACACGGGTAATTTGGCAGTATGGGTAATTTGGCACTATTTTATTGTGAAATTATTTCCAACATATCCTAACTTATTTTACGTAGTTTTAGTGATTGGCACTAGATGCCAAGAACGCTTGGATCTGTGTGATTTTTTTTTGGAACTATTTGAGAACTCTCTACCGGGATAGAGACAATCTACATTAGAGTTTTGAGGTGTCTAGAGAGTTGTAGCAAGACTGTTTGTCGTTGGTAGCAAAGTTTTCTTTTTCGCTGCAGTGGAAGGTGTTTATTTCAGTGTGTGCAATATTTGAAAGTTGTACAGGAAACTCCACTGAATCAGGTAAGTTAAAACAAGTTTCATTGTTGTCAATTGTTGGAGAGTAAAATCTTAGATTCTGAGGTGGTTTTCTTAGCATTTCTTGGTTGATTATTGTACTTTGAGGAACCAATGGAAAGCAAATACCGTCACTTCCTGCCACCTGACGTTAAAAACAGACATTATCCCCACATTTTTACACTCGGATATTATGCTACAGAGTTTACTTTCAATTGTAGTACTTGGTATGTTGCAGATATGCCAGGGTAAAAGGGGTAAATATGCCAAGTACTCCAGGGATGATTTTTAAAAAATCAGTTAGAAAAAGTATTGAAAGGAAGGCTGGTCCGTTTACAAAGCTTCCAAAGAGTTTATTGTCCCTTTCAGTACTCTGAAGAGATATTTGAGTATTTCGTCAGGACCCAATGACATTCCGGATGTGAAAATGGGACGACCTATTGTTTCTGAGTGTCGACGAAGAGCAGAACGTAGTGGGTTATATTTGCAAAATGCAGGGACTAGGATTTGGGTTGACGGCTACTGAAGTACGAAAGCAAGCTTTCAACATCGTGTCCACTAGTGGACGAAATAATCTGTTCAACCTTGAGTAAGGCTTGGCTGGATAGGACTGGTGGTACTCATTTCGTAATCGTTACGGATTTGCAATGAGGTTTCCCGAAAATCTATCCGTTAACAGAGCTGCAGCAACAAATATAATCTTTATTGATGAGTTTTACGACAAGCTCTACTTCTCAATGGGGGAAACACAATCTGTTCGATAAGCCGAATCGTATTTAAAACCTGGACGAAGCTGGCTTCTCTTATGTGAAGAAGCCTGGAAAAATTGTGTGCCCGAAAGGTCTGAAACGTGTGTATCAGCAGGCTCCGGCAGAACGAGATGAAACTACCACGCTTCTGCTAACTGCCAATGCTAGTGGCCAAGCAGGGCCTTATATGAGACTTTTGAAGGACCAGAGACTGAGCAACGAATTGAAAGTCAATGTTCCAGCCAATTCAATGGTCTGTGTCAAAAAATGACTGGATTAATTCAGAACTTTACCTTCAGTTCCTGAAATATTTTGTAGAATCTATTCCCGCTGCCAGACCTGTAATCCTCATTACGGACTCCTATGCAAGCCACGTATCCATGGAAGTCCCGAAATTCAGGGAGGAGAATGGCCTGATTTTTGTAACTTATCCTGCACACGACTCATTTGCAGCAGCCTCTTGACATCTGTGTATTCGGCCCCCATGAAAGCAGCATGGAGGAAGCAGGTGAAGGTGTTCATGAAGAAACATGGATGAAAGCCCATGAGAAATGATTTTTATGAACTATTTCTAGCTGCGTTCGATGATGCAATCTCATTAAAGAACATCAAAAGTGAGTTTCGTACCACAGGAATTTATCGATTCAACAAAAATGCTTTGCCAGATCAAACATACGAAGCAGGGTTGCTTCACAATGATACAAGGGATCTACAAGATGAGGTTTTCCCCATGCCTCAGCCATTTCAATGTGCACATACGAAGCAGGGTTGCTCCACAATGATACAAGGGATCTCCAAGATGAGGTTTTCCCCATGCCTCAACCATTTCAATGTGTTGGACAGAGGCAGTCAGCTGCAGAAAATTGTCGTGTATTTGATTCTGCAACACCTGGGCCATCCACCAGTAATTCTGAACAAATTGCGATGGCCGAACCTCATAATCCATCACCTGAACCTCAAGATCTAGTACCTAAACTCAAGGTCCGATTCCCATACCTCAGGATCCGGTACCTGAACCTGAGCAAACAGTGCCTAATCCTAAGCGAAAAAGACGACTGCATTTCACTGAGAAAAAGTCCATCGAAAACAGCAACTCAGACTCTTGCGGATCATGTGGTGGCTTTTTCTCAAATGAAAAGAGCGGGAAAACCTAGATTCAGTGCCTAAACTGTCAGAAATGGTACCATGAACAGTTCGAAGGCATGAGACGGTACAGAAAAAATGTCAAGTGCAATGAGTGTAAATTACAAAATTAATTAGAACAAACAAACCTTTTAACACAATACTGCCAAATTAAACTTATAGTATTGCCAAATTATACTTAACTATTGCCAAATTATACTTATATTCAGTGATGGAATAAAATGCATTTTATAATATTTTTTTAAAAAGATCATGCGGTCAAATTTGCACATTTTATTGATTAGATCCTGACATATATTTTACAGTAATTGCGATCGAATTTCGATAATAATAAGTTACCTAAAATCAACAAAATGTGAAAAGTATTGCCAAATTACCCTTGTCTCCCCTACAGGGTGTAACATAACTCAACGGCAAAATTTCAGGAATGAGTAAGAATAATAACTCAAGCTGCAAAAGAATCTTTAGGAATGAGAAATATATATTATTTAAAAAAATTAAAATTTGGAATGAGGACTTAGAACATCTAATAAATGAAAATAAAACGGAGTATCTAAATTATCTTAATAGGAAAACAAATGAATCATTAATTGAATACAAATGAAAAAGCGCAATAGTTCGTAGAGAAGTTAGAAAAACTAAACAAACAATGTGGGATAAATATATAAGTGATATCGAACACGATGTACATGGAAAACAAGAAAAGGCGTACAAAATTATGAAACATTTAAATAATGAAACAAGAGACACACTTAAATTAAATAACATTCCAGAAGAAAAATGGATAGAATACTATCAAGAATTATGGACAGAAAAAAAATTCTGAAGAAAATAAGAAGAAATAATACAAGCAGATTAACACGTATATTTAATAACCATAGAGGAATTAACAACCTCTATTGACCATTTCCATAACAAAAAGACACTGGGTACCGATAATATGAACACAGAATTAATTAAATATGCATCGTTTACTCTAAAGGTTCGTCTACTAGATGTTATAAATGTTATAAATGTTATAAATATAATATATTACAATATTATTGCTGATGATCAAGTAGTGATTTCCAGTTCAGATGATGATCTACAAAGAGCTATTTTTAATTTGGAAAAAATAAGTGTCAATTACAATTTAAAAATTTCAAAGAATGAAACTAAAATTGTAGCATTTAAAGGACATGATACCTTAAGAGCAAAAATAGTAACTGATAATAAAATTTTAGAGCAGGTGAACAGTTTTAAATATCTAGGCTTCAATTTATCATATGTTAAAATTGAAGATATTAATGACAAAATAAATAAATGTAATCTAACGTGTGGCACTATTAAAAGAACCCTTAAAAACACAAGAAAAGAAACAAAAATTAAATTTTATAAAGTAATGGCTGTTCCTGTATTGATGTATGGATCATAATATTGGATGATCACTAAAAGACAAGAACAAAGATTGGAAGCAGCTGAGATGCGATTTTTAAGAAATATAGCAGGATATAATCTGCTGGATAAGAAAAGAAATGAAGATATAAGAAAGGAACAAAATATTTTCAAACTTACAGACCGAATAATTAAATATAGGAACGACTGGAAAGAACATATTGATAGAATGCCAGAATGAAGATTTCCAAAATCATTGCTAAATTATAAACCGCACGGATGGAGAAATGTTGGTCGCCCACACAGAAGATGGTCTGAACAATTTTAACAATTCTAGCTTTCATGAAACCGGAACGAGCCAACAGGCTTAATCCCTGGATTGTGATGATGATGAGTTTCTCATATGGAGAGAATAAAAAAAGTGTATTACAACATGGGTCCGGAAATTGATAATTACAGAGTTATTCGAATTTTTATGAATGTTAGGTTATTAAGGTTTAGAGTAGTTATTGAGAGTCTGTTTTCTGTTGATTGTAGGCTGCTGTCAGGAATAGTTCCTCGTATGGAGAGAATTAAAAAAGTGTATTACAATTTGGATCCGGAAATTGATTATTACAAAGTTATTCGAACATTTATGAATGTTAGGTTATTATGGTTTACAGTAGTTATTGACAGTCTGTTCTCTGTTGAATGTACGCTGCTGTGATGTACACAAATGAAGAATATGCCTTTATTGAAGCACAAGGAGGTCAATTTGAACATTTCATCTGACAGAACAGAGCGCTCCAACAAGTCCCTTGCATTTTTGTCGCCATGTACTAACATTCATAAAAGTTCTAATAACTCTGTAATTATCAATTTCCGGACCCATGTTGTAATAAGCTTTTTTTTTATTCTCTCCATATGAGGAACTCATTCCTGAACTTTTGCCGTTGAGTTATGTTACACCCTGTATATATATATATATATATATATATATATGGAATGATAAGAAAAATAAATGCCTGGACGGGATTCGAACCCGGATCTCTTTAATTTGCTTACTTGATATAGTCAGCTGCTAGATGGTGGTGAAGACCGAGTTCTCGCGACATCTAGTAATAATGGAGAGTATAATACATATATAAGAAAAATAAGTGTTTGAATTGGATTCGCCTGGTGGTGTAATGGATATCACGCTGAGGTACAGACTCAGAGATCCGGGTTCGAATCCCGTCTAGGCATTTATTTTTCTTATCATTCCATATTAAGCTTGCATTGCTCAATGTTACACATTTAATTATAACATATATATAATTCTAGTAGATTTTAGCCCTAATATATTCCTATATTCAAACATAATTTGTTTCTTTGGTAACTACATTTTCTATTTAAGACCTTTAGGCAAATTCCGTGGTGAGTGACTGTATATGAGTAAATGTAATTTTCATGGTCATGAAAGCTGACATTTTAATGTATTTGAAGAAACAATAGAATATAGAATTTTAATTACAAAATATATGAGTTTTTTTTACGTTTTACTGCATATATTAAAGAATGTTACGTCATAAAATGGTAAATAAATTATTTTCTTTGTTATCTATAATAAATCATTTATTTGCAGCATAATGAACGTAATGAATGGGTTAAGCATTACTCTGTGGATATTGAATAGTAACATAAACGAAACGAGTAATAAACAGTTAATCCAGTAGGAAAGTAAAATAAAAAAATCCAAAAACATTTAAATACCTCAATGAGACCATCTCTAAAACGAAATCCTTAAAATAAAATATTGCAAAACATTATGGAGATGTTGCGTTATTTACATCTAAGCATTCTGTCAAACTGAAAGTTTGTCAGTAAAAAAAGTTTCCACCCTAAATATACATCACAAGTGGAACTTACAGTTGATATTAACCCGTTGTATGTACATTTTTCAATACTACGCGGTGACATAATTTGAAAAAATGCGTTTTATTTTAATACATTCCAAATGAAAATCTGATAATTTCATCCTTAGAGATGGTGAATTTTCCTATAACAAAACATTTTTTTGTTAACTACAGCGGATTGCAGAAAAATCGTAGTCCGTTTAGCGAGTTAAGAGGATCCTCCCTGGTTTATTTTCAAGTGGTCGGCTTGAAATCAGGCAGATGGTGAGAACAAGTAATATATTTCAAAAATATATTAAAGCTGCTCTACCTAAAGGGAGAAAAAAGAAAATAACATTATTATGCTTATAATAATTCATCAAGTTGCGCATGAAAGTATTATAAAATAAATAACTATAACTTCTGAACTAGTACGAATATATAGATGAAACCAATTCCTTCAAAGGGTGAAAACTGGTAATTGTTTCTGTGTTACGTTCCATAAACCTCAACACGGCTTCCATTAGTGGCACCAACGGGTATTTAACGTCGACCTATATATGTGTTCTCAAGAATTTGTGGTGTAACCTGTTTGACAACAGCATACATCTTTCTTATACTAATTATCCCAAATCAAGTTCTGATGTCGCGTAGATCTCTTCCTTAACAAACTTCGAAAAGGGGAAAATCAGGCGGTGTTAGATCTGGTGATCTGGTAGGCGATGTGATGTACAGTGATTATTCTTCCAATCCAACTTTTATGAGTCATTACTTAGGAGATTACCGTCTTGAAATATGGCGTATGAGTGAGGTATCACGTATTGAACATTTATGATCATGTAGTTTACTGTTAAGTAGTGTCTTCATTTACCTCCCTGTCCGTCTCTCTTTGGTCCGAAAATTTTAAAAGAGACTTTTGAAAAGTTGTATGAAATTTTTATGCTAATTTCGAAGGAATGAAGCTATAGAGGCTGTTCTTATGAAAAGAGTTTTGAAAAATATTTGCAAGCTTGATGCTTCTAAAATTAACTGGAAAAAAATCCTAACATGCTCTTCCTGATGCTACCAGCCTTAGCCATTTTGTATGCATAGTTTGGAAATTATGACAACTTATTTTATTATACTTATAAGCGGAATATAATGATGTATAGTATTTTAACTTCATTTATATATTATATTTTCAATGAACTTACTTTGTATAATATATATATATTATATTATTAACGTTATTGTACCCGCGCTTCTACTAACTACTACTTACTTCCTGGCACTATCGAACCCGTAGGTTCATGGCCTCTCGGACATAAGCTCTCCATACATCCCCATCCTGAGCTAATGTTTTCAAATCATTCCCTGTTTAATCTACTTCCCTCAAATCATAGTTAATGTTATTCTCCCACCTCATTCTTGGTCTACCAACTGGGCGTTTTCCCTCTGCTTTTCCTACAAGAAGCTTCCATGCAATTCTTTCATTCCCCATACGTGCAACATGTCCTGCCCATCGCAGTCTACGAGACCTACTGTTCTTATTATATCTGGCTTCCTATAAAGACCATATAATTCACTGTTATGCAGTCTTCTCCATTCACCTGTCTGTTCATCTCTCTTTGGTCCAAAAATTTTCCTAGGAACTTTATTCTCAAATACACCTAATCTCCTTTCCTCCCTTAATGTAAGAATCCATGTTTCGCATCCATATAATATAACTGGTAGAATAATCATTTTTATATATTTTCAGTTTAACGTTTTTTTGAAAGGAGTTGGGACATCAAGAGTCTCTGCAATTCATAATAGCACGCATTTCCAGTATTGAGCCTATGTTTAATTTCTTTGTGCATCTCATTCCTATTTGTGATTATTGTTCCTAGATATTTTAATTCAGCCACTTCCTCAAAATTTCCCTCATTTGTCATTAGCTGTCCATTTACATTATATAATGAATTTCTACGTGTGACCATATATTTAGTTTCTACTAGACTACTAATAAAAGAAATTATCCATTATATTATGGACATTTGTTATATTTATATTTTGTTTTATTTTATTTTTATAATAGCTTATGTTACGAAAATGTCCGCTGTTGTGGTCTCGGGATAGCGTCGTTGCCTAGCACACAGCAGGCCCGGATTTGATTCTCGGTCGGGACACGTTTCCTAGGTGATGGTTTTTCGGTGATTTTCCTTACATGTAAAACAAATTTCAGGAACTTTAAAGCAAAACGGTCCCCTAACATCATCTGACCATTATAATCATCAATCATAATTCTCATATTTAGTATGAATGTGTATTTGTGTGGTGTGTTTCGTCTTAATGTTGTGTTGTTTACGAGGAGGCCCTGACATTGACCTGATCACTCAATCAAGGAGGCCCTTCATGCCCTTGTGTGGTCAAAAAAGCGTGTGTGAACCAAAACTAAAATTCCTCTCCCGACAAGACAGGTTACTGTAGGTCCCAGGTGGCGTGTGACACTTGAAAACATATATAAGACGTAAATTCCGTTAATGGAATAGAATGGAAAGGAATGGAGTGATATCAGTATTAGGGAAAAATAATTATCGTAAGTATTATTCATTTGGATTGCTGTATCATTTTCTGTTTGCGTCTCTGACACGAGGAATTGCTGAACTGTCTTAATCGAGGATTGATAATTAAACTGTCTATGACCTTTCCTGTACCCGATAGTAGCATTCAAGCAATCACTGAACTCTCCCTGATCTCCTAAATCCCTTAAAATATCTTAGGAGGAGATTCTCTTAACTAGGCAGATGGACTGTAAAGAATTAAAATATTAATGATTCGTGTCTCTTATTTTTTATTCCTATCTTATAAAAAAGACAGTCGAGTGATTGTCGTTTAGACGCAACATTTCTATATGTCTAATACCACTCAGTATTCATCATAATATATATTCTATTCTACAGTAATTCTGCCCGAGGGCTGGTCATTCACTGAAATCATAGCATTTTTTATGCTTTGGAGCTTTATTAAGGAATTATAGGTGTGGTAGCTTCCCGTTGCTGTCCACACCGGTGATATATGATGATAATGATAAGGATGATGATGATGGCCGGATGATTTTCGGGGACCGTTGGGCCAAAGCTTCCTGACATTTGTCTTACAAGTGAGGAAAACCCCCGAAGAAAACTTCACCCAGGAGCCTGTCCCGACCTGGAATCGAACCCGGGCCCGCTGCGTGACAAGGCAGCACGCTACCTCGAGACCACAGCGGTGGACACATCATGGACGTCATCAAAGTCTAATTGAACGATTTGCACCACCACCACCTTTCGAGAAAAAATAAAGACTTCTTGGTTGGGAAGATACTGTAAATTGTAGCTATTTAAATGCGACAAGATTGGTGTACAAAAAACAAAGTATAAAATAGATATAAACATTATCATAACACCCTGTACTAACACTGAGACGAGAATAAAGATTTATCTTGAGAAAGGGGGAAGTTAGTTGATTAAGATTTCAGATTGTTGCTTTTCAGGAGGGGAGGGGGATTGATGTATTTGCGCCGTCACGCATTTGATAGACATGCAGTTTCCGGATGAAGTCGTGTGTCAAAGCGAACTGCATTTGTTGTGAAGTCATTAGGGCCGAGTGTGACTAAAACTTCCCTTCGCCAGCCAGGCATCATCAATCAATGTAATCAATCTATCACCTCAAGTCTCTTCACTGTTTTCTCTAGGCACTGAATCAAATTCCAATTTATGGTACATTATACCGTCTCGAATTCAATTCCACTATTTTGAAACTTCAATTTTCAATTGAGATATTTATAAAAATTGTCTACTCCAATTATATGTGTATTATTTCTAAATGTATAGCAGTAATAAGAATAAACATAGAAGATGACAAGAATGGAATATGAGAGAATAACTACTTTATATTTCATTGAGAGCACTGCTAGAGACGACATTTTAAGTTTTCTTTGTTTCCAATTATTTACCTTCCAGTTATATCACTTGCATGAAACAATCTTACAAAAAGAATATTTTAATCTAAAATTGTTAAATTCGTCTTACAATTGTCAATGTTCTATATTACATTTTCATAAGTAATGCCACGAGTGATTTTCAAATTTATCTAGAGGATTTAGAAATCAAGAGTGGCATTTGTTAGGACTATTTAACGAATAAAATTAAGTTGTTTACTCAAAAGTCGTTATTTAAATATAGTTTCCGGTGTTTAAAAATATGTATGTACACTGCTCAAAAAAATTAGGGGATATTGTAGAATAACCTATTAAGACTATGTTTTTAGGAACAGTATTAGATGCAATCACTTTCTATTACTCCAAAAGAACGTAAACAAGAGTTTGAAGTCATTACGTAACCTCTGTACCACACCAGATGTCAATGAGATCCTGATTAGGAATATGCCAAACAAACAAAGCAACATTAACATGGGTGAAAATGTTTCTTTAGTGTGGTGTATGGTCTCCTCGAACGGCCAGCACTGCCTCACACCTGTGTGGCATTGATGCAATGAGGTTAGCAATGAGTTCTTGGGGGATACGTGGCCACTCTTCCATAAGAGCAATGTCCAGCTTTGGAACAGTTGTGGGAGGTGCTGGTCTGCCTGCAATGCGCCTGTCTAATGCATCCCACACATGCTCAATCGGATTTAAGTCCGGGGAGGAAGCTGGCCATTGCATACGCTCGATACCCTCCACTTCCAGCATGTCGTCCACCAAGCCAGCTCTGTGGGATCGTGCATTATCGTCCATAAAAAGAAAAGAATCACCTATGGCACCAGCATAAGGCACGACAAAAGGTCGGAGAATCTCATCTCTATACCTCACCGCAGTCAAATTACCACCTTGGAAGACGTAGAGGTCCGTACGTCCACCACTACTGACTCCTGCCCAAACCATCAATCCACCGCCACGATATGGGGATCTTTCACGTACAAAAGCTGGATTGTTTCGTGTCCCTTTCTCCCTCCAGATGAATATACGCCGACTATCATATTCCAAGTTTAATCGCGACTCATCAGAAAAAAGAACTGATCTCCATTCGGCATGCCTCCACCCACGATGTTCCTCCGCCCAGTTTCTGCGATCTCTACGGTGTTGCGGAGTTAACCTGGTACACACCATGGGCCTACGGGCATGGAGACCACATCCATGCAGTCGATTACGGACAGTTAGAGTTGACACCCTGCGCCCTGTTGCTGTTTGGAGTGTATTTCGCAGTTGAGTTGCATTCTGCTGTCTATTCCGACGGGCTGTTAACAAGAGGTAATGGTCATCCCTTGCTGTTGTTGCCCGTGGTCGACCTTGTCCGGCTCTTCTGTGAACAGTATATGTTCTTTGAAAACCATTCCAAAGTCTGGAAATCACGCTTTGAGACCACCCCAATGGCTTGTGCCACCTATTGTTGTGTCTGTCCAGCTTCCATCCTTCCTATGGCCCTCCAAGCCATTGGTTCAGGTAAATCACGTTGTCGAGGCATTACTGTCCCTAAGGCAAGTCATTCACTAACTGAAAACTGGACTGGATTTAAAAACAGCAACAATACATTCACCCCCACACCACCCTTTCATATCAACAGTACAGACACTGCCCTCTGGTGTGGTACCGAGGTTACGTAACAACTTCAAACTCTTGTTTACATTATCTTGGAGTAATAGAAAGTGATTGCATCTAATACTATTCCAAAAAACATAGTCTTAATAGGTTATTCTACAATATCCCCTATTTTTTTTAGCAGTGTATTTAATGTAAACGGCGACGTCTGAAAGCAAATCAGAAATGTGAGGTTATGTATATTCACTGCAACTTTATCATATTATTTATTGCCAAATAAGATCGCAATATTGTGAGGGTGCACCCTAGTGGAGAATAAAGAAACACATCAAACTGTATATTATAATCAACATTATAGGTTATTAATTAATTTTTTTAGTAAACAACTCAGTAAAATCAAGGAATATGTTCATTATTTGCTATATTCAATGTATTTGTCGCAGAAAAATATTTCTCTCAGCTGTTCAGAATATTAAAAAAGGAGGAGCTTTCTTTATCACAAACGTAGGAGCTCATAAAGAGAAATCGATAAAGAGTGAGGTGAAACACGACTGCCATTGATTATAAAATAAAATTCATTGAAATATGATTGGTCATTGACTCTCATTTGGGGCATGAGTTAAATAGTCAATTCAATCACCTACATGGTTGAGTTTATTCTCTTATTGAATTGACTATTTAACTCATGTCGCAAATGGTAGTCAATGACCAATCGCGTTTCAATTAATTCTGTTTTACAACAACGACAGTCGTGTTTCACCTCGCTCTTTATCGATTTCTCTTTATCACCTCCTGCTTTTGTGATAAAGAAAGCTCCTCCTTTTTTAATATTCTGAACAGGTTAGACCATTATTTTTCTCCAACAAATACATTGAATATAGCAAATAATGAATAGATTCAGTGATTTTATTGAGTTGTTTATTCAAAATATAAATGATTAACCTATAATGTTGATCATAATAGTTTGATGTGTTTCATTATTTCTCCACTAGAGTGCATTCTTACAATATTGCGATCCAATTTGGCAATAAATAATATGATCGAGTTGAAGTGAATATACATAACCTCACATTTCTAATCCGTTTTCAAACATTGCCGTTTACATTAACTATATAAATATTTTAAAACACCGGTAACTATATTCAAATAATTATTTTTTAGTAAAGAGCTTAATTTTATTCGTTAAATAGTCCTAACAAATGCCACTCTTGATTTCCAAATTCTCTAGCTCTCACTTCGTGAGTCGTGAATTTATCGATAATTTGGAAATCACTCGTGGCATTACTTATGATAATTTATTAGTTGAATTAGAGACTTCAGTTACGTAATTATCTAAATTTCTTTTTTAACTTCCAGGAAATTCTCCTTAGATAGTCAGATTTTTTTCTATTTTCTAGGCCGGTGTTGTTAGTACGAACGAAAATACATAAAACCATACCTGAAGGTTGTATTCCGCAAAACATGAAAAGTGGAGCACGATACACGAAATGACCTTAACACTTTTATTTAATAAAACTTAATCACATTGCACATAATCTACTTACCTTTGACTATGTTTAACATCTCCCTTCACTCATGGCATAACAATTGAACAAATGCCGCCACGTACACGACTGAACTATGTCCATTATAAAAAGGAATTGAAGTATTTGTGACGTAGATTTGATGTCACAAGTCGAACTTTCTAAACACGTCGATCTTATTCCGGCCTTTGTAGACTAATACAGCAGATCATCATAGTTATCCGAATTCATAGAACCGATAGTGTAGCGTTCACAACTGTAGTGTAGTGATACGCCGCCGCGATGTCCCTGGGTTAACGTAAGTTCCGTTCACGTAAAAATATCATGGAAATAACTTGTGTCAATTCTATCCGCAATTTTCAAAATGCATAGATCGTTCCTGTTCAACAGCTATATAACCTAAGAGTTTGTGGTATAAGATAGATTCATTGTCTCGGACTTACCAAAGAATATCGTCCCACAATTCCTTCATCTTCTTCTTCCTTCCAAATATTAGCCAAGGCCTGTTACGATCCTAGAGAAAATTTTCCCTCCAGCGTTTCATAGGACGGCCTAGTGATCTTCGTCCTCTTGGTATATAATTATAAACAGCTTTGGGGATTCGATTTGAACTCATTCTTCCAAGATGGTGTTTCCAATTTAGTTGGTACTGTTTAATTCCGATTGATTGAGGGTCTTTCCACTTTTCAGCGGTTGCCCTTTTACCAGCCGGCTGCTGGCCCTTCACATCCACATGTGTCAATCACAGAGGTAGATGATCAACAGCCAGTGTAGGGGTGACATGTGGTTAGCATGTCGAGTCCCCCAGCCGTTATAGGTGGTTCCTCAACCGGTACTGTTTAATATATTCCAAAATTGGCGTAGTCTTCAATTCTTTTAAGATATCGGTGTTCTTTTTCCGATCCCATCTGGTGTAACCCGCTGTTCTGCGCATGAATCTCATTTCACAAGCCGTTATTCTGCTTTCATGTTGTATTTTTAGTGTTCATGCTTCACTACCATAGGTAAACACTGGTCTAGCCAAAGTGTTATATAAACGTAATCTGGTGTTTTTTGTACAAGGGGTGGTTTCATAACTTGATTAATAATTCCCAAACTTTTATTATAACTAGTAATTTTTTTCAGGGATATTCTTTTCATCCCAGATAGAGAGATAATATCCAAGATATTTAAATTGATTAGATCTCTCTAAAAGTTTATTCTGGAGACAGATTTTACTTTGTATGGGGTCCTTCCCATGAAATGCCATAATTTTAATTTTGTTAATTGATATTTCCATATTAAATTTGGCACCCACAATTCCTAAATTTGACAATATTTTTAAAATATGTATTTGGTTTGCCCGTCCTGGACCTTACAGTTATTGACGACGCATTTACTGGTGATTTAATGTCATTGAAATCACAATGAACAATGAATTAACACTTGATAGAACAATTCTCCTACTACATCTGTGAACGACTGGTTGTTAATCCAATGAGCTTGAATTTTGTCAAAATGTTTATTCCCTGTACAATTTAGGGCAAAAGTCACAAAAAACATATCAACCTGCCTATAACATTAATGAAAGCACATTTACAGGCACTCGTAAGCCCAGAAACTAAAATTAAATTGCTTAATGTGGAAACAACGGGACGGAATTGACTAGAAATGAAGCGAAAATTATCCTTGAACATGACTACATGGAACGTAATTCATATTAAAATAGTGATGTGAGAACGAAAATTCCTATATCCAAATGTTGTTGACTTGGATGCAGCGGATCCGAGTTCGATGTCCGGTAGGGATACGTTCTCTGCATGTTTATTCACCTGCAAGACAAATTTCAGGAAACTGTAAGGGCTAAGAAGTCCCGAAACACAATTTGGCCATCATGAACTTCGATATAATTTTCACCTTGTTTAAAAACACATTGTAAGTATACAATAGAAACACACAGGTCAATGGTTATACATAAATATCTTAGGATAAAATGTAACCTTGATATTGAAGCGTCCATAAGATAAAATTAAATAAAGGGCATTTTATCGCAAATCAGTATGTACCGTAATTAAAAATGAAGCATGAAGGACGAATTGCTATTGTAGAATATGACTAACAATGATTTGGTGTGGCATACTAAACTCTCGAAGCTTAGTTAGTTAAGCCACAGAGAAAGAAAGCAAAACGATAGGTCAGGAAGTACCGACTGAACTATAAAATAACAGGAGTTAGAAAGAAGGGAAGGCCAAGGAAGAGATTGTCGCAGGATGTGGATATGGGATTGAGGAGTATGGGAGCCAGAAGATAGAAGAAGTATTAATTGGAAGGTGATTGTAGGGGAAACCAGAGTCCATCATTAACAATGAAAAACGAAGATGAAGAAAAATATGACTAACGACCTGATTAAAGCACATACGTAGTTTTGTTAGTCAGAGGGGAGTATTAAGCATAGAGAAAAAAAATATTACAATTTGAAATGCAAATAATCTAAATTCATTATATCAACATTATAGACCATGCTACTATAGATATGTATTATGGTTAAAACAGGATTGCCACGTTCAGATAAAGCTGGATAGTACCTGCTAACAACGTTGACTCAGTCGCTAACATTGTCGTCTTGAATTTCACCCGGATAGAAGAGAGGTGAACAAATGTTCCTAGCATAACCTAAGAAGAGCCAACAAAACTGACTTGAACTTAAAATATAATATAACTATCGTAGCTTAACCTAATAAAAAGTCTGAATTTTTAATTTGCTGAGAACACTAGTATACAAAAACATTAAAATTGGCTCTATCCTTTAAAAAAATATTCCAACCAAATTGAGGTTGAAGCACAAGAATACATCGAAGATATTTATATGTATGTAAATATAATTATGTATGGAAACTTTCCCTTTGGACACTTACCTATTAAACATAGAGGGTTTTAATTTTTGTTTGTTTGTAGACTATTTCTGGAGAATCCCTCATGACGTTCCAACAATAGAAACATAGATGAGTTCCACATGCCCTGATACTTTTTTTTTCCATTCCTGAAAAGTCTTGAAGGAAGCGCTGTCCATGATCGTCACTTAAAGCGCCATAATTTATTGGATAGAGGACGATATGTGAGTGCAGGAAGAGGATCTTGAGTCACATATTACAAGCTAGTTCTTAGTATGACCTCAGAAGTTAATTAACAGTCATATGGTAATTTTCAGCTCTTTGATTTCCAAATAAATTTTTAATATTTTTGAAGACTTTGCAAGTTGTTTTTTTTGTTTCCCTTCAACGGCCTTATTAAATTTTCCATCCTTAAATAGTTCTCGAATTTGCGGATCAACAGTGATTCTTTCTTTGATCTTAGCATCACTGATATGTGGGAATTTTGTCTTCGAATACTCGAAAGTTTCTCCTTCTTGTTGTATTGTTTCCCTAAATTATTCAAGTCGCAATAAGATGTTATCACGGGCGAATAAGGGAGTATACTATGTATTCATTCTCCCAGCCTCCATACGTTTCTTTCAGGACAGATATATCGTATGTAGTGCAACTTTTTGTCGCGGCTGTCCCAGTCGCTAACAAATCAGTAACATTTGGTATATCATCACTGCAGTCAGAGTATGATGGCAATACATTTCAGATCGCCATATATCTGCCATTAATGGGCTTCATAATTAATTGTTTTTAAAAAATTACATTTTCTTAGCCCTTCTTTATATGCACAGCGTGACCTGCAGATTCAATTCGAGAGTGCAGTTCCGTTGTGAAGCAAAATAGCTATCAATCTTAAGTTAGAGGAGTCATTATTGCAGGCAACAAGGTTGTATTCCCATTTCGAAAAATGGAGTTGGGTCTCTTTCTCAGTTTCCACATACAGATACTTAAACATTCTCCTCCAGGGGATTCCACTGCTGAAGCATGGAGCCAAGAAGTTCGACTTTGTTTTTTTGATCACGAATTTAATCATTAAGTTCTTCTATGAACAAAATGCGGTTTACTTAGTATAGGCAAACTATATTTGTAACAAGAAAAAATTACCAATATTGGAAAATGTCCCTCTTTCATAAAATTAATTCCTGTTTCTTTCAAGAGAATGAGAGCTAAGTTAACATTTTAAAATATCATATTCATTTGTTTCACATCGAAATGAATAGGAACTAAAAACTTTTAACTTGGATAGATTTTGAATGTAGACCAGTTGTTATATTGACAGTATCAGGTTTAACTAAATGTATAATGGAATATCTCTCTAAAATACATTAAATGAATATTTACATCTAAAACAAAAATATTAGCTCTGAAAGGAAAATGTGCAATAAGAACAAAAATAATGATAAACAATGTAATTATAGACCAAGTTCAGAATTTTAATAATTTGGGATGTCATTTAGGCAATGACAGAAATTTAGAGAAACACACTAAAATACGATTCAATTATCTATGTGGCACAATTAAACGCACTTTATTGAATAAGACTAGAATATAAACTATTTTGAAGTTTTACAAAGTATTGGCAGTTCCATCTCTTATCTATGGATGTGAAACCTGGACATTAACAAAGGCAGATAATAAACAAATAGAGGCTGCAGAAATGAAGATGTTGAAAATAGTAGGATACCAAAGGACCGATAAAAAAACGAAGATATAAGAACAGAACTTAATATATTTAATCTCTGTGAAAGAATAAAATATTATCAAAATGCTTATCTTCAGCACGTATTACGAATGAATGAGCAGCGCATACCAAGAAGAATGTATATTATAAACCAAAAGGGAGAAGAATGTTGGGAAGACCATTGAAGAGATGGAAGGACCAATTCGACCTATAATGAGATCTGAACAGGCCATTGGGCTTAATCCTTGTTGTTGATGATGATATAATGGAAGATTATAGATATAGTTTATAAAATGTGGCCCACCGTATGTATTTATTTGCCCTACAAATCTTTAAATAAAAAGCAGTGTGATACTGATCTCCTTTATAGAGAACAGCGAATTTAAAGAGAAAATAAGTTACTAAAGGGCATAAAGTTCGGTGTACTAAAATTTTCAAACATGTAAAAAAGGGGAGTAACAGAGCCTAAATTGTCTAATGTAAAATTATGCCAATTCCTGGATGTCGCATATTAAGTATTGGAGAAGGAGGCCCTCTAACTCGCAATTCTCGCCCAGCCCGCGCAATTCAAACGTCAATATGCGCCACGTAACTGTATTATTTCAGTTGCATTACCTATAATCATTGTCCAGTCATGTGATCTGAAGGTAGCATGCAGCGGGCCCGAGTTCGATTCAGTCGAGACAAGTTTCCTGGTTGTGGTTTTTTCTGTTTTTTTCGTCACCTGTAAGACAAATGTCAGGAACCTTTAAGGCCAAAATATGGCCCCCGAACATAATTTGATCTTCATTATCATTATTATAATATTCGCCTCATTAGATTAAGTTTCGTGTAAGGTGTCCCTTTGCGTACCATTACCATCATCACTTTTCATATCATCGGGGCAGTTTAATTCCGTCTTCTAAGCGCCCAAATCTCAGATGCGGATTACAAGTATGTCATGCCAGTAGAGAATTTAAGAAATGTCATAACGATAACTTGGTGGCATTTATTAAAAAATAAGGAAATATAATTATAAACACGAACACGCAAAACCTACAGTAAACAAGAGGAAATATAAGAATACTTCGTGTTTAGCAATTAATATTTCCTTCGCTATTTCAATACTTAGCACCTAGTATGATCTCCTTGTATTCAATTACTTCATTTATACCTACATGGTATGCTTCACAACAGCTCTCTAATAGAGGCGTCTGGGAACTCCTTAACTTTAGGTGAGAGCATTTACGAGTTCTGCCAGGTTCTGTACCACAGCGGGACGCGCTCTAATGATTTTTGTTGCCCAATATGAGTAAGTTGAGAAATGTATTCATGCCAATCCATTGCCCGAATTTGGTATTCTTGCAGGACATCTTAGATGTTCTAGGTGTATGAGATCTATCGTTACATGACTTAGGAGAAAACCATACAAGAAAAGAGTACTGCATGTTTGAAAGACACATCAATAACTTGCACATAAATATTCATGGACTGTAAAAAATGACAGGTTCTCTTTGAGAATACACAGTATCCACCTACAGGATCACTAGAGTAAAGAGCAGCATGGCAGAGCGAGAGGTCTCTCTACGGGGCAGTAATAAGTGACGTCACAGTTCCAGTGGTATTTTCAAAATTCAATAATATACGTGTGTATATTAAAACATTAGTGCAATTTGCAAGTTTCATTTGATTCTATATTCAATGATTTTATAAGTTAATTACAAATGACTTCTGATCAGTTCTATCTTACGTTGTGTCCACCGTTGTGGCCTTGACATGGTGGGGGCCCGAGTTCGAGTCTCAGTCAGGACAGGTTCCCCTTGCGCGGTACTTCTTTTTATCGGTGTTTTTTTTTCTCACTTGAAAGATAAAATGCCAGGAAACGTTAAGGCCCAAACGGTCTCCGAACATTATATCGCCATCATGTTTTTTGTTCAATGCCACTTGTTTGTTATTCGACATTTCAGGTATTCTCTCCTGGCATTGGTGTATAGTAACCCACTTCTGAGGTTGGGGCGCCTGAAAGGCAGAATTACGCTGCCCCAATGATATGATGGGTGATGATGATGGGTAATGATGCGCCAGGAGAGGCCTTAAACCTAAACTTAATCTAATGAGGTGAATATGATATTGATGATAATGGTGGCCAGATGACGTTCGGGGACCGTTTGGGCCTTAAAGTATCCTGACATTTGTCTTACAGGTGAAGAAAAACCCCGAAAGACAACCTCAGCCAGGAAACTTGTCCCGAGCGGGGATCGAACCCGCGTCCGCTGCATGACAAAGCAGCACGCTACCTCGAGACCACAGCGGTGGACATATCGCCATCATAATCATGGTCATTCATAGTCGTCTTAGGTTAAGTTTAGGATTAATGACTCTGCTGGAGCACCATTATCATCATCATCATCATCATCCATCATATCATTGGTGCAGCGAATCCCGCCTTCCAGGCGTCTCCAACATCAGAAGAGTGTTACAATTACGCCAATGCCAGGATAGAACACCAACAATGTCGAAATGACAACCTGGGGCATTGAATATAAACATGTCTTACACTGTTCTATTTGTATTAACTGTCTTGGGTTAGTATTCTGTTACATAAGTGTTGATCAGTTATGAAGAATAGCCATTTATGTTTTAATCCTTCCGACTATGTTACTATAATTATGTACACAATTATTATATTAATGAATAAATTTCAACAATGGAGAAGAACTAAAACCTAGTATTGATTAGACTTATTTAGGAACAAAATTAGACCATTCAGGCGATAACAGTGGAAATTAAAAATAGAATCGCACAAACAAAACAAGCAATAAATTATGATCTTGTAGAAGATTTCCGGGCTGTTTGGCCGTGGTCTTGAGGCTTGTTGTTCCCCAACGTTTCGCCAGAGACTGCGTCCGGCATCCTCATGGGTTGTCGGACGCAGTCTCTGGCGAAACGTTGGGGAACTACAAGCCTTAAGACCACGGCCAACAGCCCGGAAATCTTCTTCAAGATCATCATAGTAACTCCGGCCGTGAAAGCCTAAGTCAATATATAAGCAATAAATGCTTTAAACTCTGTTTGGTGGAGCAAAAATATTACAATAAATATAAAATTACAAATATACAAATTACCATAATTCAGAGCATTTTGACATATGGTGCTGAAGTCTGACAAATTCCTACCAGGGAAATGAAAGGAATGTTATGTACAGAAATGGAGGTTTTAAGAAGATCAGCTGGAAAATCTAGAATAGATAGAATACGAAATAAAGAAATAAGGGAAATTATGGGTGTACAAGAGGAGCCAGACATCATAGACATTATAGAAAAGAAAAGATTACAGTGGTATGGCCATGTCAAAAGGATGCCAGAACAAAGATTGCCTAAAATAGCTATGGAAGAGAGTAAGACCGAAGAAAACTTGGATAGAAGTGGTACAAGCAGCTATGAATATCAGAGGAATGGAGGAAGGTCAATGGATGGACAGAGAGGAATGGCGTTTGGTTTCCGGAAGACGGCGGCAGCTGCCATGATACCAGATGATGATGATGATGATAAAAATAGGGGAAATTATATAGGTCTACTGTATGCTTAACATAGAACTGGAAAATGTATAACAAAATGTGTATGTAATTCCGTATGAACAATGAATATTTTTCAATAGTACAGATATATAGAATTCTGGTACACTCTTGTTCGATTTTTACGTTAGATAATTTAACCTTCTGTGTGGTTTAGTTCCGTCATCGATAATGCTACGCCATTGACACAACCTAGGAGCTCGTCGAGTCTCTCATCCATCCACGTGGAAGAACAAAGGTCGATCTGCCAAATCATGTTGATGACTGTTTTATAGTAACGCCATTCCTAATCATAACTGAACTGGCTTAAAATGTGTCATGTTCAGTTGTAGCGGCTGGAGCAAGACATTCACAAGGACGTTGTCAATACCACCATCACAGCCCGTCAAACGAAATCTTTATTTGCCAGTGAAGAGAACGCAGTAGCCTGTTAAAATGGGATTCTTTGTTCTGACTCGTCAAAAAGGAGCTTCAAAGACGAATCTAGATTTAAACTCTGCAATTTTAGTCTGTTTCTTACAGTCTGATCAGAAACGACCCCCTTGTTGTTGTCTGTACATAATTTTGCACATCACCGCTACATATGTTAAGTTATTGATTTTACTTTTTTTAATTATTTCGTTGGGGTGATGGGAAGATAAAAATATGTTTTGCACAACATTGATAAGACTAGATATCAGCTCTGTACAGCTGTTACCTTTTTCTTACGTTATTGTTCGGGGCGCCCCTTGTATCTCTCTATCTATATCGCCTGCACAACCTATGGATAATAGTAGAGATGAAATGAAGAATACAGAGACAAAGATAATGGTATGGTCCCTCTTCAATCAGTGCGAATTAGTAACTGATGTTTCATTCATATACATCATAGGTCTGCATTAGCCTCAGAGAACATAACATGATTTACCACCACGATTGCTATAAAACATCTTTACAAAAATTAAGTCATTGAGAGTGCCCCCAATATTAAATGGGACTAATCGGTTTCCAAACCCCCCCAATTAAAATTGGTATCATTATAAAGAAAATTATAATAAAAGCGTGAGCCGTTACAATAGCATTGTAAATTTGATTGTTTCGAACAAGAGACCCTGGTTGGTTTAATATTTTTTTATTTCAGCAGTTCTGTATACTTTACTATTTAATTCAGAAGGAAAATAACAAATCCTAGAAGATTTTTTCTGATTGTAAACAATACTTAATTGTTGTAATACACAAGGTGTCCCATTCCATTCAAACCTCCACAATTTAATTAATCATAACTAACAAAGTATGCGGAATTATGAAATGAGGTTGGTATTAAACCAAATAGAATCTCAAAGAATTTTCATTGTCACACAATAAAACCCCTCTTTATGTGCACCATTTCTTCAATCCTTTCTTCTGAAACACGTGTACGAGCACCTCCTGATTCTTTTTTAACGCTTCCAGTCGCCAGAAACTTCTCAAGCCATGCCTTAATGGTCTTCCCATCAGGTGCATTTCCTCCATATTCTCTCCAGTAATTTCTTTGCACTAATTGCAGCAATTATCGACTTCGCCTCTGCATACCACAAAACAGTCTACGCTCGCCATTTTGTTTTATGTCATTATTGTCCAACATGGGACAGATGAATTAACTGCAACAATGAAAACAAAAAATTCTTTGAGTTTCTCGTTTTTTTTTTAATACTTTGAGAGTAGTGATTAATTAAAATGTGGGAGGATTAAATGGGACACGGTGTATATTTTGGAGCTTTTTTATTTAAATAATATCTCTTCTTAACATATTGAATTCATACGGTACTTAAAATATGCTAAATTGTATTATTTCCACTCATTTTAAAGAAATAACAGAAGACATAAAATATCATTAATCATATTTCGATATATTCAACTTCATTAAACGTAAAATTAGATTGATAATATTTTAATCATAATTATCAAACAATTAACGTATAGTCTCACTTTATTCGTGTAATAGCGGATTTTTTAGAACTGGTTCTACTACAAGTTCGGATATTTGTTTTAAAACATATTATATATTAAACTTCAATAAATTATAAAATTAGATAAGATATACTTTAAGCGTTGTTTTACATTTATTAAGTTTACAACCTCAGATAATACGGATCGTTTTATTTTTTAGTTTCACTATTTTGCACTATGATCCATCCATAGTAATTCTGCCCGAAAGCAGATCCTTCACAGCAATCATAGCATTTTCATGCTATGCTTGCAGCTTTACTAGGGAATTGTAGGTGTGGTAGCATCCCGTTGCTTTCCACACCGGTGAAGGATGATGATTATGATAATGATAAGGATAAGGAGGATGATGACGTTGGCCATATGATTTCGGGGACCGTTTGGGCCTTAAAGTTTTCCTGACATTTGTCTTACAGGTGAGGAAAAACCCCGATAAAAACCTCACCCAGAAAAACTGCCCCGACCGGGGATCGAACCCGGGCCCGCTGCGTGACAAGGCAGCACGCTACCTCGAGACCACAGCCGTGGACTTGCACTATGATATGAAGTGCGAATTTTCAACAAGTTTTAACGTGTTATTTATGCTGTGGATTATCGGAATCTTAGTTTGCCATGAATATCTACGCTTATACATGTAAAACACCATGAAAATGTAGACAAAAACTGGTGATTCGAACATCGGCAACATTTTTGTTTACATTTATGTATCCTGATACCTCTCAACTAATTGTTTTCCTATAAACTTGTTGGTCTATATTTACAATAAGCTCTTGATGCAGAAATGTGGCAAGTGTCGACGATAGTCATATAATTGCAAATTGATAAATATATTAATTTATTTGCCAAATGCTGTACAGTACACCTAACTACACAATTCTGGTACTCCCCTGAATGAAAAAAGGCTCGTGCTAAGGAGAGGATTCTACAATAGAATGATTACAAAAATGAATATTTATTTATACAATTATAAAATTAGAAATAAATTATAAGGCGTTACAGAAGTTATTTGTAGAAAAAATAGTGTGTCATCTGCATTATATTTAAAGTGTGTACAATATTATAGAAGAAAGATTAAAACAGCAAAAGTTGATGCAATATAATAATAAGTCTGTAAATTATAGCATTAATTTAAAAAACACTAAAAGATAAATTAGAATTCAAATGATAACGAATATTTTATTATTATTGTGAAACAAATCCTCTTAAGGTATGTTTATATATATAGCCTATATATTCTGTGGTCTCGAGGCAGCGGGCCCGGGTTCGATTCCCTGTTTTTCTGGGTGAGGTTTTTATCGGGGTTCTTCCTCACCTGTAAGACAAATGTCAGGAAATCGTTAAGGCCCAAACGGTCCCCGAAATCATATGGTCATCATCATCATCCATATCATTATTATCACCATCATCAACATCATCTTTCACCGGTGTGGAAAGCAACGGGAAGCTACCACACCTACAATTCCCTAGCATGAAAATGCTATGATTGAAGTGAAGGACCTGCCTTCGGGCAGAATTACTATGGATGGATATATATATACTTATATTTATATTGTATATTGTTCCAAGGCTGAATGTCTTTGAATATAATTTTGTTACAGGATCTAGTTCCGAAATTGCTTCCGTGACTGAAATCAGTACTGGTATGACAATTTGGTCCTGCTAATTTAACGTACACTGATTTTCTTGTGTTGTATACCGGTAGGCTATATGTTTTTAAATATAATTACTTGGTTTGTGTATGTAATTTAATAAAACGTTACAATAAATTATATGAATTTCAAATACTTCGAAATGAGAAAATAAATGTACATTGATATATTAGGTTATGTTAAAGTAACTGTGTTATATTATATTCATTTTTGATTGTGTGATTAATGGTGCAGCCCATTTTTTGAGCTATTACCTCTCCTTTGTCAGGAGTTAATACACTAAGTTCATTTTAGTTACTATGTTTGCCCAAAAATGCCATGAGTAGCATGTGGTCATATAATTAAAATAAATTTACTTTCAGTGTGTGACCGTATTTTCGTATTAGACGCATGCCGTTGTTGTATTACTTTATTCATAGTCTGTGATGAATTAAATAAGTAGATTAAGTCGTACAGTGAAGTGAGATCGAGTACTTTTTAATGTCTCTAAGTGTACATAGTTGATTTCTTCGCTCTGCTACAAAGTACGAGTAAAACTCAATATCACTTCAATATTCGTGACTCATTACTACTGCATTCATGCTATGTCACTTACAAAAGCAAATTTATTCCCGGTCGACATCTGCTAGTGACAGAACTTATTTTCCAACTGCCTTTTACTTCTATTAATAACACAGTTATTACTTACAATTCTTTGGCAAGTCAGCTATGGATGTACAAAACTCACCTGGAACAAGAGAGAAAATGACATATTACAACATTGTAACAAATTAATTAACTTTTCCAAGAAATTATGAAACTCAGGCTTTTGAACTATATTTTTTTCACACACAAAAATAGCACCATAACCAGAGAGTGGAATCTGTTCCACAATGTCAAAGGCTTACTTGTACTAAAATAGACAATACGAGAATGCGCGCTAGAGGGTGGGATGAGGTTTATCACATAGCTGCATACTTACGTGGCTATGAAAAGAACTCTGTCGTGTAGAAAGACGGATGTGATAAACAACGTTTCATTCAGCAAAATAATGAAGTTATTGTAAACTACGTCGGTGTTGATATTGCGCGTACCTAATCTTACGTGTAGTGAAATGCTGCCCAAAACGAAAACAAATGTGCATGCGATAGGGCATTATTTATCTTAAAACCTTTCATTAATTGATAAGCGATGTATAATGTATATACGTGGTACAGTCATTAAGTTTTGAGACAGTGCATAGTGGCGCTGTGGTGCACTGTAGCGCATAGCTGGGGCCGTGGTATGGTACCTTGTCAGTTAGTCTCTCATCCCAGCAAGAGGCAGTTGAGTGTATGCACTGCAAGCAGAACTACGGTGTATGTTGTGACGGTGATTTGAATGCGCACGTCGGAACTCGAGATGTCATAGTTTGAACAATGGGGAAACATCAAGTTCTGTCAGAAATTAGGCATGACCGCTGTCGAAATGTTCAAATGATGCAGTACGTTTACGGTGAAGACGCATTGAGTCGCAGTGTGTTTAGGTGGCGCCGACTTTTTTTTTTAGGTAGAGACAATTTGGAAGATACTGTGCGTACTGGTCGGCGACAAACAATTCGAACTAAACGCAAGATCGAATAAGTTGTAACGTTGGTGCGTGCTAACAACTCCCAATCAGTAGACGATCTGGCAGCAGTGGTAGGGATCAGCCATGGTACCTGCTACAAAATTCTGTCTCATGATCTGAACACATCTCATGTTACTCTGCACAGTGTGCCACGAATCCTGTCACAAGAACAACGTGATGACCGCATGACGATTTGTGGTGACCTCATCCGTAGTGCTGACGATGATCCGACGTTTCTCAAGCGAATAAAACTGGAGATGAAACATGGTGTTTCCTTTACGATCTGCAACTGAAATGACAATCCGCCATCTGGAAAACGCCTTTATCACCATAACAGAAAGAACCGCGAAAAGACAGGTCAAAAGGAAAGTTTATGCTTGAAATGTTTTTTTTTATTCAAATGGAATTGTTCAAATGTAATTCATCCCAGAAGGTGCAACTGTAAAAAAAACCGCTACGAAGAGATCCTTGGCCGTTTATACGATTCAATTCGCCGTAAGCTACCTGAGATTTGGCGAACAAAGAATAGTCGCTACACGACAACGCCCCCGCACATCGTTCTGTCGTTGTCCAAGAGGAATGTGCAAGGAAACAGGTGACAGTTTTGCCATATCATCCGTACTCACCTGAACTCGCATCATGTTATTTCTTGTTTTCTTTCCTCACATGAAAGCAATCCTACATGGGCGTAAATTTCATTCTTCCGAAGAAGTAATGACTACCACAAGAGAAGCCGTACGGGACATTCTGTCAACATCTTTCAGTGGTGTTTCCAGCAGCTATACCTGGCAAACGTGCATAACGGCGACTATTTTGAGGAATATGTGGTTCTGTTTAAATGTACGCCTAGTTATCGGCATCTTGTGAGACTTCCAGATTCTTGTGGGTGCCCACCCTCCAGGCGTAAAGTCTCAGAACTTAATGACTGTATTAGTATATTTTATTATATTATGCACCTTATATTACTTCCTAATGTCCATATTATTGAACAATCGCCCGAGAGGTATGTAGACATGTGACACACACTATCTCACCCCTTCCCGATCGCTAAAGTACAGTCAATACCAGTACAAGTAAGTCATCGGCATCGTGGAACTAATTACGCTCTCTAGTGATAACAAATAAAAAAATATGTATTTTCATTTTTCATTCCTGTAATGTAACGGTTAGTATACCTTACTGCAATCCATGTGGTTCGAGGATCGATTTCTGGCTGTATACTGTATTAAACAAGGATCATCAACTAGGGAGGACAGATGAGTAGTTAGTACGGTATGTGATATAAGAAGTAACAAAAACTGTTTAAAAAACATTAAGGTTGAAGAATAGGGTCAATACTAATAAAATTCATATCAAATTCCCTTTAGGTGAACAGTCATGAGATACAAATTTAAAATATGTACCTTTTTGGCTGGTGCTGCCATCAACCTCAACTGCGTTAAAATATTGTACTTAAAGTTATTTGAAGGCCTTTTAGGAAGTTGACTTCTATCATCAGCCGGGTGCGTATCTGTTACTACTTGTTGTTGGTTAAGACGTTGTAGACTTGACGTGTCTTAAGAAGCAACTGACCAACGACACATCGAGTCTACAACTTCTTAACCAACAACAACTAGTAGCAGATACGCACCCTGCTGATGATAGAAGTTAACTTCAGACAAGCTTCCAGATAATTTTAAATACAATATTTTAACGCAGTTCAGGACGACGGCACCTGCCAAAAAGGTACATATTTTAAGTTTTATCTCATGAAGAAAAGAAATGAAGAAGTGAGGCAGATGATGGATATGGAGGAGACAGTGGTGGAAAGGATCGAAAGACGAGCTCTTCAGTGGTATGGCGATGTCAGGAGAATGGAGGATGATAGGTGGCCCAAAACTCTTTTGGAATGGTCACCTTCTGGTGGAAGGAAACGGGGCAGGCCAAGAACAACTTGGAGAGAAGAGATCCATAGATTGATGAACGACCGAGGTGTGGAGGAGGATGAATGGCGTGATCGGCAAGAATGGCGAATGGGAATACAGGGTAACCGCTGAAAAGTGGAGAGGCCCCCAAAAGTAAAAAAAAAAGTAAGTAATCTCATGAAGAATAGGGTCACGCTAATAATGTGATTCCCTCTATTGCCATTTGCTATCTAGAGACATAAACCACCATAGATAAAATTGGTTCTTAGAACTTTTCACGCTACATACAAGCATACAGGTGTAATCCGAGCACGAGAGCTTCGATGATCCAAGGACGATAGAATCAGTTGCTATTCGGATATCGAAACCAGAGCATCTAGGATTGTAGTCACATATGCTCAGGGCATCTAGGATTGTAGTCACATATGCTACTGTTAAACCTGACACAGATAATAGAACTTTAGGTTCATATTCGTGATATACTAGGTTCACATCGCAAAGGACGAATAACCTGATCGAAGCTTTTCCGCATTTTTCAATGGTCTAGTTAATGCTGGTTTGGATTATTATTATCTCGAAATATGTCCATCAGTAGTCATCATTTCATAACATCACTAAAATAAAATTGAAGAGATCCGTCGTCAAAGTGTTTAACTGTTACAGTGAAAATCGAAAGCTTAGCTATTTTCTAGTGGTTTCCAACATGAACGGATATCAGTGTAAGCTAAATATTACAATCTAACATAAAAATGAATGTTTGTTTGTTTGTTTGTTTGTTTTTTTGTTTGTTTGTTTGTTCGTACTTTACGTGCGGCCATGCCGTTGATCCGATTATGATGGGTTTTTTGCAAAATGTTCAGGAGATTCCCGGGATGAACTAGGCTATAAGAGAGTTGTTATACTCAACTCCTATAACCTTACAAATAATAATAATAATAATACTTTATTTATTCTGACAAATCGCCCTTTGTAGTGGAAAACTTGAAAAGAGTAGCGTTTTGGACGCTTAAATGGCTTACGCTGCCTAAACCATAAACATATACACAAATTAATGTACACAGAATTGAATATCTCAAAAAACTCTACAAAAAAGTCCGCGACAATTTTACGGATAACTCACAATAACCATTTCTGTCTTTCATTGATGCCAAGAAGATCGATACAAGTACGTAGATTCCAGTGCAAGCATAGCAGCACATGGTGGGTATTCTTTTACGGATAACTCACAATAACGAATTTTGTCTTTTAGCTCATTTATGCCAAGAAGATTGAGATAAGTAGATTCCCGGGCAACACTGGGTAACCAGTACGGGGAATCTTAAAAGAATTACGATATACATTTATATTTATTTTTCATTTTATTTATTCAACTAATCATAAGAAGTACATTAATTTTTGTCTTTGCGCTCATTTATACCAAGAAGATCGGAATGAGTAGATTCTCGGACAACGCTGGATAAACAGCACGGGGTAATTAAAAATAATTACTATATAGGCCTACATTTTTCCTCTCCTTATTTAATTAATCATAAAACACATTAATTTTCGTATTTCAACTGATTTATGTCAAGAAGATCGGGATAAGTACATTCCCGGACAACGCCGGGTAATCAGCATGGGGTGTCTAAAAATATAAATTTATAATTATTTTTCGTTATACTTATTCAACTAAACATAAAAACACATTAATTTTCATTTATTTAGGCGTAGCAGTGCACGTCGGGTATTAGCAAGTGTAAAATAAATGAGATAGGCCTAATAAACATTCATGAAGGCAGACTGTAGCTAGTGAATGTCAATCTCTCCTACTAAATTTTCTTGAAGATTATTGTTTTTGAGATGCATTTAACTTCCTAGGCCACATAGCGTCTATTCATTTCATTTGTTTGTATTTTTGTTCATACTAAATTATATTATGAAATTGTGGATATGATGAAATGAGTACTAATATTGAAACCCGAACCCAGCATTTGTCTTGACAATTGAGGGCAACCAGGAAAAAACCTCAGTAAGGGTTGGTCTGCCCAGGATTTGAACCCGGGCCTCCAGAATACGAGTCCCAAACGCTTGTGCTTGAACCAACTCGCTTGGTAAGATGATAAAGTAACATCTATGGGAATACGTTCTTCTTCGTTTTCTTATTTAACAATGTTACTTATATAAGTAAAAAATGTAGAAACAATAATTGTAACTGAGAATTATCAGAAGCAAGTCTTAAATAACTTAACTTTAAAACACTTGGTTACAATGATAGGTCAAATTTATTTTGTGTTTTGTTGCATTTTGTCATTTGTTATTTATATATAGGCCTATATATATATATATATATATATATATATATATATATATAATGTTATAATTAAATTTTTGACATTGAGCAATGCAAGCTTACTACAACATAGGCCCTAAGAAAAATAAATGCCTGGACGGGATTTGAAGATCGAGTTCTCGATACATCTCGTAATAATATATATATATATAAGAAAAATAAGTGTTTGTATTGGATTAGCCCGGTGGTGTAATGGATAGCACGCTCGAGAACCAATCGAGAGGTCCGGGTTCAAATCCCGTAGAGCCATTTATATTTCTTATCATGTCATATATAGGCCCTACATATATATATATATATATATATATATATAATTTTCATTTCATGCTTTGCAGCTTTACTAGGGATTACAGATGTGGTAGTTTCCCTTGCTTTCCACACCGATGAATGATGATGATGATAAATATGAGATGGCCGGATGATTTTCAGGGCCATTGAGCCCTAAGCTACCTGACATTTGTCTTACAGTTGAGGAAAAACCCCGAAATAACCTCACCCAGGAAGCCTGTTCCGACCGGGAATCGAACGCGGGCCCGCTGTATGACAAGGCAGCGCGCTACCTGGAGACCAAAGAGGTGAATTATTGAAGTATAATGTACTAATTAAATTTAAACAGTTATTTGTACACTTAAAATAAAAAAATGCCCACTGCTGTGGTCTGGAGGTAGCGTCGCTGCCTCGTACGCAGCAGGATCGGTTTCGATCCCAGGTCGGGGCAAGTTTCCTGGGTTATGGTTTAATTTCGGGGTTTTTCCTCATCTGTAAGACAATTTTCAGGAAACGTATAAGCCCAAACGGTCCTCGATCATCATGAATGTGTGTGTAAATTGTGTTTTTCGTATTAATTTTGTATTGACCGGAGGAGGCTCTGACATTGAGCTGATCCCTCATTCAGTGAAGCCCCTCCATGTACTTGTGTGATCAAAAAGTGCGAGATCCATAGTCATAATCCCTCTCCCGACAGGTCGTGTAACTGTAAAGCCCGGGTGGCGTGCAGCACGTAATAGTATATTGCGATACAAGTGAGGTAAGCACTTGTTACTGATGGAGAAAAAGTTTTATTCAATTTTCTAGAACTGTTACGTGCGTTTTATTAAATATAGTAATAAATTAATTAAAATATTGGTTGGATGTAAATGACTTCTATGAGAAAGAAACATTTGGTGATGGCTGCTATGTAGTTTTTCATTTGTTTTATTATAAGCAAGGATTGTTGGCTGTGGAGACATTTTTATATGTAGTACCGTGATTAGACTATGTTTGATAATTTTATTATGGAAGGAGTCATGGTAGATGATAGAGAAATTGAAGCCTGGAGAGTGGGATGTTCTGCATTAATTTCGGAAAAGTCTAAAGAAAGGTACGAGTTAGTGTACAAAACATTCAAGAAATGTTTTATTTCACTTATCGAACGTGTGCTTTTTGAGTCCACATCAGCATTGCGATTTCTTTTGTTTGCATAGCAACCAGGTTAGATGTGGGAAAGTTGACTTACTTCCACTACCAACAATATTGGTAAGTATAAGAAATTAGTCACATCGACCAAAAAAGTATCTATATCTTATTTTATAAGTCCTTGTGTCTCTCGATGAGACTTAAACGTTCTTCCCATACACGGGAAAAGTTCAACCATACTTATTTAGTTACACTAGTTTTCGGATAGCTGTCATTGAGTGGCCGGGATCAACGTTCCGCCTCATAGCAACATCTGGAAACCCAAGGTATACTAGGATGGGAATATTAGGTAAATTTTGCTTAGAGGCCTTTTGTATGTAGGCTTAAGGATCTGTTATGAGCCTGAAAATCTTCAAACTTGGGACTCACGGCTTAAAAGTCCCTCCCGGAGGATTTGTCCCTTGAATTTTTCTATCCTTAAAAAAATCCATCGACCACCGCCAGGTTTCGACCCGCGTCCCTCGGAACTAGACGCAAGGAATATATCTACTAACCCACCGCGGCGGACTAAAAGTAAATATAAAGCGAGAAACTACATTGCGATGATGAAATGGAATATATCAATAAATTAATGTAACCTTGGCTTGGCTTAGCAAAGTCACTTTGCCTTTACTTTTATCCCCGTGCCGCAATTTTGCTACCCTGAAAAGCGACTTGCATTCACACATTAGTTGATTTATCACTTATTATCCCTCTCATCCATTCATTCTGTTAGTCACATACCACTCGAAGTTCAAATAGTACAGTATCGTTACGTATGCTATCAAATAACTTTTCTTTTCTTCTTAGGAAAAATTTCAAACATTTAAGTCTTCAACTATCACTGCATCATCTCTCCTTCGTTTAAATATGTATCAAGTAAGGCAAAATATATTAATTAGTTACTTTTACAAAGGGAGATATTTTTACATTTAGGGTCAATTTCACTAACAGAGGTATTACGTCAGTTTTCCCCTTGTATAATGCTTAGCTTAAACTGGAGTAATACAGTTACCTATGTTGGTGAAACCGACCCTAAGTATAAAAAATAATGTTATATTATTTAGTTATTCTTCAAAGCCGGGATTAAAATTAGTGCATAATTTATGTTGGCAGAGCAAAATGTTCTTGCTCTACTCATGTATATTTCATATGCATAGTAATACATTATACCTATTTCAATTTGCATAAATGTAGCCCAAATTATCATTATTTTCAGAACATCACTATTGTTAATGTATATATATTTTTAACTTATTATAATGTGTATGTTGTGTAGATGATTTTATTGTAAATCTGTTTTTGTACATTTATACTGGTTGAATGGAAGAGAATACCTTAGCTCCGGGACAATAAACAAAACATTATTTACTTACTTACTCACTCGCACTATCAGTCCATTGGTTCATGGCCTCGTGGACATAAGCTCTCCATACATCCATATCCTGAGCTAATGCTTTCCAATCATTCCCTTATAAATTACTTCCCTCAAATCATAATTCATGTTATTCTTCCACCTCATTCTTGGTCTACCAACTGGGCGTTTTCTCTCTAGTTTCCCTACAAGAAGCTTTCATGCACGTCATTCATTCCCCATTCGTGCCACATGACTTGTCCATCGCAGTCTACGAGACTTAACTGTTCTTATTATAACTGGCTTCCTATCTTATTATATCTGGCTTCCTGTAACTATCATGAAGTTCACTGTTATGTGGTCTTCTCCATTCACCTCTCTGTTCATCACTATTTGATGCAAAAATGTTCCTAAGAACCATATTCTCAAATACTCGTAATCTCTTTCCTCCCTTAAAGTAAGAGTACATGTTTGGCATCCATATAATATAACTGGTAGAATAATAGCTTTATATATTTTCAGTTTAACGTTTTCTGATAGGAGTTGGGACAAGAGTCACTGTAATGCATATCACGCATTTCCAGAATTGAGCCTATGTTTAATTTATTTATGCATCTCATTCATATTTGTGATTATTTTTCCTAGATATTTGAATTCAGCCACTTCCTCAAAATTTCCCTCATTTGTCATTAGCTGTCCATTTCCATTATATAATGTATTTCTATGTGTGACCATATATATAGTTTTATTGATATTTACTTCCAGTCCTAATTTCTTAGTGTTACTCAATAGTATGTGCGTGTTGTCCTTTAGTATCTCCTCGCCATCGGCCAATAATACTACATCATCAGCATAAACTATCAGTTTATTAATACCATTGAGTTGTAGGCTTTCCTCATCCTCTAAAGATTTAATGGTATGCTCTAGTACAAAATTAAATACCAGAGGAGATAGTGCATCCTTGCTTCAACCATTCTGGATTTCAAAAGTGTCCGAAAACTGTTTGCCTATACGAACCCTACTCTTTGTGACATTTAGACACATTCGTATAAGTCCTTTTATTAATTCCGAACTCCAGTAGGATACCACATAACTTCTCCTTATTATTATTATTATTATTATTATTATTATTATTATTATTTTTATTATTATTAATAATAATATTATTATATTATTATTATTATCCCTTTTTTCAAACAACAAAACTTTATACAACTTACATTTTGCAGATGGTCATTTGTTAATTGCACAAGATTATGAAGATTTAGAATATATGACTAGAAAAGTAATAGAAGAATATGGAAAATGGAGCTTGATTTTGAACATGAAAAAAAAACAAAATATTTATCAATTAGTGAACCAGAACAAAATTTAATTTTGTAGACTGGAGAAACAATAAAATCTTTTAGTGAGATCACATATTTAGGAATTAAAATAAATAAACATGGGAGTTACGAAGAGGAAATAAGAAATAGAAATAATAAAGGAAAATTTGCAATGTCTTGCCTCAATGGAATAGTATGGGATAAAAATTTAAGTAATAAAATTAAAATGAATATATATCATACAATTGTTAAAAGCATAATTCCTTATGGAGCAGAACTTTGGCCATTAACAACAAAAACAAATAAATATCTCTTGACAACGGAAATGGATTTTATACGAAGGGCAGCAAGAATTTCAAGAAGAGAACAAAATAGGAACTCAGTTATAAGGGAGAAAATCAAGGCTGAAGACACTCTTTTCGATTATATGAAAACTCAGCAATTAAGGTGGTATGGACATGTCCAGCGAATGGAAGTGGACCGGCTATCAAAATCTATTTTGGAATGGAAATCTGAGGGAGGACGAGGCAGAGGAAGACCTAAAACCTTCTGGAGTCAGGGAATATATTTCTACATGAAGGACAAACATAGGCTCAATTCTGGAAATGCGTGCTATTATGCATTGTAGAGACTCTTGATGTCCCAACTCCTTTCAAAAAACGTTAAACTGAAAATATATAAAACTATTATTCTACCAGTTATATTATATGGGTGCGAGACATGGACTCTTACTTTAAGGGAGGAAAGGAGATTACAAGTATTTGAGAATAAAGTACTTAGGAAAATTTTTGGACCAAAGAGAGACGAACAGACAGATGAATGGAGAAGACTACATAACAATGAACTACATGGTCTTTATAAGAAGCCAGATATAATAAGAACAGTTAAGTCTCGCAGACTGCGATGGGCAGGACATGTTGCACATATGGGAATGAAAGACTTGCATGGAAGCTTCTTGTAGGAAAGCCAGAGGGAAAACGCTAGTTGGTAGACCAAGAATGAGGTGGGAGAATAACATTAACTATGATTTGAGGGAAGTAGATTATACAGGGAATGATTGGAAAGCATTAGCTCAGGTTAGGGATGTATGGAGAGCTTATGTCCGTGCGACCATGAACCTACGGGTTCGATAGTGCCAGTGAGTAAGTAAGTAAGTAAGGACAAACATCTACAACCAGGAGATTGGATGAACCGACAAAATTGGCTATTGGGAATCGAACGATGTCAAAGACATTAATCAACCGATGATCCATCTATCTATTATTACTATTATTATTACTATTATTATTATTATTATTATTACTATTATTATTATTATTGTTATTATTATCATGAAAATATATAAATAAAAATAAAAACAATTAAGTCTCGCCCGATGAAAAGTTAAATATAGCTGTGACGAGAGCGTTACACGTTACACTGATTATTCAAATCAGAAGGCTGTGAATTGCAAGTGTCAACGCACTTGCAGTCCTACGATCACATATATGAAGTGTATTTCTTATATAATACAAAAATATTATATTAAATTTCCTCAGTATTGTTTGTTCTCTCCATTTATCTAATCGTTTTCATGTTAAGCTTAGATTATGTAGTGCAGAAAGTGAAAACATCATTAATTTGCAAGGACAAATAGTTCACTTAGTTTTATGCCCTTGACTAATTAAGAGTTCATGGTTAACAGGTGGAGAGCGTTTTTATCTCCAGTGAATGTGTTGAGTTCAGTGGAGTAGATAATACATACTTGAAGCCTGGGGTAATACCCGATGTACGTAGGTTTATTCCAAGCGAGAGCACCATAACAAGAGACATCGCATCACACGTGTCACAGACAAAATATAAGGTTCTACCTCTCTTGTTCATAAACAAAAGGAAATCAATTCAATTTTAATTCCATCGACTAATATATCACAATATAATCAAACGCACTGTAACACAGACATAAAGAGACTGTAATGCCCTGTCTCCCAGTATACTCAATGTATTATACAGAGTGAAAATTATTTAAACAGACAAACTCTGGGAGGTTGTAGGGGACACCAAAACATTTTTTTTTCCTAATGCCATGACTGCAACTGCTGTTGATGGTAGGAATTGTTTCGTCCACTAGTGTAGTAGTGAATTTTATCTGTTTACTAATGGAGCGATACGCCTGGAGTGAGTATACTGATATGTGTTGGCCGGTGTTGTTGGGGACTGTTTAATTGGGACATATATCCTACCTAGGCCATTAAATGGCAGGCACTATTACAATTTTCTCGCCAGAGCAATGCCAGAATTGCTGGAAGACGTCCCGCTCCCTACAAGACAACGTATGTGGTTCCAACATGACGGGGCGCAGGCACATTTCAGTCGTCGTCTGCGTCGATTCTTGAACCAACGGTTTTCAGAAAAGCTGATTGGCAGATGTGGTCCTGTACCATGGCCTGCTCGATCCCCAGATATAACCCCTTTGGATTTTGTTTACACAACTCCTGTTGCATCACAAAATGATCTGGTTACCCGGATAGTAGCAGCAGTAGGTGCAATTAACGATATTCCTGGAGGTTTTGCCCGTGTTAGACAGAACATGATCCGCCGGTGTAACCTTTGTTTACATGTCAATGGAGGCATTTTTGAACCTCTACTGTAATTAAGTAATTGCGTTGTGTTAATGTGTTGTCTCTTGGTAATAAAAATGCAAAGTGTTTGTTGGTTTAATTAATTTGCCGCCAGATAAATCTTCCTCTATCGGTTTAAATAATCCTCATAGGAAAAAATTACATTAGGGAAAAATATTTGCTTTGGTGCCCCTACAACCTCCCAGAATGTGTCGGTTTAAATAATTTTTCAACCTGTATAATGGTAGATGCGTTATTGCCAAATATTAATGTTTAAACTATTGAGAGATTTTTCCAGCTCTCTACTTCCACAGTATAACAATCAGACTTAACTCTTAAATTGACAAAACACGTATTTATAGTCTCAGTTATTTAAATGTGGCGGACCGCAGAGAAAACGGAATGGGTGCGTAACTGCTGATATTAGGAATATTACGAAATTCTAAAAAAAAATAAGTAATTTTCATCTATTTTTATTAAAATTATTGAACGAATGAAACCAATCGATGTATCTTATAGGTTACATATTTTATTTAAGGGTTAAACATACTAATATGCAGACATATATATTTTCAAATAAAATTTTATTCAAATAAATTAATATAACAGTTTTTTCATCTACGCGTAAACACGTTTTTAATATGCAACAAGCGCTTTTTGTAAAATCCCTTTTTTTATTTATTTAAGAAAATATGAAATCACAGGAACAATAATATAATGTACGGTTAAAAACTATAAAATCGTTAACTTGTAGGTCCGTATCCTCAACTTAAGTTGGACCTACAAGGTAACTATTTTATAGTTTTTTAACCGTACATTATATTACTGTGAACTAACACCTCAACGGAAACTTGCCATGAATTTTACTAGTATCGACAAGAACAATAGCGCGAATAACATTGGACTTTCATAGTTATTATTTTATAACTGAACTGTTTCTCTAGAATATATCACCTCCTATTAACATTATATGGGCCACGCCGTAGCATTGTTGGTTAAGACAATACGCAACAAACTGGAAAGTCGGGAGGTGTTAGAGGAAACTCATCCTGGAGTGTCCTGAGGACATCTAGGGGTTAACAAAATCTTAGACAAGGTTCGTTGACGTTTCTACCGGCTACATCAACGGAGTGATATCGAGAGATGGTGCCAACAATGGGACATCTATACAACTAGCCGAAGTTCTCCAACATGCAGTAGGGGCACCATGCAGCAGTAAAACGTGATAGCATCATTTGAGAGAATCGCCATCGATGTGACTTGCCTCTTTCCAAAGACGTGCGCTGGGAACTAACGTATTAATTGGATGGATGGAAATCGGTTAAATTTTGCTCCTTTACCTCTTCTTTCATGCTTGAGCTTCTTTTACGAGTCTCAATATTATCAGAAAAGTAACCCACGGCTTTAATTCATTCCCAGAGGATTATTCAATCCCTAATTTTCATCGACATTGGCAGAGTTTGAACGCGCGACCTTCGGGACTAGAGAGACATTGTAGATAATACTACAACAAATTCTTACGCTTGAGTACGTCTAGAATGTTATCCACTTCGAAAATACGAAATGGTGCCACTGTTTTCGTTAATTAAAAAAAGGTAGAAAGACATTAATCGAAGTTTGGAGAGCATTTTTCGTTGTATTTGCGTGCAGTATTAGGACTTGAGAAGAAAACCAGCAATGAATGTCTCAATTAGTAATTGGTGTATGGAAATACCCATTATCCGTTATGCAGCACGCCTAGAAGACTCTTGACCTACGATCCTGCTGCTGGCCTCACATCCACATGTATATTTACAGGGGTAGACGATTATCCAGCCATTATAGGCGTATCGAGACCCCTTAGCTGCTTTTGTGAAATTTAAGCTACCGTAGCTACCAACCTTCCTCATGGTGCTGGGTGGACACCTATCTCATATTTACCACTGTTTAACCAGAAAATGTATTCCCCAATGAGGTCTTGAACCAGAGCATCGCCTTAGCACTACGCCAAGGCATGATCTTCAAACCACTCGGCTAGGGTGTGAGATAGTGTTTGTTAATTGGTAAATAAAAATCAATGAATCGTCATTTAAGTTAGTTTTTTTTATAATTTGCTGCAATATTGCAAAATATTTACCTTTTCTAATGCAGTTCAGAACAAAAGCTACCTCTTTTTAATCATAAATTGTCTAATTCAATCTACAATATTCAGCCAACTCTGTATGTACTTATCATAAGTAATGCCACGAGTGATTTCCAAATCGTCGATAAATTCACGACTCACGAAGTGAGGAGTGAATTTATCTAGAGAATATGGAAATCAAGAGTGGCATTTATTAGGACTATTTAACAAATAAAATTAAGCTGTTTACTCACACGTCATTATTTAACCATAGTTATTTTAAAATATTTATATATTAATGTAAACGGTGATGTTTGAAAACAAATGAGAAACGATTAGTTCGCTTCATTTGCTTCTTTTGTTCATCACTACAACCAGATCATATTATTTACTGCCAAAGGATCGCAATATTGTAAGAATGCACCTTAGTGGAGGAATTTATAACCAATATTATAGGTATTAACAGGTGAATGATGACAAATCAAGAGTATCAGAACATTTGAATACTAATCCTACTTATAGGTATTAATTAATTTCTGGCGTTCTATGATGTAAATATGCCAATTATATTTTTCTACAACGTCATTCCCTGGAACATAATTCGTTTAAGAAAGTGCAAACAGTGTTTTTTTTGTGGTATAAACAATGGCAATATGCCGGCTGTCATATTAGATAATGAACAAATTCCTTATACCGACGTCGTTAAAAACTTGGGATTTTACTTAGATTCTAATTTAAAATGGCATGAGCAAGTAAAACAAACATCTAAAAGGATCTTCTCCATAATGCATTCCCTAAAGCGACTTAAACATTTTCTTCCTACAACTCTTAAAAGAATTTTAATCCAAACTTTAGTGATGCCGCATTTTGACTACTGTGACGTTCTACTAACTGACATAAGTGACGGATTGTCGGACAAACTGCAGCGTGTCCATAATATGTGTATCAGATTCATATTTAATGTTCGAAAATACGATCACATTTCTCCATTATTCCACGAATTGTCATGGCTACATCTAAAAGAGAGAAGAAAATCGCACTGTCTAATTCTCCTATTTAAGATCCTACATACCTCGATTCCCAATTATTTATCATCCCGTTTCCAGTATCTATCCTCAAACCATAACTTAAACACAAGATCACAACATAGTCTCTTACTTAATATACCGCAACATAGGACATCACATCACTCCATGTCATATACCACTCTCCACTTCTCGCAACTGGAATTCCCTACCACAAGAAATAAGGGGCTGCCGGACATTGACATCTTTTAAAAGAAATCTAAATTTATATTTGCTCTAAACTCGACTTCATTATTATCCAGTGTAAGATATATATATTAATTGGTGTTTCCCGTATAATGTATCATATTTATATTATTATTATTATTATTATTATTATTATTATTATTATTATTATCGTATCATTATTGTTATTACCCTGTAAAATGTTGTTTGTACATGACATTTACATTGTTACATTTATTGTATCTTTAACTGTTTATAATTAGTATAGTGTATATCTATATTTGTCGAATATTTATTTGTATTTGTACTGGTTTAGTGGAAGAGAGGGCCTTATGGCCTTAACTCTGCCAGAATAAATAAAGTATTATTATTATTATTATTATTATTATTATTATTATTATTATTATTATTAAATTGCTACAAATGTTTTTATATTATCTCCTAATGGTCTATCTGTTGACATTCATGCACTATATATACAATCTGGTAGCCATATTTCTTGGAGAGTCAGTCACTGCAAAATAATGCTATGGCGTATTCAGAATGTTAAAAAGGAGGTGCTCTCTTTAATATGATAAACTTTACTTGATAAATTCGAGGCGAAACACGACTGTGATTGGTTGTAAATAAAAAATCATTGAAATGTGATTGGCCATTGACCCCATTTGTTAAATAGTTACTCTGAACAGTCTACCAACAATTTAATTTATCTTGCTTGACTACATTTTATTATTAGTTTTAGTCTTAGTCTTAGATTAAGTGGTTGTATTATAGATCATAATATAACAGATATCTTATTGATCAAATCTTCATTTAGTACAGGGTGATTCAAAAGTCTCTTGACATTTCGTCAAACCAATATTTTATGCCAAACTTGTTATTACATATGGAATGTAATGACACCGGATGATAAACTCAGTTCATTTCAATGTGGTGATCCTCTAAGTCACAGCACAGACTCCATCTTTCTTGTGTACAGCGAAACACTTTTGCCAGCAGAGCTGGTGTGATTGCAGCTACCGCTGCAGCTATTCGGTTTATCAATTGCTGTAAGGTATTGATCTTCACTTCATACACTTTGGACTTGACAAAATCCTAAACAAAGATGTCTAGTGGTGTCAGATCTGGAGAGCGGGCCGCCAAAATTCTCGGTGAACAACAATCGATCCACCTACCAGGGAAAACGTCGTTGAAGTGGTCACAAACAATGATGGCAAAATGGGGGGGGTGCTCCATCTTGCTGGAAATCCACAGTATCTTGTACAGCATCCTGTTCCAGGTACTGTTTTAACATGTGAACATAGTTGCTTCTAGTTACTGTTGCTTCCGCAAACATAAACGACCCGTAATTTTTTGTTTACGATCCGTAAATTTTTGTTTTTGTTATTCCCAGCCACACATTTACCTTTGGTGTGTCTCTCTGAAACTCTTGTATGGCGTTTAGCTGTTCGCCTGCTCAAATCCTACAAATATGCCTATCCATATGTCCACATGTGTGGAATTTTGTCTTATCACTAAACGACACATGTTCCATGAGGTCTTCATTTTCAATGGCATTTAACAGATCATTACACGTAGCTTGTCGAGCTACATAGTTTGTGCATTATGTGGATGTGATAAGGGCGTTTGTTCAGTTTGAAGCGCAAGGTACGCCATAGAGTTCTTTGGGACATACCCAACTTTCTCCAGAGTCTTCTGATTGATGCACCGGGACTTCATGAGATGGCACCCTGTATGATTTGCACATCTTCTGGTGTTGTAGTCCGCCTCCCTATACGTGCCTCATAAGCAACAGACCCCGTCCGTTTCATTTTCAGCAGCAGATCTCTAATAGCTTGCCTGCTAGGACCTGGTTTTCTGAAAATTCTAGTGAATTCTTCTTGGACCTGCCCGTAAGTCAATCCTCCTATAGGAGCGAAAAGATTGCTAATCTTTCCTCTATTGTTAGCATAATTTTCAATTACACACAACAAAAACACTTAAATTAATGATATGAGGGAAATGTCAAGAGAATTTCGAATCATCCTGTATTTAATATTAGAGTTAATTGTGATTATTTTATTCTAATCTAATATATGTTTGTCCTGGTGAGTGGAAAAGAAGGCCACATGGCCTTAACATAAATAGTCAATGTAAGAATTATTTACAAGGATTCTAAATGGGATCTTACGGTTGCGTTGAGGTGTTACGACATATACTTCTCTCTGTACTAGAATACATCATCTATGTAAAATGTTTTACCGAAGTGGTGCGTGAATTGAAAATAGACCACATTAACGCCATATATCATCCCAGCTCGGAACCGGAAGCACGAATCGTGGAGTGGGTGCTATTAGAAAACACATATTTGCAGTGGAAAAAAATAATTGAGTCAAATTTCATCATTTTAATTCATAAAATTATATTATGATAATATACTTAACTAACCAACAACCGATTCAAATGAACAGCTCTAAAATATGTTTAAATCAGTGCATACTTCTGGGAGGTACGCGGGCGAACAGCATCCCCTCAAATATTTTTGGAAGCATTTTTTAAGTTTTTGTTTTATTTGCCATAGCGATATGTAGAATATAAAGGACATTGTACTGATGGGATATAGTGTCTAAATCATGTGTGTCGAAGAGTGAAAATAATTAGGCGATGATGTGTGTAGTATTTTATAGAGAGGGGTTATGGAATGATCAGTTCAACAATCTCTTAGATGAAGCCTCAATAATTGTATAATTGTGTATATATATATATGCTTTTTTTGCCAATATGTTATTAAAAACGCTGTGTTTGTATACATATATTGGTACATATATTTCACATATTTCCTACAAAGGACAAATCCATTTTTTTATAACCGCTTAAAATGAACGTGAGTTTTTTTTTCCTTTTCCTCTTTTCGTTTACGCTGTTTTCCTTCTTCTTTTACCTTTCTGTTATTCTCACACATAGACACAAGGACAAGACACACGCCCAGACCCAAGGTGGAAATTAAAATTTCCCTACCCCGCCGGGAATCGAACCCGGGTCGCCGGAGTGGAAGGTAAGGACTCTACCAACTACGTCACGGCGACGGACTGATAAGATGTAAGTTTGAGGTTATTAGGTTTATTTCAAAATAAAACCCGAATAACAGTAATATGCCGTATCAGAAAATCTGTAATTATAAAGATCTGAATAATTAAAAGGAAAAAAATATTTATTCTATGTCCTATCTCTAATGTGCGAGTTAAACTTACGGTATCAGTATATGTCATGATTTTTTGAAAGTCCATGCAGAACAAATAATCATAAAATCATGTACACCACTTTTTAATGTGTTTTGATGGTATTAAAATATGCCAAATTAGCTCAAGACGTGAAAATTGTACCGAAAATCAACATAATCTGAAAATGATTACTTTTTCTCTAGAAACTTCAGGGAATATAAAGGTGTGGACTGAGACGCCGTGAATGCCTGTGCCCGTTAAATTCGAATATCTAGAGTTTCCTCAAGCAAATAAGCAATGTATTTGGGGCTCTACGATTAGTGTAGATGCTGAAAGATATACAGTATTTCTTCTTCCTTTATTTAGACTGGGAGGGGAAACTGTCCGAGCACCGCGACAAGGAAAATACACTGCGCTATCCCAGTGTATATGGAGATGAGTGGAATAAAACTCAACTCTACTCTACGGTGTTGTGTAAGTTGTAGGTCGTGATATTTCAGTATATGCAATTTAAGTGATAGGAGAAAATCGAATAATAGAATAAAATGTTCAGTTACATTCTATAATTTCACGCAACATTGTTACTGAACTTTCACGACTAAACCGGAACAGAGTCTAGGTGGCCGCTAGTAGTGGAAGACGTGTGTAGCGTGTGCCCTCTAATTAGTGTGCATAATTAGTGGTTTAAGCTTAGTGTACACAGATAAGTTGTAGCATAAGTTAGAGATTAAGTTTTACTGATCATTTTAACATAATTATATTTTCTCTAGGTTACGTAGCAGTTTAGTTATTAAGAAAGCGTCATTTGTGACTGTTGCTTTGTCCAGCGCAGACATCTTGTCCCCTCCAACTCGCTGTCCTCCACCATCTTTCCCGGCAGCCATGTTGTTCTCACCGCTTCCTAGATACTACTCCTGAGTGCGCGGTCATTTTGAATCCGCAACTGAGCGCGGAATTTAAATCTTTTTAAGTAGTAAATAAGAAACACAGATATATAGCACATTCTAACTCACTCGGCTATAGTTATATAATACCGCGTGTGAAATTTAAATAACAGGACAAAATGATAGCCACCTAGATTAAGTTTTAATAAATAGGTAGGCCCACCCCGGGCCTAATGGCACCAAAGCCCGTCGTTCGTGGGCCAAGAGGTCCAACGATGTCCGGTAACTAACAAATTTCGGCCAACGAGCCAATTGATAAGTGATAATAGTGAAAACTCTAAATTAAGGGAGTATTATAATTAATTAAGACAATTTAGTATTAAAATAAATAAGCAAAATAGGTATATAAATAAATTAGCACTTAAGAAATCCCTTCTCCACAGATTTATAGCCTGTGGTAGATGGGACATCATATATACATAAATATTCATATCAGTGTTATACACTCTAAGTATCTAAAAATGGTACTCACTCGGACGAGAAGCTACCCTTCTCTTAATAAAACAGCAAAACAAAAAAAAAACTAAATCTCAAAACAAATCAGAAACATCAAAAAGATCACCTCCAGGCATCAGTCGTCAACTACAATTCACTGATAAGCCTGAAGTACATCAAGCCACACGTATGCCGGTCAGAGAGAGACCATCCTCAGGTTTGGGTGAGAGATCTCCTGGTACGAGCATGCCTACTGTCTCAACAGACATGGACTCTGTATACTCAGAGCCCATAAACGAAACACACAGAACAAACAGTACACAGGATTCCTTAAGAGAATACCGCACACTAGCAGAGCTTGCTCAAAGCCAGGAGAGCCAAAATATACTGAACTCTGAGGCGGGTCCCTCAAACACTGGCAATGCGTGTGAAGTAACTCACAGTGAACCTGGGTCACCCCAGACAACTAACACTCCACAAAATGTGGAAGTCAGGGACACATACAGCACAACAGACGACACAGATTACCAACAAGTGGGCAGGAATGGCAAAACAATAAAACAAAACACTCAGCCACCTGCAGCAAACACAACGCCAAATACACAAGCAAGGAGGGATAGAAGAAACACATACTTTTCTACTGGTTCTTCTGTTTCCTCCGCAAACTCATGTATGACAAGACCAACACAACAAATGCCTCCTGTCATAATTCACAATACCTACCAAGGGGACATGGCAAGACTAAACAACACATTCACAACAAGGTATTCTCCCCTAGCCCTACACTGGGTACTGACTAATCAGGGTACACAGGTTAAAACTTCAACTAGAAGGGATTATGTGAACCTACTTAAATACTTAAAAGAATCTCAGGTTCCCTTTCACATAATCGAAACGAGACGCAAGGTCCTAAGCGTCGTAATCCGTGGCGTACCAAGTAACACCCACCCAGAGACAATTGAGGAAGCACTTCGAGTAAAAGGCTTCCAAATCACAGAATGTAAAAATATGAAATCCCCAACTGGAGCTCCTTATCCCTTATTTTCAGTGGAGCTTCCGGATAACGCTGCAAATAAGCAAATATATAGCCTAAGAAGTCTGTGCTATTACTCAGTCCTGGTAGAACCATACAGGAATAGGGACCCTGTAGTGCAATGTAAATGCCTAAAATTCCAACATTACAGGGAATCATGTATGGCCTCGCCACGCTGCAGGATCTGTGCTGATTCACACCCAGACACAGACTGCAGACTGTCTCCGAATTGCGCACCACGCTGTGCAAACTGTAAAGGGCCGCACACAGCAACCTCAAATCAGTGCCCAATCAGGAAGGCAGTGATGAATTCCATTAGAAACAGGGGCAGAAACAACACTACACAAAACAACATTGCACACACGCCACAAAGAGCACGAGGAACGCCAATACAAAACAGACGAATTAACAGACCCAATAATACACCACAACACGTTCCTCAAGCACAAAGAGAACAGGCGTTGCAAGTACTGAGAACGGGCGAGAGAGTAATGAGGGAGGCGGAGAACCGTGAGTATTCTCTGGCGGTCCAAAGAGATCCCAGAACTCAGGCTCAGCCGCAGCCCACAAGGCTCCAAGAGCCTCGGGATCGTGCTCCAGCACCTGAAGCTCGACCCAATAATAATACCCAAGAACACCAGCAGCAACAATACCAGCCCACACAATCGGAGGACCCACAAGTGCTGGAAATCCGACGATTTCAGCATCAACTGCAGCAACAACAGGAACTGCTTTCTAGGCAAACTCAGCAACTTAAGAGCCGAGTGGCAAAAGTTGCGAGAGGAGCAGAACAGATTCCTGGAGCAGCGGAAGATGTGGGAAGCCAGGATACAGTATAGTAAAGGTCCTACTGAACCAATCAATAACCAACATAGTGATAGTCCACTCCCAGATCGTCGGGACGCTAACAACGTACCAGACGACAGGAGTGAGAGTCACTCAATACACGAGGATGGTCTCATCTCGGCGGTCTTTGATGCACTAGACGATGCATATGACACGCTGAGGAGAGAGCCCACCCTTAGGGTATTGCCACACGTAGCTGCACGCTTTGTCTGTACCCTATTGAGCTTCTACTGATCATGGGTAGTAGGGGAACTGGGATCCTATTCTGGAATGCTCAAGGCATCCGTAATAAAAAAGCAGAACTACTACACTATTTAAACAAAAATAAAATTTCCATAGCACTAATAACGGAAACTCACCTCACGGATAGAGAAAAATGCAACAACAGAAACTATTCAACATACAGGTTGGATAGAAACAATAGACAAGGCGGTGGTGTGGCCATCTTGGTACATAAAACCGTCAAACATAACCTAGTCGACTTACCCATCACAAATAGGAACAAAGGAACGATGCAAGAAGAAAACGGCAAAGGCATCACAATAACTTGCAATACAGGCAAGAAATGAATGATCTGCAACAAATAATCAAGGTTGCTATACAAACATTCGTGTCAGACACCTGGGAAAATGTAATCGGCAGTCTAGATACTAAGGACATGCCGAGAACATGGAACATGGTTAAAAAAGTAACACACAAAGCGGATACATATCCCCCTCTCATCTTGCCTAACGGGAGAGCCGTCACAGATCAGGAAAAAGCGGAAGCATTTGCAAATCATCTGGAGCGAACCTTTGTACCACATGACCCTCCGAATAACCCGCAATTTACAAGGGAAACGGAAACAATGGTCCAAGAATTTCTAAATAGAATACCCAATAAACAAATCAGAAAAACAAACGTCTCAGAAGTCAAATGGCTAATAAATCACCTTCCCGATAGAAAAGCACCTGGCCCTGATGGCATACAAAACGTAGTGCTGAAATAATTACCCAACATCGGATATGCATTTTTAGCAAAAATAATAAATGCTATGTTCGAAATGAAGTATTTCCCAAAAACATGGAAAACTGGGCGTATAATATTATTCCCCAAACCTGGAAAAAATCCTAGAGAACCGGGAAATTATCGCCCGATAACATTATTAAACACAATGAGTAAGGTATCTGAAAAAAATTATATGTAAGCGCCTTAATCACAATTTAAAACAATTAAATGTAATTCGGGATGAACAGAACGGATTCCGTCCAAAACATAGCACAGTAACCCAGCTAATGAGACTTGTTGAACATATCACTAGAGGGTTCAACGAAAATCGTGTCACGATTGGATTATACTTAGATATAAAACAAGCCTTCGACAGAGTGTGGCATCACGGCCTACTACGGAAAATGGTCGAAACAGGATTAGATGGCGGAATAATTTATTTAATAGCTAAATATATAAACAATAGGCAATTCGAAGTTGCTTTCCATAACTCAAAATCCGCCCTGTGGCCCGTCTATAGTGGAGTGCCACAAGGCAGTATTCTAGGACCTACACTTTTCAATATATACATAAATGATATTCCACATGACAATAGACATAACAACACTCATCTATATATGCATGCAGATGACACTCTAATCACTAGTCAATCCTCCCGAACAATACACGCGTCTAGACAGATTCAAAATAATCTTAATATTCTCGAACCATGGTTGGAAAAATGGAGAATAAAAATAAACGTAGATAAATGCCAAGTAGTTCTTTATACAAAAAGGTATTCTCAATATCGATACATGCCCCCACAATTAAGTCTTTATGGACACAATATCGAGTGGAAAAACGAAGCAATTTATTTAGGTGTAACACTCGACAAAAAAAAACTGTTTAAACAACATATCCAAAATACCTTAAGCAAAGCGTATTGGACATTGAAGCTGCTATACCCTATTTTAAATAACCATAACAAAATTCGAATAAACACAGGGCTAACAATCTACAAGGCACTATTAAGGCCAGTACTCACGTACGCAAACCCCATATGGGGACACGCCGCTAGAACTCACATAAAGAAACTGCAAGTTTTTCAAAACAAATTATTATATATGATTACAAAACTACCGCGTGTAACACCGGTTGACATATTACACGATGAAACGGGTGTAGAAACAATCGAAGAGTATATTAAACGCATGGCTCTTAAATTTTATAATACATGTGAAGGCCATGATAATCCACTCGTGGCATCGCTGGGAACCTATGAAACAGCCAACAACAAACACAAGCGTCCAAAATGGATCCTGGACAACACTTGACCGGTGAAAGCTGATAGGGCACACACACACACACAGAAACACATTACACAATTATTCAATTACAATTACAACATTAGCATATAATGTACATTAATAAAATATATTAACACAACAAATTAAAAACTAATAACTAATCTTACTGCTACAGGTTCATCCCACCAGTTCCAGAGAAACTGACATCACCTGACAACTACAGATAGAACAGCAACAACTGAAGAATACAAAAAAAAATTAAAAAATGCACGTTACCATAATTGTATGATTAATTGTAATAATCTGAAATATACGCACATTATATTTAAATAAAGAGAAGTCTGGATGCCCTCCCAATATAGAGTCATCCGAAAGTCAAACTTGGCAAGATCCCGCGTGATCGACTATTCCGGTTGAGGTTTTAAGCGGTTTCCCTCAATCCAAAGAGCAAATGCTGGAATAGAACCCCAAAAGGTCCGCTTCCGACTTCACTCTGCTAATTAACTTCAAAATTAAATTCAAAATTTAAACCGGGGCTAATGTATTTTACAGGAACCCGGGGTTCTGCCTATTAAGGAGGACCAAAATGGATCGCTCACCGCCAACACTTAAGTGATGGCCGCAGAGCTTTCCATCTATCTATCTATCTAGACGACTAAACCCTTAAATTGGCAATGTATCCTGTAGGATACATTCTTCTTCTTCCTTCCAAGTATTAGGCCAAGGCCTGTTACGATCCTATAGAAAATTTTCCCTCCAGCGTTTCATAGGACGGCCCAGTGATCTTCGTCCTCTTGGTATATAATTATAAACAGCTTTGGGGATCCGATTTGAACTCATTCTTTCAATATGGTGTTTCCAATTTAGTTGGTACTGTTTAATATATTCCAAAATTGGCGTAGTCTTCAATTCTTTTAAGATATCGGTGTTCCTTTTCAGATCCCATCTGGTGTAACCCGCTGTTCTGCGCATGAATCTCATTTCACAAGCCGTTATTCTGCTTTCATGTTGTTTTTTTAGTGTCCATGCTTCACTACCATATGTCAACACTGGTCTAGCCAAAGTGTTATATAAACGTAATCTGGTGTTTTTTTTGTACAAGGGATGGTTTCATAACTTGATTAATAATTCCTAAACTTTAATTATAACTAGTAACTTTTTCAGGGATATCTTTTCATCCCAGATAGAGAGATAATATCCAAGATATTTAAATTGATTAGATCTCTCTAAAATGTTATTCTGGAGACAGATTTTACTTTGTATTGGGTCCTTCCCATGAAATGCCATAATTTTAGTTTTGTTAATTGATATTTCCATATTAAATTTGGCACCTATTTTTTGTAAATTATAAATTGATGGTTGCAAATCATTTTCGGAAAGTGCCAGGAGAGCTAAATCGTCTGCAAAAAGAATATCATCGAGTTTGAGGTTCCTATTGATGGGTATATATTCTCGTTGTGTTTTCCTCCATTCATTTATTAATTAGGAAACATTAATAGGTTTAATTAATGATTTAATAAAACAGAACAGAATTAACAAGTAGAAATTACTTACAATTGTGTCGAATTACACAGTAAATCCAATAATTTACTATCATACGTGATTCCGCTTTCACTGCGGTCCGCCACATTTAAATAACACCAGAAATGAGGGTTTTACCTATTTAAGGGCTAAGCTCTAATTAATCTGCATTCTGTGTTTTTTGGCCTACATCAAATTAATTTGTTTTTCTGTGTGTTGCTTTAAAACAGGGTAAGTGTTACATACTCCCATAGCACCAGTAGGCTGACACAAACATTGCTGCACTGGCTACAGGTAAGAGATAATACTAACCAGTTCAGTTCTGTGTCTTTCGAAATGCGTATCTGTAGTAAAAATATGCTGGTGTCGTAAAATGCATTGTATCCCACTGAACAGACTTCATCTCGTTTATGTATGCAAGTAATGGATCGAAACTTGTATGTGATGAGAGGTGAGTTCACACAGAGTATATAGCTGCCCAGTCCTAGTTTAACTTACATTAATTTAAAATAAATGTACGTTGTTGTCTTACTATAAACATTTTACTAATGTGACTGCCACTGGAACTAACTCATAATAACTTGTACGTTTTTTCTTCAAAAAGCTGTAAAATTTAAAGTTGCAAAAGTATAAATGCTGCAAAATGCTAATGTACAAATCAAAGTGCTCAATTTCTGATTTCAAAATGCTAAAAATTACCAACTATAGATACGAGCCATTAAGGGTGGTCGAATTGCAGCACTGCCTTCAATCGTTCACAATTGACCAAGTCCTCAGTTCACCGAATCCACCTCATCTATCCAAATATTATCATCTCACTTACGCCTAGGCTTCTAATAGTCATTTACACAAATGTTTCCCAATATTTTTAAACATATCTGCTCTCACACATTCAAGCCTTCCCATTCAATCTCCTGCACTTAATAACTAGTATTTATAATAGTAGCATGGGGTGAAAAAGTTTGATATCAGGAGCTCCTCATTGGAAGCTTCCTCCATTATCCGTTCACATCTCTTATGGGACCGAACATACTCCTTGGCATCCTATTTTCAAATACGTATACCTTGTTTAATAATAATAGTAATAATAATAGTAATAATAATAATAATAATAATAATAATAATAATACGAATAAAAGGTAATAAGTAATTTAATAGCTTAATATGGAGTAAGTAAACAAAATTTCAGGAGAAGTATAACAGCAGTACAGACAGATTATTTTCCGATAAATTAATGAAGGTACGAGTGAATGCAATGAATGAAATAATACTGATGCAATAAAAAAATTAGAAAGATAAGCGTAGCTTGTGACGACTAAAACACATTATTATCATTGTTATTATTATTATTATTATTATTATTATTATTATTATTATTATTATTATTATTATTATTATTATCATCATCATCATCAATATAGTTTTTTAATACACAAGTGATCTTCTTGGTGATATAATATTAAAATATATATGTAGTCAATATGCCCATTTCACCAATTAATGTTTTAAAATGGTCAACAAGTTTCTACAGCCAAGCTGTCATTCTCAAGACCAGATATTGACTCAATATCTGGTCTTGAGAATGACAGCTTGGCTGTAGAAACTTGTTGACCATTTTAAAACATTAATTGGTGAAATGGGCATATTGACTACATATATATTTTAATCAATATAGTTATCATTACAATCATTAACATTATTAACTTTATTATTATCATTATCATTATTAATATTATTATTAATATTATCATTATTATTACCATTATTATTATTATTATCATCATTATTATTATTATTATCATTATTATTATTATCATTAGCATTATTATTATTATCATTAGCATTAGCATTATTATTATATTAGTGGTAGTAATGTTAGCAATGATTAGACTAACGTCAAAACAATTATAATTAATGATTGGGTATTGAAGGTAAGCCCTCTATATAAGATGGATTTGGGGTCAAATTCATCAATAACAGTATTGATATCGGAAATGCAGGTGTGGATGCCTGGAGAGCAATGTTGTACAAGCTGATTAATGCGGCTGAACAAACGTTGATAATCTGGATGAAAGACAGTGAGGGTACCGCATTCACTATAGCGAACACAAAAGCGTGAACCAACATTACATGGAATAGATCGCGTTTTATAAAGTCAGTAAATCCAGGGTTCGAACTCTCTCGGTTATTACTTTTTCTAACTAATTGGGAATTAGCTAAATAAAATTTTGTAAAAAATGTTATATAATTTCAAGCTTATGTTTATTCACATCTTTTTAATTTTCTTATTTCTTGCTTACTTCTAAATGCACTAAATCTAACTTCAAATCCACCTATAAATTATAGTTGTATCCAATTGTTTGTATTTTTCTATTAGTATACGATAATAACAGTAGCGTAGGGTGAAAAAAGGGTAATTATAAGACATAATCACTGTGTTGCTTCGCTTTCATGGCTATCAAGAACCTGTAATTTTTACGGACACCACATATTGTACTATTAACATCATCTTGTATATATTTTCAGTCGACTTATTAAGAATTAGAGCATCAGAAAAATAGTAAATTAATAACGTTAACATTTAAATAACTAATATAAATAATACAAAAATAAATTTAATGCAGGGTAAGTTACTGTAGACTTTGACTTCTGATCGAAAACTAATGAAGAAAGTCAATGATTTAATATAAAATGTACTGGATCGAAATTTTACTCTCCATATCAAATTCACTTGAACATGCCATACATTGTTATTAGTCTGATTAAAACTTACATTTGAAAAAATGCTAATCATTAGTTTCTTACACTAATTTTATAATATTTAATGGATACGGAATGCCCTATCTTCACCATGTTAAATTAAAGTTATTTGAGGAAAGTTTTCTCACAAACTAAATAAGATAGGAAAACTTAAAACTTTATATGTTTACTCATAAAAGTTTCCCATGAGACTAGGGTTTCTTCTTAAATATCAATTACATTAAAGAAAACAGAATTTTTTTAATCATTACACAATTTTTTTAATATTTATTTTCTGCAATTTTCAGTCTAAAAAACTTAATAAAATCCTTAAACATTCTCTATTTTAACAATAAAAACATCAGCTTATACGAGTATAATATCATAAAATTAATACGTACTAAAAGTTTCAGTTCAGATTTATTGATTCTAAGCTCAGAAAAAATGTACCTCATGTATTAAAAACCTTACGGGAATGAGCTCCAAAATTTAAATAACAAGAGACTCAAACATCTAAAATTCATTGAAAAACGCCGTTGAGGATAAGCAATATAATATTAAAGTAGATACCTGATATAAACTCCGGAGAACTTGTTGTGCCAAGTCCTTGAAAATTAAGGCATATTTCAATTATTATGACAATTGGATGCTATTGGGGTGACTGTATTCTTCCCCTGTAATTATGCTTTTTCTGTATTTGCACCAACTGTCTGCACCAGCTGGACACAAGTAAATTAAATTTCTGTTTAAGAAACTTCGTCAGTGATTAAGACTTTGAAGGCCTTTTAGAATCATGTTCCATCTTCTGCATCCTATTTTTTAATCACTTGACGAAGTTTCTTAAACAGAAAATTGATTTAATTGAGGACGACTGCTATATCAGGTACCTATTTAAATATTTTAACATTATATAACAAAAGAGGCCAGCGCCATTGCTGGGGACATCAGGATATTCGTAATTTTCAAACAGAAACTTCCTTTTAACATCCCTATTCTGTTGCATATTCTTCTCTGGTGATATTTTGAATCTTATCGTCTACACTGTCCCGCGCCGTAGCCGAGCGGTTAAGGTAGGAAGCCTTGGCGCAGAGCTACGGGACTTGCGCTGGTTCGAGTCTCCATGGGGGAAGAAATTTTCTCATGGTATTTCGGCCAGTATGGGACCGGTGCCCACCCAGCATCGTGAGGCAATTGGGTAGCTACAATAAGTAGCGGCTCCAGGTTGAGGAACCAGCTATAACGGCTGGGGGACTCGACATGCTAACCACATGTCACCCCTACACTGGCTGTTGATCATCTATCTCTGTGATTGACACATGTGGATGTGAAGGGCCAGCAGCCGGCTGGTAAAAGGGCAACCGCTGAAACGTGAAAAGACCCTCAATCGGATCGATCGTCTGCACTTCTTAATCCTTATTTGCTTATTCGTTTCATCGGCTCAACAGGGTTATGTCCATAATCTAACCCTAATAACTGTATAGTTAATCACTTGGAGACTTTTTTTTTGCATTATACACCAAAGTATTGATGTCCATAAATACCGCTTTGCTGATTCGACTCCTGATTACATTATGAACATGTTCATTAGGATATTCTGTCGGCCCTACAAATATATTCTCCGGAGAACTTCTTGTAACCAATCCTTGAAAATTGGGCCTTATTTAAATAATTATGGCAATTGGCAGTGTTAAGGCAATTTAGGCCTTATTTTTTAGATAATTTTAAAGTATTTATGTAAATTGATTTTTCTTAATGATTGTTATGTAATGTTGCGCAATCGTGTAATTGTTGGCAACATTACACGAGTATTCTTTTTTTGAATGATGTTACTATGTGGCAACGCTGTCACAAGTCATCTTGTCCTTTGTTCCAAACTGGCGCGAGCGTTAGCAAGAGCTACTGTCCGGGATGGTTGAGTGTTGGATCTTCTCGTAAAGTGTATTGTGAAAGATTAAGTTGAAGAAATATTGTAAAGTTACCAAGTAATATGTTAAAGAGAAGATAAATAAAATATGAGTTAATTTTACTAGTGTCAATAATTTATTAGAAAATAGAAAATCATTCTTCTTCCACCAACACCTATGGTAAAATGTGCCCAGTCCACCAGAGAATATTTATTAGGTACTCTATTTATGTGAACATTTCTACAGAAAGTAAGAATTAGTGACATCTTCCGGCAGAGAGGAAAGTATCACTTTCACGACGGTAAGAATTCAAAACAAATAGTGCAGGGGTGGCACAAGTACAGGATGTACTTAAGGAAATACCAAAACAGAAGCCAGACATTTTACAATAAAATGAAGACTCAATACAGGAATTTTTAACACAAATATTTCAAACCAAGAGATGAAACAAAGGCAGGATATTATGTTGAACACAAAATAAGAATTATTGAAATGAAAAATTCTCTTGACGACATTAAAGATTATTTGAGAATCATAAAACAAGAACTGAAGAGTGAAATGTCTAGAATCGATTGTGAAGTTTGTGACTTGAGAGAGGAAACAGAACAGAAACAGGAACAATAAGAAAATAATTGTCTCGTCTTGAACCACTGAGGTTCGTCGCACCCATTGAGGAATTATTTTACCTGATACAGTAAACCGTAATCGCATGATTTTCAACTGCATTCCACCAGGATTAATTAAACAGTTATTAATAATAATTGTATATTAACTATAACTAAATTAACACATAATATGTCATATAGAACAAACAATGAAACGTTAAGCTTGATCATGAAATTACAAAATATAAAAATAAATAATATCCAGAACTCTCGTCCAACTCCGGGTCGGATCGAGGGATGAGATGTGATGAAGTCCTTTATATAGAGGTCTATGATTGACAATGGTGCCGACCACCCGCTTGACACATCATATCAAGGATAGATGCATGAAATCAAACGAAATGGATTAGATGAGTATGGAAAAATAATGGAATGAAATTGTGGCTGGGGAAAACGGAAGAAAACCCCGAGAAAAACCTGCCCAAGCTCCGTTTCGTCCACCACGAAACCCATTTGAAGTGACCGAGACTCATTCTCGTGATCCCGGCTGTGAGAGACAAGCGTCTAACCGCTTGCGCCACGGAGTCGCCCTGAAATTACAAAACATGACAAAGTAATAAAATGATCCGTAGAATTTGGTTATATATTATATTGTTTAAGGAAGTATACCTTTAACTGTTTACTGAGTCGGATAGTCACTGATATAAGAGGCAGAAATCAATTAGTGCTTCCTCCTCAGTCAATGTATATTCTTAGGCGTCTGTAAGACATAAGCAGTATACATTGTTTTGTGAGCATATAGGGCTGGCACATGATCCAATAAAGTCATAAATGACCGACAAGGGCTGGCCATTCAGCTCTGTTGTGAAGTTAATAACCCTCAACTCTGAAAAAAATATGTTTATCTGTAAGCCCTTAGAATTGGATTAACAAGTTGCATCGAGAAACTCCAAACGAAAATACTATTATGAAGGCCCCGACTTAGGTTGGATAATTTGGATGCGTCTTAGGGAAATTGATGTAGTTTGCTGCGAATAGGGAGGCCTAAGCAAGAGGGGCATTGATCCGAGTTTCATAAACCATAGCATCATTGGTGAATAATTAATTATGTTTTAGACTAATACATAATTGCAGTGAGAGAGAGAGAGAGAGCAATGTTAATGAATTTTCAATAATGTTAAATGATTCCTCTTATTGTATTAATGGGAATAAATAATGCATAAAATGTATTATTTATTCACATAAATCATTACACGATTACAGATATTTCGTGATTATGCTTAAATATACCCATACATATAAATTAGAACATCCATTCCTATACATTACCCGATTCATCTGCAACTTCATTAAAATTGATAATTGGATAATAATATTGTAATATTGAACTACATTGTACTTTGATAATCATACATATATCCATTATTCAAATGCAAATTAATTTCTGTGAATGTTTCGTACCTATGAGCTATTTATCAAACATGCAATTCAAAATTACAAATCTCTTCTAAAATGTAGGCTACATCTTTATAGCCGATTATTATCATTGATGTATTTTGCATTCGTTCTTTATTATTTTAACTGTTCTTTCCATCGGACGTTGAAGGAATGTGGGCTGGAGGTGTTTTTGAGGGACAGTACTGAAGGATGGAAAGTTCGAAATTATAATATAGCATTCGTTAAAAAACATTTACTCGCCCATAATTTAAAAACTAATAAAATATATAAGTTAAAACTTAATTAAAATATAAGTAGATGTATTAAACTAAAACTTAACAAAAATATATATTAGACATTTTAAATTAGGCAATAAATCTTAATAGAACCAACTGTACAGTTACTATTCAATTTCATATGCTGGTAACAACTGAGAGAAATGGTTTGGTACGAATATAGAATTGTACGAAGAAGTATCTCCAAGTTTCGCGCCCAATGTACTGAGGCATCAACAGTACATCCCCATGCCCTGGACATGTTTCTTTACGAAGGAGCAGAAATCTGAACTACACATTAAGCAGATACATATTAATAGGTCTCTAGGGATAACAGTTATCACAACGCCAAGATAAACACCGAATATCACCTGGACAGCTGATAACAAGTGGGATACTGACACTGAAGAAGAAAAATTTAAAATCTGTACTCCTCCGGGAACCAATCCGGGCTCACCGGAATAAAGTTAGAGTCTCTGAGGAACACTCCAGGTCGGCGATGTCACATAAATTACATTTTAAATGGTAGTTCTTAACGAACTCCTCGTCAGTCCACAGTACATATTTTGAGGAATAGGAACATCAGAAAGAACGGAAGCGTATATGAATAATGAGAGGAAGGACGTCAAAGAGAATAATGACTAACAAATAGAAAAGGCCGTTACGCATACATATATTTTCGAATGTAAGATACACTTTTAACCAAATTACTGGGTCCTCAAAATCCGGGTGCATCTTACATTCGCACACAAGGGGTAAAATTTTAGGTTATGGTAAGTTTCCATCGTCGAACGTTCGTTTCTGCAACCCCGAACTAACGTCTAACGTAACGATTTCCATATTTTTCGGCGTGTAAGGTAACTTTCTTTTTTCACTCGCATCGAAAAACATTCACTTGGTTAGTATTCTCTCCATCAGAAGCAGCGCAGATAGAAATTTGACATTACGTACTCACTTCTGCCTTCTTATATATTTTTTTCTGTTATTAGCTACCGGTAAGATAAATCTTGTTGATCTCAGCAAGTACTTCCAAAATATGCTTCATACAGACTCTAAAAAACAGTATAGCCAATAGAATAATGGACATTAAACTTATGATATATGGTATATATTTTCGCTATCTGATCTTACTTTTTGCTTAACTTTCATACATCTCAGATTTTGAGGTTAACCCTACAGTATATTCGATTATTTTTACTTTCTTGCACCATGATTTTGGGGTGCGCCTTATATTCGCGTGTGCCATACATTCGGACATATACGGTACATGCATATATATATATATATATATATAGTAATTCTGCCCGAAGGCAGGTCCTTCACTGCAATCATAGCACTTCCATGCTATGCTTACAGCTTTACTAGGGAATTGTAGGTGTGGTAGCTTCCCGTTGCTTTCCACACCGGTGAAGGATGATGATGATGGCTATATGATTTTGGGGACCGTTTGGGCCTTAAAGTTTTCCTGACATTTGTCTTACAGGTGAGAAAAAACCCCGATAAAAACCTCACCCAGAAAAACTGCCCCGACCGGGGATCGAACCCGGGCCCGCTGCGTGACAAGGCAGCACGCTACCTCGAGACCACATCGGTGGACATATACATATATGTCATACATAAATACAAACATACAAACATGCAAACTATCTTCAAAAGTATGGACCTAAGTGAAACTACGTAATTTAAAATACGTATAAGAGAAATATAAGCAATAATTCAAGAACAGGACGATAGACAAAGTGTTTAAAAGGAGAAATAATTAGAAAATGAGGACAGTGAGCAACGGTAGGTAGGAGAAGAGGAGCACCTAGGTAAATATTTTTTTAATGCGACACGAGGAAGAATCGGAGTAGCATTTGAGAAGAAAATTACCCATTCGTGTTATATTCTAATAGAAGAAAAATTTAAACCTGAAATCGTATTTAGTCTGTATTATACATAATAATGAGCAGACATGTAGAGTTTTAAATAGAAAAGTTCCGTCACGCAGGAACTGCAAAAACTAAGCTAAATCCTCAGCAAATCGAATGTATGGCCAGATTTCCATGGTTTACAGAATATATATTTATTTTGCTAAATTGGAGAAATCAATTTATTATGCCAACTTGCTTAAACGTGTCGGACTGCAGAGAAATTAAACCCTCATTGTAGTTTCGAGGTGGCGTACTGCCTTGTCACGCAGCGGGCCCGGGTTCGATTCCCGGTCGGGACAAGCCTCCTGGGTAACGTTTCTTACCGGAATTTTACCTCACCTGTAAGACAAATGTCAGGTAGCTTTAAGGACCAGAAAGGTTCCCAAACATCATGTGGCTATCATCATTATCTTCTTTCGCCAGTGTGGAAAGCAACGGGAAGCTACCACACCTATAATTCCCTAGAAAAACTGCAAAGTGTGGCATGAAAATGCTATGATTGTAATGAAAAACCTGCCTTCGGGCAGAACACTACAGAAGATAACCTATATATTACGTTTTTAATTTAGTTGTAAAATTCACAAAAAATAAATAATTTTCTACTGATTAATGTTTCTAATCTAAACTACAGAAATTAAATTATTTCCTGGAATGGTATGTAAAACAAGGAGAGATAGGATAAGGAATGACAAAATCAGGGAGATATTAAGTGTAGAAAAATTAACAAAGACATAGAAAAATAGATTAAAATGGTTTGGACATTTAAAAAGAATGAAAATGGAAAGACTACCACAAAGAATGTTAAATCTCAAGATACAAGGAAAACGACCACGAGGCAGAACATGAGAAAGATGGAATAAACAAGTAAAGAACTAAAAAGAAGAAAAGCATGGGAAGATAGAGATGTTTGGAGGCGTATTTGGAACCGACCTTCCGAAAGAGCACGATAAGAGGATGATAAATGTTTCTATTACTTTATTATCATCATCATCAACAACAACAAGGATTACGCCCTATGGTCTGTTCCGATCTCATTATAGGTCGAATTGGTCCTTCCATATCTTCAATTACTTTATTAAAATATTAATTCGAACCAATAGTACATATCTGTAAAACACATTGCCACTTTAAGTAATAATTAAATTGTACAGTATAAATTACGACGAACAAAAATGAACTGCTAGAGTCAATTTTTAATTTCGGGTTTCAGGTAAACCATCACTTTTAATGGTACAATTTCAGTGTTTTTTTAAGATATCTTCGTGAGTTAATTTTAATAGCATATATTGAGTTTCGTAGTGAAACATCAAAAAATGCGACCGCTAGAGCGATTTTTAAATTTTCGTTTCTGTTTAACTCATACACCCAATGTTCGGATTTTGTTGGTTAACGAACTTGACCTTACATTTTTAATTAATTTCTATATGCCAAGTTTGGTTTCTATGAAACAAAAATTGCGGCCGCTAGAACGAACGGACATACACCCATATATATATATATATATATATATGACATGAAAAGAAAAGTAAACGCCTCAGTGGGGTTTTGAACCCGGAGCTCTGAATTGATACTTCAGTGCGCAACCACTTACGCTATCCAGATATCCTTGCATAAACATTTATTTTTCTTATATATATATATATATATATATATATATTCTCTATTACGAGAGATAGCGGGAACTCGATTTCACTGCCCTCTATTGGTTACTATAATAAGTAAGCAAATTAAAGAGAATTTTTGCTTTATAGCAGTTGCGCTTCTTTATTTCGATGTTATAATTTAATTTTGTCATTAAGCAATACAAGCATAATAATATGTCTGAAAAGAAAAACAAACGCCTTAACAGGGATTTGAACACAGCAAACGCCTGAACGGGGATTTGAACCCAGTTATTTCGATCATTTGGTCATGGTCAGTTTCTACTAAATAGGACTTGTGAAAAATGTTTTTTGTTTTACATTTTCATGAGACATAATAAAAAGGTCAATATTTAGTCTTGAAAATGATAGCTTCATTGTTGAAACATTTTGACTCTTATTTTTTAATTGGTGATTTGGATACTACATGTTTTACGATTTTATCACCAAGAGGATCATTGGTGTATTAAAAACTAGCTAATAGCCGGCGTGCGTGCTACGCCTAAATAAATGAAAATTAATGTGCTTTTATGTTTAGTTGAATAAATAAAAGGACAAAAATTATACATTTATATTTTTAGATACAGCGTGCTGATTACCCGGCGTAGTCCGGGAATCTACTTATCCCGATCTTCTTGACATAAATGAGTTGAAATACGAAAATTAATGTGTTTTATTGTTTAGTTGAATAAGTAAGAGCAAAAACGTATATCGTAATTATTTTTAGATACCCTGTGCTGTTTACCAGGCGTTGTCCGGGAATCTACTCTTCCCAATCTTCTTGGCATAAACGAGCTGAAAGGCAAAAATTGATGTACTTCATATCGTTAGTTGAATAAGTAAAAGAAAAAATAATTATAAATGTATATCGTAATTATTTTAAGTTACCCGGGAATCTATGTATCTCAATCTTCTTCGCACAAATGAGCTAAAAGCAAAATTCGTTATTCTGATTTATTCGAAAATAATACTCGCCATGTGCTGCTATGGTTGCACAGAAATCTACGTACTTGTCTCGATCTTCTTGGCATCAATGAAAGACAAAAAATGGTCATTGTGAGTTATCCGTAAGAGATAAACATATGCTATCGCGAACTTTTTTGTAGAGATTTTTGAGATATTCAATTCTTTGTACAGTAATTGTGTGTAGGCATATTTGTTATGGTTTAAGCAGCGTAAGACGTTTAAGCGTCCAATGAGCTACTTTTTTCGCGTTTTCCACTACAAAGAGCGAATTTTAAGGGTGTAGGAGTTGAGTTTCACAACTCTCTTATAGCCTATGTTCATCCCGGGAATCTCCTGAACATTTTGCAAAAAGCTCCATCACAATCGGATCAACGGTATGGCCGCGCATAAAGTACGAACGAACGAACAAACAAACAAACATTCATTCATTCATTCATTTTTATATATTAGATTTTCATGAGAGTAGGCTCAATAGCTCCATTCCTTCCGAATTCCATAAAATCTATTCTAAATCTGTTGTGTGCCAACACGGTCTACTTTTGAATCTTTTTCCTAATATTCCTCTGGGGTGCTGGATTTTTATAAAGGTAAATTTAGTTATTACAACACATGTAATTGGTGAAATCAAGTTTATTTTGCGCTAACTTACTACGTAGATACAATTAAAGCAGGACCAAATGTTTAAATCAAAGTCCGTTCCTAGGACTAGAGGGGTCTCGAAGTGTATTAACTTCGGAACAGGCAGCACGTGGTCCGCAACAACCACGTAAGTTCGAGGAATTCCAAAACTCACAAAGTTCAATTATCACCTTCGATGGCGATCAACCAACAGTAAAGATGGAGAATTCGTCAATAGCCAGTTGTAAGCTGGGGGAGATCCACCTCCCACGAATCTCTATACAATTACTTAGTAAGGACTACCGTCCATGATGAGAGTGTCTAACGCACACTGCGAGAGCCTAACACTCAATGAGAGAGAGTGTTGTAGTCATCTGCCAGACCTGAGCACAATACGCAGACGTTGGCAACAGTATACAACAAAAATGCCACCAACACAACTCAGCGTTACTGTATTCAGGTGCCTACAATCGTAAGTCAGATGAACTACATTAGCGTAATAACCGACGGCAGGTGTCTGCTATTACCGACAGAGAGAGCGACTCTTGTTGCAACAAAATCTATGCAGTAAAATCTGTAATTAACGTTGTGATAATTATACCTAAGCATCGAGGTTTTAGAGAAAAATAAAATTAATAGTAGCAATTAAAACGTTTCTACACGATTTCATCTAGCACCATCTGTTATTGTTTTACTAAAGGAACAAAACAAGTGCACAATTTAATCTAAATCTCAAAGTAATATAACAGATAAGCTAACAACGTTAAAATAAATGTTTGCTATATTTTTGATATTAATGCAATTGCAAATCGTTATGAGGTAGTTTCCATTCAAGTGAGCACAACTGTATGTATCAAAAAGCAGTATTACTGCAAGATATACTTTTTTGTATTGAATTTTAGAGGAGAGCGCAGGAGGATTTGGAGCTCGGTATCTACTGGGAACCAGGAGTCAGTAGGATGGGATAAATTTAGCAGTGGTACGTGCGTCCAAAACAGGAAGGATTGGGGGTGGAGGGTTTAAGCAACAGCTGGGTTGGACGTGCACCTTTGCCATATAGATTTTCAAAATAAATTCTATCCACCATATGTACATTAGTCTAGTGTGTTATGTTTACAAGATGATGCACACATGTTCCACAAAACACATTCATATCAAATAATGAAATTTGTTTTATTTTTATTTCCCTATTCCCTTTTCTTCTTTCAAACAACCACTTCTAAGAAAATAAAAGAGCACCCCATTTTAAATATTTATTTACTTTTCTCCACTATAGCTTCAACACATTCGACTTCTCTCTCTGGGAAACACTGAAATCATATAAAAATAAATCACCCCACTCGCCAGCCTCTGCATTGTAAACTAACGTGTATTATTTATCCCCTACAAAATTAATGTTCTTTTTATAAATTAAATTTGTTGAATAACACAACTATATACTAGTAGAGAAAAAAATATATATAGACCTAACTAAAAAGCATTTAGCCTATATCTACAATTATTTATGTTTAATAGGAAACCAGATGCACTAAGAACTCTAACTCACTGGCACTATCAAACCCATAGGTTCATGGCCGCGTGGACATAAGCTCTCCATACATCCCTATCCTGAGCTGTTTTCCAATCATTCACTGTATAACCTACTTCCCTCAAAACATAGTTAATGTTATTCTCCCACCTCATTCTTGGTCTACCAACTGGGCTTTTTCCCTCTGGTTTTCCAACAAGACGCTTCCATGCACATCTTCCATTCCCCATTCGTGCCACATGTCCTGCCTATTGCAGTCTACGTGACTTAATTGTTCTTATTATATCTGGTTTCCTACAAAGACCATGCAGTTCACTGATATGCAGTTTTCTCCATTCACATGTCTGTTCATCTCTCTTTGGTCCATAAGAACAGTTAGATTAATAGTATGTGATAGATAGAACATGTGGAACGCATGAAAATGAGAGAGGGTAATGGAAACTCTTGTAAGAAAACAAGAGGGAAATTACCCAAGAGGTAGGTCGAGAACGGGATGGGAGAATAATATTGATCATTGATATCAGGGAGGAGTATTAAAGAGAAAATGTTTGCAAATATAAGGTCAGAGTAATAATGTAATCGGCCCTGATGGACTACTAGTTTCCATACTCGTCACTTGTTCAGAATCGCGGGTTCAAACCTGATCGGAGTCAATGGATTTTTTTTAAATTTCCTTCGGAAGGGAACAAAAGCTGTGAGCGCTTGAAATATTGTCTCACGCCTTCCGCACTGCGCATGTTCACACGGCTACGGATATTTCAGTAGTTTGAATTCGCTTATTTGATTCAGTAGTCTGAAATATGTTACACATCAGACAGGATAGTGTATGCTGCGGCTCTGAAGAAAGTAATATGAATTGAACAGAGATATGTTATGTCAGTTTAAAACCGTGCGCGTAATTTGTATATGATCAAGGAAGTAAGAAATACTCACGAAGTTATCAAAGTTCTGATAGCCTAGATGGTTAATGCAAGAATCATGATAACCACTAAACTACATTGGTCTCCACTCCGAATTCCCTGCAGTACGGTTTTTTATAACAAATTTCCCATCATAGATATAGAACATTACCTTAAAATTAATTTTATTTCCAAAATGGTATTCGTCTGCACATTATATTTAGCATAATACAATGAATATAAAACAGTACACGAGAAACACGAAACAATCACTAGTAGACGATGATTATGATTATTAGTATTATTATGAGTATTATTATTATTATTATTAAATATAACAATAAAAGGTGATAGGAACGAATGGAGAGATTATGTCGGAGAGACCAATAAACTCGAAGTTTGATAATGATTATGATTTATTTATTTAACCTTTAAATTGGCAATGTACTCTACAAGACGCATAACTTAGTTTAATTTATTTAATATTTGTAATTAAACAGAAGAGAACGAACTAGAAGAAATCACTAAAATGTATGTAGAATTACACAATGTGTCTAATAATATGAAATATGTATTAATAGAGAAGAGGTAGCCTACCTAAGTCATGGAAAACAGGACTTATATAATTAATTCAAAAAAAAAAGGGGAAGAAATATGATTGTAATAATTACAGAAGTATTGCGGTTCAAGACAGTTAGTAGATTATATGGTAAAATTTTGAAATATTTAATAGAAGAAGATTATGGTGATAAAAAGGAGGAAGAACAGGCAGGATTTCGAGTGGGATGATCAACAGCTGATCATATTTTTGTTGTTAAACAACTTACGGAAAAGACAAATGCTGAAGGGCAACCTCTGCATTTGTTATTGGTCGATTTAGAAAAAGCTTATGACTCTGTACCGCTAAATAAACTATGGGAAGTTATACAAGAAAATATTGAAAATAAATTATTTGTGAATGCAATATACAAATTATACGAAAGTGCAAATTCTAGAATAAAGATTGGGAAATATATATATCCAGTGAATTGTCAGTAACAAAAGGTTTACGTCAAGGCTGTAGCTTATCCCAAACGTTGTTCAACATTTATATACAACAAGCTTTACAAACCTAGGAGAAAAGGTGTAAAGGTGTGGAGGTACATATTGAAGATACAACTATTTATACATCATTATTTGCAGATGACTAATTGATTATAGCACAGGATAACGCGAATCTGGATTATATGAGTCGACAAATCATAGAAGAGTTTATTAAATGGGGTTTAAAAATACATTTTAATAAATAATTTTATTTATCTAGTAGTGACAAAAAAAAGATTTAGTTATGGAAGATGGAATGGGATGAATCAAAGGATATGAAGAATGTAACTACCTGGGGATCAAAATTTATTCAAAATATTCCCAAGAAAATGACATAAAATATATAATTCAAAAAGGCAGATCGATAATAACAATTTTAAACATGGTTTTGTGAAATAAGAACATAAGAATAGATACCAAATTAGAAATTTATGAATCCATAATTAGAAGCACGCTAACATACGATGCAGGAACTTAGCAGTTGAATGAAAATTTGAGTTTAAAGCTTATGTCTGTTGAAATGGATTCTTACAGACGCTCAACTAGACATTCTAAATTGGAAAAAATCAGAAATACAATCATCACACAACATATGAAAGTCCAAAATTCAATATTGGATTTTGTGAGATACAGACAACTAGAATGGTATGGTCATGTGCGCAGAATGCCAGAGAAAAGATTACCCAGACAAGCGTTGGAATGGATTCCGCCTGGGAAAGGAAAGAGTGGTCGACCTAGATTTAAATGGATGGATGATGTAAGAAGAGGTATGAAGGAGCTAGGACTGGAAGAATTGGAATGGGAAGATAGAGAAAAAAGGTGAATAAGATAATAATTTAAAAAGCTTTGGGCACAGGATGATGTTTTATTACATTGTAAACCTGTTTGTAAATAAATCTAAAAATAAGAGTTATGGATGATTTCGTTTTCACTGCGGTCCGTCACATTTAAATATCTGCCTCCAGAAATTAATTGTTTGAGAATTTAAGGGTTAATTACTTTATTATGTAAGACACAAGAAGGGCCAAACATGATCGGACTCGCTCCAGTTCTTTATATTGTTATTATTATTATTATTATTATTATTATTATTATTATTATTATTATTATTATTATTATTTTAAATTATCAGTAAATAATGTACAGTATTGAGGATATAGTAATGTATAATATTGATTTATTGATTATATCCTTTGTGAAAGCCGGAGGACAAGTCTGGTTATATGCATTTTCATGTCATAGTTGCTGGGTAAACTGCAATTTTGATGTGTATAGGTTATACAATGGCAACAAAGAGACATCGACGTTATTATTAGGGACCCAATAGCTAAAGGATAAACCTCGACATAAAATCATTTACCTCTCCATGAATTCTGGTCGCTTCCGTAGGACTAATTACCCTAATGCTTAAAATACATTAGTTTACAAACCAAATCACAATTCCGGACATATGATATATCGTCCTGGGAAATGTTGAAACATGGCTGGATGGTGTTAAAGGAGATTTATAACAGTTGAGAGTCAAACGATATCGAAGATTAGCAATTATGTTGAAGGAATTCATGATTCTTACAGGATACAAGAATTTTAAAAAATACATCGAAAACATAGGTTGAAAAATCTTTCTTCAAATTTCGAATTATTCTGAATTTTTAATAACTATAACATTACTCGTACATATCAATCTTCAAAATCTCGTAGTTGTTGCGGCGATCAGTGGTTCCGCACCTAAAAATATTTAGTTTGAACTGCTCAACCTTATCTGTTGATTAAACCCAAAAAGTGTGGCTATAAATGATTAATCAAAAAATGCAACATATCTACAGTTACAATGGTTAAAGATAGATACTGTGCCGCTTCAAGTGGCATTTCCGATCACCGTAATTAGCTTTTTTAATTAACTGAGATTTTTGGCTACTCTATCAATTATGCCAATTTTAAGCAATGGTCTGCATATAAACAAACAATTAAGAGTATTAATAACATTTAATGTAAACGGCGATGTTTGAAAACAAATCAGAAATGTGTGGTTATGTTCATTCACTGCAAATTAATAATATTATTTGTTGCCAAATAGGATCACAATCAGCGATAACCCACTAATAACGTAATGTTGTAAGAATGCACCCTAGTGGAGAAAAAACTGAAACACGCCTCTAACGAAATATTCAACTTGTCCACCAAACTAATGTTACTTACATTTATTTTGATCCCTCTCCTTCTAATAATATATAATACCTCCCCATTTCAAATATCAAATTGTATATTATAACCAACAATATAGGTTATTCATTATTTTTAGGAAACAACTCAGTAAGCTAAAATTATTATTTCATCATCATCATCATCAACAACAACAACAAGGATTAGGCCCAATGGCCTGTTCCAATCTCATTATAGATCGAATTGGTCCTTCCATCTCTTCAATGGTCTTCCCAGCGTTCTTCTCTCTTTTGGTGTATAATTATACATTCTTCTTGGTATGCGCTGTTCATTCATTCGTAATACGTGCTGAAGATAAGCATTTTGGCAATATGCTATTCTTTCACAGAGATTAAATATATTAAGTTCTGTTCTTATATCTTCGAAAATTATCATTTAAAAACACAATTATTGAACACACAATTATCAAATGTGTAGTTCGAAGAAATCTGTTCGTTATTTGCTATATTCAACGTATTTTTTGGAGAGTCAGTCACACTTACCTGTTCAGGATATTAAAAATTAGGAGCTCTCTTTATTTTGGCAAACAGAATTCCATAAATCGCTAGTAGAAACACGACTGTCATTGGTTGTGAAACAAAATTCATTGAAACATGATTGGTCATTGACTCCCATTTGGGGCAGGAGTTAAATAGTCATTATAAATATTAACATTATAAATAATATTAATATAAATAACTAACAAAAATGAAAAATGAAATTTTATAAAGTGATGGCTGTTCCTGTATTGATGTATGGATCAGAATGTTGGACGATCACTAAAAGACAAGAACAAAGATTGGAAGCAGCTGAGATGAGATTTTTAAGAAACAGCAGGATATACTCTGCTGGATAATAAAATGGATGAAGATATAAGAAAGGAACTAAATATTTTCAAATTTACACACTGAATAATTAAATATAGGAACGACTGGAAAGAACATATTGATATAATGCCAGAAGGAGTATTTCCAAAATTATTGTTAATTATAAACCGCACGGAAGGAAAAATGTTCAGAAGATGGTCTGAACAATTTTAACAATTCTAGCTTTCATGAAACCGAAACGAGCCAACAGGCTTAATTCCCTGGATGATGATGATGATGATGATGATGAAGTATCAATATTTGCTAGATACTAAAAATATAACAATAGTTTGTAAAACAGACCAAATTATTACGAATATTTTCCCCAAAGCGGTTTATAATCACCATTGTCTTCAACATAAAGATTTCTGGTTTCCGTTTAATTATTCTGCATAGTTGAATATGAAATTTCATATATCTATTCGCTCTAATTATTGCTGTTATTATTATTATTATTATTATTATTATTATTATTATTATTATTATTTATATTATTATTATTTTTATTATTATTATTATTATGCCTATTGCAATTTTAATTTCATTGATGTTATTACAAACTGACTCGTTTGTATGATTAATGTTCGCATATACGGTATAAGGGAAGATTATACTTTTTTATATTTAAATGTATGCGTTTCATTTTTAATAGTTTCTTCCAAGTCTCTAGTATCATTCCCCACTTCATTGTCATTTAATTTACAAGATTTCACAGTTGATGTATGAAGGCCACAGAAAAAGAACCAGGTATGTAACTTTTTTGTCGAACTGGAGTTTAATTCTCCATAGAAATCACTGTGATTTAGAAATGTGAAAAGTAAAATATACAATTTAGTCATGGATTTATTTATCTCCAAATATTGGCATACAGATAACAAAGTACGGTTGTCTACAAATAAAAGTACATTTACTAGGTTTCAAATTAAAAATGAATTACTTAGTTATTTCCCTATAACCTTCATACATTTCAGTAATAATAATTCGAATAAACGTATTAATTGGGAGAGCTGCACGGTTATCTACATCTAGAAGACGAAAGTTTCTTGCCTCTCTCTCAGTTTGGGGAATTATATATGAATCAAATTCTACTTTTATGAAATCTGAATACTCCGCATTCAAAGGGAGAAGACTTTTCTCGATCTTCATTTATTTTTTATTTTTTGTAAAATTGTCATATATTTAAGATGTATTACAACAAGTACACAAGTATACAATATTTGAGAGATGAAAAACTTTGTATTCTAAATTACGAAAATGCATGAACATCGAGTATTTATTATTAGGAACTACGTATTTAACCATACAAAATCGGCATGTTTCGCTTAAACACGTTGTTCAAATTTAAAGATGTTATCCAAATTTCTCCACAATGATTTCAAACATACAAAGTGTCTGCGTTTCCACGATTGTCTAGTAGCGTTGAAAAATTATGGAAGTTCGCCGTGAAGCTATAGTAGCTACAGCAACACAGGCTACCACTCTACTTGAGTATCAACATGGTTCAACCAGATAATCACCCACAACAACTCATAAGTTGATTGCAAATCATTTCTCTTGTTGTTATTAGACAAGTAAACGATTAGCTATGCTAATGTTTATGTAGCTAAAATGGTCGATTGGAATCCATTTTGCTTCATTAAAAAAGTTGCCTATCACTTTCTCTCCTCTTTCAATACATAAATATGCTCTTTTCTTACATGAAAATATATAGTAGTATATATACATAGTCCACCGCTGTGGTCTCGAGGTAGCGTGCTGCCTTGTCACGCAGCGGGCCCGGGTTCGATCCCCGGTCGGGGCAGTCTTTTCTGGGTGAGGTTTTTATCGGTGTTTTTCCTCACCTGTAAGACAAATTTCAAGAAAACTTTAAGGCCCAAACGGTCCCCGAAATCATATGGCCATCATCCTTATCATTATCTTCTTCTTCTTCTTCTTCTTCTTCTTCATCTTCACCGTTGTGGAAAGCAACGGGAAGCTGCTACACCTACAATTGCCTAGTAAAGCTGCAAAGCGTAGCATGGAAGTGCTACGATTGCAGTGAAAGACCTGCCCTCGGGCAGAATTACTATGGATGGAGATATATGCAATATTGATATTAGTCCGATATAAACATGTGTTAGAGAAGTGTCTCTGAATGTTTATGTGAATCAAATAAATTATAGTGCTAATTTTACGTGAACGTATGTTGTGTTTATTAAATGAAAACAAGGTAAGAACGATCCCCCGGTAGCGCGGAGCTATTGTCAATGTAACAATATATGAATTATTTTAATTTGTGTCGAATTGCGATGCGAGGTTGAGAAGTGATTTTATCCTATAAAACACTTCACAAACGTGCGTTGTACATTATTTTTTGCGCGATGGTGTTTTCAAAATAATAAATAATAGTAAAATATTAACATCTTTATTGGAAATGTTTGCGTTCATTATAAACATTTGACTAACGTTAACAGTGTCGACAATGATAATTAGCTGAAAGTACAGCAGGTCTTAAGACCAATTATTTATAAAATGGCCGCAAGTACGTATTTATTGTTTCAAATAAAGTTCAGTTCATTTAAAATGCAGTGATTTGTTTCGTACAATGTATATTAACGCTACTTTTTGGATATTTTTTGCATATACATTGTACGTGCTGTAGTAGTATACGTAGAGGGCAGTAGTTTTACTTCCCGCACGTGAGTGTAAATGCAATATTACAGTATAGTTGTTTAGGTTGACAATCCCGAAATATAGGAAGTTGAATTTTCAATCATGGTCGCCAATGCTGTAAGTAGAACAAAACGCACTATCTCGCAAAAAAATAATATACAATAATAACGGTTGTACATGAGTTTGGTTTCACTGCGGTCGACCTTTTAAGTAACTCGCAACAAGATAGTCATTCGCCAATTTAAGAGTTAAGATCGGTGAGGTTTATTTACCACCTGTACAGTTGTTATCCAGAGAGAGAAAAAAATTACTTACAAAACATTACTCTTATAAAATGTTTCAAATGGAGAACTCAGTAATTTATTTAAAAATTCTTTTTACTATCTGTTCATTACGGTAATGTCACAATTCAAAACTGTGAGTCTTTGTCCTGTTCAAGACTTACGTTGGATGCATTATGCATTTTTTTTCAGGTATAGTATTAGTAATTTATATTCAGCATTGCTATCAGAAGTATTAATAATTACTATTTACTCATTACTTCATTTCAAAAATGTATGATACTGATTTTATTGACTATCAATTGCATTGGGCTATTAATTATTTATTCAGTAAAACGGGCAATTCATTGCAAATTACGTTCCCCTGGAGGGAAGAGAATATGGGCATTGTTATACGCAATTAAAATCCATATTAGTGCGATTTATCAGAACCCATGTTCAGGTACCACTTTTACCTCCACACACTACATGTTTTTAACTCAGAAGAACGAAAAAAATCATTAAGATACTTTAAGTATTTGTAATTTCAGGAAATTTTAAAACCCAAACGGTCCTCGAACATTATCTGGCCATCATGATCATCATTAATATACTCGCCATATTTCGTATGAATGTGTGTGAATGGCGAGTTTTGTCTTAGTGTTGTGTTGTCTCGGAGGTGGTTCTGACATTAAACAAATAAAATAAATTTTAATTGTTTAGCTTTCAGAAAGTGGGACACTACTTTGTCTCTTCAAAACATTTATGTACAGCTTTCAATCTCTTTAACACAAAATATGAAGTTTTTTATCTTTAATAAAAAAATATAATTAAATTTAACGGTTTTAAGTTTATAACTGACGTAACGATAAATTGACGTTTTACAGAGTGAGAGTAAAACATATCATCCTTATCATAATTTTCATGGTACGTCGTCGGCCTGTTTCGCTCTCAGAATTCATCTTTCCATCGTCTTCTAGGACGTCCCACATCTCTATAGCCTTGAGTTGGTACAACAGTACTTGTTTTATTAGCCTAGAAGAGTTCATTCTTAAAATATGTTCATGCCATTTTTGTTTATAGTATATATATACATATATATATATATATATATATATACATATATATATATATATATATATATATATATATATGGGTGGAGTTACAAAATACATGTTTTACTGTTATGTTCTAATAAACTTCAGTCATTAATTATACAAAATATAGGTAACTGCAACAACCAATGCTGCTGCGTTGTGTAAGAAATTTAATTAAAATAAATAATTTTTTTTACGTATGAGTTTGTTCATATTGTAGAATATTTTGTAGCATTTGACATTTTTAATAATCCTTATACTACTGAGGGAAGCAAGGAAAAAACTTTAATTTGTATTTGTGATGTCAAATTTTACGAGGAATTCACCCAAAAATTATCAACTTTCGAATTGTGGCCAAGGAAATTAATTACTAATAAAATATCCGGAAACGATATTGGTTTTTACAAGGCTATTAACCCGGTAACTATATACAGGGGACGTAAGTTGAAACTGTATATAGTGCGGGAGTTGGCACTAATAAGACCTAGTGACTTTGCTCTGCCAAGGACTCATTTTCTCGGGGTATAACGAGAGCCCCTGTCTAGGAATACAGATGAAGACTCTAACGATCAACGAGGCTACTACAAGAGACCATGTGATCACAAAGGCTCGCAGAGCAGATACAGCAATCCTCTGCGTTCGGGGATAATATACAAAGGAGCTGTGACAGAAGATCAAAGATGGCAGCCCCATCAATGTCCTAACCCTGCGTAGCGCTCATAGCGCGACATGGGATCACTTCAATTACTGAAGTTTAAACATTCATGCCGGACTGACATTCCTATAGGAAAAATAAGTGTTTGCCGACCTATGAGGAGATGGTTTGACCACTTTCAAACCGGAACAGGCCCAAAAGGCTTAAACCTTGATGTCAATAATGAACCTGATGATATCCGGAAAGAGTGAATTTAAAATACTCATACCTAGTTAGCTAATCAGTAGGGCTAGGATTTTCATGAAGAAGTATATATTTGGAGCTTGTAAGTATTTTAAAGTGTCCCCTGTGTACGCTACTAACGTATGCAGGGTTAGTCCTTTGGAGGGGCTGCCTCCTTAAAGCCTTTGGGCTAGCTTCCTTGTGTTTTATCCCCACAAGGTAGAGAAATACAGAACAAACTGGAAAGAACACTTGGCAAGGATGACAGAATAGAATACCAAAAGCAGCATACAACTATTCACCACAAGGAAGAAGAAGTTTGGGAAGACCAAGGAAAAGATGGAAAGAGCAGCAATTTGGAGCCGGAACAGGCTAGAAAATAAGCCTAAACCGTGAAGAAGAATAAGAAGTATATATTTGGTCCATTCATGTAAATTCTAGTGAAAAATGTAATTTAATCAAAGTTCTTTAAGTCGTGTTTATGAATATATGGCCAATTCTCAGCATATTTTTTAAGCAAGCAGTCATATTTGACATATTTTCATTTTTTGAAGGAGAATATAAATTTTCTCATACAATTTGTTTATTCCATATTCATTAAAGTTGTTAAATTTATCAAAATTACAAACTACATTTTTTCTTGGAAAATGATAAAATCCGCTTTCTTTCCGTACGCTTGAAATCACAATGTGTGGACTTAATCCGTATCACCTGTGAGTAAATATTTATGTATTCAACTTTTATAAGATTCATAATGTGTTCCGATGAGGTATTAATCCAGCGAAGATAAACGTACTCGAAGAGATGGAAATCATGAAACCAGCTCACAACAACGACAGCCTGATAAACGAAAACGAACCCAATACATGCAACCCCCTCTACCAGATCTTCAGTGAAACACCAGTTTTGAATCCTGCCGATGATGGGACAAGTCCCAAAAGCGCTACAGTTAAATGATTAATTAAGTTGAGGAGACGGACCTTTCAGGTGAATATTCCATAATTTTATATTTATGCATTGCTTCGCGATAATCAACATGAACATGAATATTGTTTAAGTCGTAAGTGTGCAGTATGATTGAGGAAAAATGCCTCAAGTAAAGCAAAATGTTGAAGTAAAATTTAAACAGTTTGTGTCTCAATGTAGTGAGAAAGTGTTTTCGACTGATGAGAAAGTACTATTTTGTAAACCGTGCGACATAACACATGGAGTTGCTATTTAATGTCATCAACATGTGACAACAGAAAAATATAAACAATGTACAAACGAATGGACAAATTATTTCTATCTTAAACCTGCAATTGTTTCCAAATTATAATATTGTTATGTTGTGTTTTAGTGCATATTTTTCTAAATTTTAGGTTATAAATGTTTATTTTTGGTAGATGTTTTGGTGACTTTTAGGACATAAAAATCCTAGCTCCAGATATAATGTATTTTTGCCATACACAATAAATTAATATTTTGTTTTAATAATTTAATATTAATACTAATATAATATTATTATTATTATTATTATTATTATTATTATTATTATTATTAGTATTATTATTAATGTTATTGCTATTATTATACGTGATATTAAAGAAGTAATAGAAGAACGAACATTGAAATGGTACGGACATCTGAAGAGAATGGAGAATAATATGATCCCAAGAATAATGCTCGATTTGAATGCTGAAGGCAAGAGGGGGAGGGAAAACCTAGAGAAAAGTGGATGGATGAAGTGAGAAGAAACATGATCAGCAGAAACCTCAAAGAAGATGCAGAGGACAGAAATCTATGGAGGAGCAAAATACATTTGGGGTGATGGATAACTGCTGTAATGCAGGGAAAATCCTTAATAAAAATAATTACCATCGTTCATAGTCCTCACCCATCAGCTTATTATTATAATATTATTATTATTATCATTATTATAATTAGTATACATTATTATATATTATTGCATTGCTTGTTAAAGTTAATTTTATGACTAAGTTTATTATGTGCTCATGTTCGGAAAATAAACAAATAGTTCATATAACTGCCAGAAAATATAAAATGGAAATTAATACGAATAAGACTAAATGCTTAACAATGCCAAAAGAACCAGTAAGATGCAAATTAGAAGTGCAAAGAAAAATTATAGAACAAGTATCAGAATTTGATTATTTAGCTGTATTAATAACAATCACTGAAATGTAATAAAATAAATGATTAAACAGCAAACATATCAGAGTTTAAGAAATAATTAATATGGCGCTGAACCGAAAGTGTGATTTTCGGTTCACTACTGTAGTGTCGTAATCCTCCCCGGACAGTAAGATTCGTGAACTATGCCAAAATCCTTTCTCTATGCATCTACCCCCACTCACCCTTTTTACCTCTCCTGGTGCGCTGTTTGTGCGGTGCATCTCCCCTCCTACCTCGGAACGCTCATATACGCTATGCACAGCGAGAACGTTATCATTCATTCATTCATTCTTTCATCCATGTTTTGGATCGGAACTTTAGCGCAACAAACATATATCAATAGAAAGTACAATCCGCATAAACAAAACGATAGTTCGACCAGTTATCGTATATGGAGCAGAAACTAGGGCTGATACAACAAAAACTAAACAGATAATAAGCACATGTGAAATTAAGATCTTAAGAACTATTCAGGGGAAAACATTATTTGATAAGATACACAACATAGATATTAGGGACAAATGTCATATTCAAGACATAACCAAATGCATTATAGATGGACGAAAATATTGGAAAAGTCACATAGAAAGAATGGAAGACAACTGACTTGCAAAAATGAGCTAAAGAAGATAGACCAATGGAGGGGAGAAAAACAAGAGGAAGACCAGCCAAGAGATGGATGGACAGTCGATGCACATCCAATACGTCTTCCTACGAGGAGTGATTTTGGAAAGAATCAGGATAAAAATCCTAGAAATTATGAATAATAATAAGAAGGAGAAACAAATAATTATGAAAATCCTGATACTAAATGGGTTAGATGTTGTAGCGTCCATAAATAAGAATGAAATAAAAAAAATGTTTTATACCACATTTATCAACTCAGTGGCTAGTTCTGCTGTAAAATTATTATTTGATTAACTAAATAACTCACTGGCAATATCGAACCCATAGGTTCTTGGCCGCGCGGACATAAGCTCTCCATACATCCCTATGCTGAGCCAATGTTTTCCAAACATCCCCTGTATAATCTACTTCCCTCAAATCATAGTTAATGTTATTCACCCACCTCATTCTTGGTCTACCAACTGCACGTTTTCCCTCTGGTTTTCCTACAAGATGCTTCCATGCACGTTTTTCATTTCCCTTTCGTGCGACATGTCCTGCCCATCGCAGTCTATGAGCTGTAACTGTTCTTATTAAATCTGGCTTCCTATAAAGACCATATAATTCACTGTTATGCAGTCTTCTCCATTCACCTGTCTGTTCATCTGTCTTTGGTCCAAAAATTTTCCTAAGAACTTTATTCTCAAATACACCTAATCTCCTTCCCTCCCTTAATGTAAGAATCCATGTTTCGCATCCATACAATATAACTGATAGAATAATAATTTTTATATTTTCAGTTTAACGTTTTTTTGAAAGGAGTTGGGAAGTCAAAACTCTCTATAATGAATAACAACACGCATTTCCAGAATTGAGCCTATATTTAATTTCCTTGTGCATCTCATTCCTATTTGTGATTACTGTTCCTAGGTATTTGAATTCAGCCACTTCCTCAAAATTTCCTTTATTTGTCATTAGCTGTCCATTTCCATTATATACTGAATTTCTACGTGTGACCATATATTTAGTTTTACTGAATTTATTTCCAGTCCTAATTTCTTAGTGTTACTCAATAGTGTGTGCGTGTTGTCCTTTAGTATCTCCTCGCTATCGGCCAGTAGTACTACATCATCAGCATAAACTAACAGCTTAATAATACCATTGAGTTGTAGGTCTTCTTCATCCTCTAAAGATTTAATGGCATGCTCTAGTACAAAATTAAATAGTAGAGGAGATAGTGCATCTCCTTGCTTCGACCCATTGTGGAATTCAAACGTATCCGAAAAGTGTTTGCCTACACGCACTCTACTCTTTGTGCCATTGAGACACATTCGTATAAATCTAACTAATATTTTAGGAATTCCAAACTCTAGCAGGATACTATATAACTTCTCCCTCTTAATTCAATCGTATGCCTTTTTGAACTGTACGTATAGTTGATGTACAGTACCATTATATTCCCATTTCTTTTCTAAAATTTGTCTTATACTAAAAATCTGATCTGTTGTAGATTATTAGCCTACTTATATTTCTTCGCACATAAAACACACACGTAAACGCACAATACGCAGTCACAATAATTGTGCACGTGATATAAAATGAAGGGGAAAACTAAAGGACATTGTTTCCGTGCTACAATTAAAAATCGAATCGACTATTTAAATCTACACATACATACAGTGTCAAAGTGGACGATGAAAGCTGATTCGAAACCATATTGAGATTTTGTTACACAGGAACTGATTGTGATGTGGAACGACAGAATCAACTCAGTAGCAATTTTTAATTTTGTGCTGATGAACCTTCAATTACATAACGGCGCTATGTTAATTTAGATAGTGATGAAGCACACTTACAACACTGTTCTATGTGTTATCATATCAAACATTAATTATCTAATTAATTTACTCTGCATACATTCACTAAATTCTGCTTTTTGAACATCTATACAATTTAATATTATTAACTATAATGGTAATAATAATTCTTATTTCTTGGTCTCTGCCTTTTAGATACGGTACTTTAACGTGTTCAATACCATCCGGGCCTGACAGTAACACGATCTGTAGGAAGAGGATATACAAACGTTGGAACATATACAGATTTTTTTGACTACTCCTAATATGGTATCAGCTCATTCCGCGTCTACTCCAAGACAGCACAAACATTTAAGCAAGACGCAAAATTCACTAATACAATCATACTAAACAAAGCGATTATGGAAAGTTTATTATCATGGCTAACTGTTTTTCGGGAACTATTTGGGCCTTAACGTTTTCCCGACATTTGTTTTACAGCTGAGTAAAAACCCCGAAAAACTTCACCCAGAAAACGTGTTCTTGCCGGGGCGCTCTACGTATGAGGTAATGACGCTACGTTACCCCGAGACCACAGTGATGAATAAAGAATGTAGCGATAATGATGATTATGATTATGCTGATGATTATGATGATGATGATGATGATGATGATGATAATATAATGCACAACTATTTTTAAAAAAATGGAAGGAAATTTGTTTTGATATAAAAGATATAAACACAGAAAAAAGTAAATAAATGAGAGGTGGACCGTAATCGAAATATTATAAACGTAACAAAATAACTATTGGCAATAATGGTTGTGAAAAGTGAAACAAATAATATATTTATGATTATTGTTAAGATATCAAAAATCACACACCTGAAGAAAATAAGCACTGGCTTGAAAAAACAAGCTCATATTTATTCACTTCAATGTCTCTTGTCTTTTCGGCATTTATCTAGAAATCTGCAGATTAAAATAACCAATAAAAAGATGATACCTGATCGCTTAAATTAAGTGGAAAAAAAAAATTAAAAGTTCTCGAAAGTAGGATTGTTATTTGATCATATAAGCAATGGAAATGAGAAATTGGGGAAGCTTCACAATGAAAAACTCTATAATATTTATACCGTCGTCCTACAACCATCAGTCTAGTAGATTAAGATAGGAAGGAGATGTAGCACGAATGGGTTACAGTAGAAATGCTTTTAAATTTGTTATTGAGAAACCCTTGGGAAAACTTACAGTTAAGAAAGCCTGGGTTATAGATGGAAGTATAATGTTCGGACGGATCTTAGGGAGCCACATACCAGAGACATAATCCTTCTCAGAGATTTGAATTAAATTATGTTCCCTGAGGATACGAACCAATTGAAGGACTTCGTAAATGCTGCAGTGAATCAGCGGTTTCCATAAGCCATAGTGTTAAGTTAGTTCGTGATGTTGATTTTGATGATGATGATGATGATAATAATAATAACAAAAATAATAATAATAATAATAATAATAACAAAAATAATAATAATAGCTTTTTTCGTACAGCTGATTTTCTTTCCGTGTTTTCGTCTCTTTATTGCGGAAGTTGAATGCAAAAATAATAGTTTACAAAAGGCAATTACAACTGACACTTTTCTATAATAATAAAAATAGCTTTATTTTACCTGGCAGAGTTAAGGCCTTAAGGCCTTCTCTGTCACTCAACCAGATTTTAAAAAGTATAAAAAATAGTCTTACATCTAAATTAGAATAAGCATAAACGATTACATGTTTTTAATGCAATACAATTATTATTTATAATTTATTTTGATTTACTCTACATTTAACGAATTAAATATAATATGTACAAGGTATATAAAAAAGGAGAAAAAATGATTAATGATATAGTACAAATTTAAATAAATAGAGAAAAATTAATTGTTAGACAACAGGTAACTCTATAAGCGTGACTTAAATAAAAGTGTCAAATGTGAGGCAGCGATAAGTGAAGTGTGAGGATAAAAAAAAAATTGTAGCGAGAAGACTCATTCAATAATGTTTAAAAATTGTGTATAAACTATAAATAACTTGGCCCGGAAAGCCAAGGGTCCCGGGTTCGAGTCCCGCTCTAGGCGAAAATTTTTCTCTTCAAATATAATTTATCCTTCTATGAGAAGTGTTAAATTAATAATAAAAATCGTCAATAGAAGCCCTACTGGCTATAAAGTAGTGTTAAATTCCCAATAAATGTCTTCTTAACTAAGAAGCCGCCATTTGCAAAGATAGAAGCTATGGTTTCAAGCATTTGGCGCGAGGGAATTACAACATACATAAGAGAAAAATTTGCGTCTAGATCGTAACTCGCCTCGGTAGCTCAGTTGGTAGAGCACTTGGCCCGGAAAGCCAAGGGTCCCGGGTTCGAGTCCCGGTCTAGGCGAAAATTTTTCTCTTCAAATATAATTTATCCTTCTATGAGAAGTGTTAAATTAATAATAAAAATCGTCTATAAATAACGAATAATTATTAGTGGAAATTGTGAGAAAATTGCTGATAATTTATAAAATTAGGTAAAGTTAGAGTGAAATATAATACGATAATCTGCATGGATTATTTACGCCAAAAACGAAGAGAATACGGCCGCTACAACAATCTGCTATGATATTGTCTTTATTAAATAAGTATTACAATCATTCCTCCAAATAAAATAAAAATTGGTGTACGGATGAAACTTGTTTATTGTCCGAAATGTGCATTGGAATATTTATAATGTTTCATCATATAGTTTGCCTCAAGTCTTCGAAAGTACATATATTAATACAATTAATTTCAGTTAAAATATTAAAACGTATAAAATATATATGGAAATTAGTTTCATATTCACCATATCTGGTGGTTAAATTAAATATTACAAATATAAAGGAATTATTTTTTCTAAAAAAATGATTAAATATATTGCAAGGAAAATCGAAGAGTGTCTGCATTCATAACAAAACAATTTTGTATTTAAGAAGATTGATTCAACTCTCTTTCACAACGAAAACCACACTTAGCCATGGATTAGTATGCTCAAAATAAACGTTATTTCACAGGGAACGTAGGTGTTCTTTATAAAACGGAAAAGCGTGAAGGTTAGATTTATTTTGTGTTCTACCATATAAGTGTATGACCTTTATGTTTTCACAGATTTTTCACATTTCAATGCTTCCTTTACAAAAAAATGGCACGATTATTATGTAGGTGTACAAACATTGAATGAAGTTCATTTTAGTTGAAGTTAAAATCAATTCGTTTAGTTATTTCATTTCTGTCGTAGAAATGACAGCATTTATATAAAGTAAACGCTTTAGTAATACTGCATTATAACGATATATACCCCTAATGAAATTAACTTAGAAACGCAGAATATATATAGCCTATATATATTTATAAAGTGAAAAAATGGTCGGCACATGTTTACATTTGGGGAATCAATTTATAAGTCCTTTTAGTGCCAATAGTTACACATATGAGTAAGGTAGTCAAGGTACTTCTAAAAAAGCGGTAGTCCAAAATATAGAGCCGAGAAGACTTAGCAACAGATGTAAATTATTCTCTCTCTATGTATGTGTGCCTGATTTTTTAAACATCTGCCCTTCTCAAATCAGAATTACTTGCCGTGCTGATTTGAGGAGTTATCTTCTTGTTCATGATTTTTTGGATCTTCTTATCGTAATTCTGTTACGATACGATATTGTTTTTTTTTCAGCTACTTGGTACTTCTTCATGCTTTAGATTTGTTTTCCTTTAATCATGTGCCTGTTCTAGAATCAAGGACATTTAATTTTAATTGAATATGAATTTGTAAAACTCCATAGTTGTGTATAATTGTTCATAGAACCAGGACACATCGAGGCTAGTATACTGACTTTCGGATGGTGCTGCCGGCCGCACACGTAGTTTTGCACGTAAATGGCATTAATAATTATTCGAACTTGTACAAAATTATATTTTAAACGCACTTTCCAGTCCTTCGATCTAGTGTAATCTTGCAAGTAACACGGGAAAGTCCAACGGTAATACTCAATGTGGTGAACATGGACTAGAAGCTATTGACAAGCATTTTAATTTCCACTGCATATATACTTTGCATTGCCCTTCAAATATTGAGCATAGCCTATTATTTCCAAAGGTCCTTTACAAGAGATCAAACGCATAAAATTCAATTTGATTTCCATTTAATCTAATAATACGTTTAATTAAAATTGTATTGTAATTCATCATCACTTAAATATAAACTCATCAAGCGATTTGAAAGAAATTTCAATAAATATCATAGATTGGATTTCTAATTCCTGTTCAATTTCCTCCAATAAATGGATGGAAGAAGTATAACTGAAGACTTTGACCTCATATATATATACTTCATTTGCCTCTTTACTTTAGAGACCATGAACCTCATATCAATAAATTAGTGTTAGAGCATTCTCCTTCTAGTATTTTGAATTTACTTAATTTGCAACTCTTTGGATATTTAATTTGCCATTGTATGAATATCCTGCTATGATCGCGAAGCTCTATGAGAAAGAACCCCTTCATTCTCTGTACCAATTTGCAAAATATTTTGTTATGTCTTAGTTGGTAATAAATTACCTGTACTTAATGGTGTTATTCAGGTACATACATGTTTTAGCAACGTCAATATATTTCCATTTTCTCCAAACAGATGGCACTTTTAAATTTTACTGGTGTTGGTGTGTAGTTCTTGAATGCATCGAGGTAGGAGCTTGTGAACAAGGCTTTTGTGGTGCATTTCTATATTCAAATATTTGCTAATTATTGTATTAACAGACTTAACGGAAGTTATCACCTCCGTTACAATGGTTCCTTGAGTATCTAGGTTCCTACCAGAGACGAGCACCTTCACCTTCCTTCTTACTTTGGAGGTGCACCTTCTTGAAGGGCGGGGATTTGTGTTTCTTAAGGAATCAATCCCAACCGAACTTTATCTTTCTTAGTAAGTACAATATATTCCGTTCTTGGATATATGAAAACAGGATATCTTTCGAGCTTCTATTATTGTGGAAAGAGTTGTAATGTTTTCGTCCCAGAATCGATTAATTTTCTTCAATACAGCACGAGCAAGACACCTGAAGTTTCAATGAGAAGTTACGTCTGCAAGCCATGATTGTAATGCATGCAAGTCATGATTTCCTCATTTTCATTTCTCATCCCACATTTAGGACCATCACTTTTGAAACAGTCTATAGATATCATACATTGTATAAACATATTTTACTCAATAGGATCGGCCCTTCATTACAACCAGTTTGATATTTTAAACGAACTTGGACCAATAAACGTCCTTATTAAAATAAACGATCAAACACTTATATTAACTAAAAAGAATCTCAATTTGATAGCATGAAATTGAAGGACTGTACTTCAAAATATCTTGATCTGTACTTCGAGGTTTATTAAAAATATTGCATTGAAGGAAATATTTTTGTAGTTATACACTAAATTCTTGAACTTAACACTTTTAAAACGAGTTTTGAACCTGAAGCAAGAATAGGTGGAATAATTAGTTCAATTGGAAATTCAGCGGTTACATGGAGAGCAAATGATTTGACCCCAGGACTGCAGTGTAGGTAAACACAGTTAATGACGTCACTCAACTAACATTTGTCATGAAAACATGGACACAGTATAATATATATTTTATTGAAGACTCGAATATTTATATTACCTTTGAATATTTTTTTCACTGAAATCGAATAGGATAAAAAACAAATAAAACATCATCAATCATTTTGAAAGGACATATGAATATGAATACTAAACTCAGTTGTTCAATAATTCAAATAGTAATTTTTCACATCAGATTAATTAAATTGAATTTCTAATCATGAAGTTCGATTTATAGAAAACAACATAAATTAATATAATCAAATAAAAGTTGATAGGAAATGAGCAAGCTTTTTTATAACGAAAATATTGATTATATAAGTATATTTATTCATACCATTAACCGATACACAGTGTTTTATGTTTGAAGGTAGTTTACAATATTTCATATGTTAATTTGTATTCTCTTCTCGGTTTTATTACATCAATGTAAAATGCACGAACGAGGGCGGTCGTGTTTATGTGATTTCTGCACACATACTTCATAATCATTTTAGAGAATTAATCGCTTATGTTCAATTATTGTAAGTTAAACGTGACGGAATTTGTACGGATTTAGTGATTATAATAAGTAAAAGTGAGTAGGCCAAAGTCTAAATTTATTTTATTAGTGTTGTGTAAACACTGGATACGTCAGTGCTAATCATGGAAAATGGTAGGCCTAATAAGTGTCAAACATTACACAAAGAGGCCAGGGCGATTATATACTCTGCTATTCCAGCGTGAAGCAGGAAACCACGTTGAACTTCCCCATGTTGCCAGAGCTCAAGGAAGATCTTCCGAAGCCTGTGGTGTAGGACTTAAAACTGTGGAATGCATAATTAAATGAGAGTAAAAATTATTTAAAGTAAAGTAATTCTGTTGTTCTTAAATAATTTGCCAAACACTATAAGTGTGTTAAACCCATATCTGATTCGGATGACTTTAATAACGAAATGTTTAAGGCATACAGTATTTGAAATGCAGTATTATTATTGCGGTATTATTTTATACAACATTCCTCATTAGAGGATTGCCTCAAGGGCAAAGTGATACAGACAATTAATTTTCGAAATTGATGAAATACATTTTGTAAATACATTTACAATTTTCACATTTTAATTGAAGTATACATACTATAAAGTAGAAATTTTGTAAAGATGGTTTCTTAAAATTGAAATTGATCCTCTAATGGCAGTGATGGCAATTTTAGAAAGATACACTCTGTCCAAATCTAAGAAATTCCAAAATTTAGCCAAGAATCCTGGTATAGTACCTCTTGTCCCGATCATCAATCCTATGACAGTTATATTACATAACTGGTATTTATCTTTGTAACACTCAATTGTTGGCTCATATATGGCTTTCTTTTCTGGTAGAGAATTTCCAGCAGTTGAAAAACTAGTTAAAAATGAATGAAAAGTAGGGTTCATGGGCAGTGCGGCATCTATGATCCATCTTACTTACTTACTCACTGGCACTATCGAACACGTAGGTTCATGGCCGCGCGGACATAAGCTCTCCATACATCCCTATCCTGAGCTAATGCTTTCCAATCATTACTTGTATAATCTACTTCCCTCAAATCATAGTTAATGTTGTTCTCCCACCTCATTCTTGGTCTACCAACTGGGCGTTTTCCTTCTGGCTTTCCTACAAGACGTTTCCAGGCACGTCTTTCATACGTGCAACATGTCCTGCCCATCGCAGTCTACGAGACTTAACTGTTATTATATCTGGCTTCCTATAAAGACCATGTAGTTTATTGTTATGTATGTAGTCTTCTCCTTTCACCTGTCTGTTCATCTCTCTTTGGTCCAAAATTTTTCTTAAGTACTTTATTCTCAAATACTTGTAATCTATCCATAGTAATTCTGTCCGAAGGCAGGTCTTTCACTGAAATCATAGCATTTTCATGCTATGCTATGCTTTGCAGCTTTACTAGGGAATTATAGGTGTGGTAGCTTCCCGTTGCTTTCCACACCGATGAAGGATGATGATGATAAGATGAATATGAATGATGATGATTGCTATGGCCATATGATTTCGGGGATCGCTTGGGCCTTAAAGTTTTCCTGACATTTGTCTTACAGGTGAGGAAAAACCCCGATAAAAACCTCACCCAGAAAAACTGTCCCGAGCGAGGATCGAACCCGGGCCCGCTGCGTGACAAGGCAGCACGCTAACTCGAGACCACATCGGTGGATCGCATCTATGATAAGGTGTTTGAAGAAGCTTGGATTCCGCTTTAAAATGCGTAATGATGCCAGAGAACCTGTTATGGTAAAGAGCATGGTCTAAATTTCTGAGGAAAATTCATAAAATCCGGATGGTAGGACATCGTAATATATTTTATTTAGACGAGACCTGATTAAACCAGAATCATACAAAACAGAGCTGTCGGATATTGAGTGGGGGTTCTGGTGATATAAAAGTACTTACAGGTAAAGGAGGATAGTTAATTATTTATCATGCTGGTTCGCCAACTACTGGAGTATGTTTGTTTTTATATTTTAGAAGAAGAATTCTACCTCTGATTGTCAACATTCAGAAATAAATGCAGTAATGTTTGCGAAGTGGTTTATTGAAGAATATACGGACAATGACTACAGGCAAAGAGACAACCCGTCTACAACAGGTAGCAAGAAAACAAAAATAATGACTTCGCTTTCTGCTAAAAATTTGAGATATTCAATTCTGTGTACATTAATGTTGTGTATTTCTTATGGTTTAGGCAGCGTAAGCCATTTAAGCGTCCAAAGAGCTACTTTTTTCACGTTTTCCACTACAAATGGCGATTTTTAAGGATGTAGGAGTTGAGTATCACAACTCTCTTATAGCCTATGTTCATCCCGGGAATCTCCTGAACATTTTGCAAAAAACCCCATCACAATCGGATCAACGGTATGACCGCGCATAAAGTACGAACAAACAAATATACAAACAAACAATTTTTATATATAAGATTAACATAGTTATTGGTTGTCAATTTTCTTCAAGGACTATACTTAACTTTGTTTTTGGTCGTATATTTATATCAAATTTCTTTTAACGATTTTATTATTTCGTGTTTTATCTTGTTAAAGTTATTATCTATGTTATACGGAGCAATTATATTTCAGACTTCGTGTCTGTTTATATCATTCGCAAAGGATATTTCATATGCATTTTATTATTAATGATTCGTATTATCTTATAGCTGTTGCTATTGTATATTTTGGCTAATATATTTCTTAGTACACATGTTACGAAATATTGGAGTGCATGCTTAGAGTTTCGTATTTTTTAAATTGTTTATTTGGTCTTTTAAATTAGATTATTTAAGGTATGATCACCGAACATTTTTTATTATTTTTATTAAATTTTGTAATTTAGTAGTTAATAATATTGTAACCGTTACAGTTACATAATGTTTTACTTCGCTCATGTTTATTAATTATTAATGTAAATATATTGAACCTAATGATAGCTAGAGTCTATTTAAACTTTTCGTTTAGTAAAAGTTTTAGTAATCTCCTTTATTGAGAGGGACAAGTACGTGTGTCACCGAAGCCTTATCCGTAACTTGATCACCATTTTCTTTTTTTACTCATTTTCCCATTTGACGTGGAAATGTTATCCAAATTCGGGATAAATGTTTAAGATTTTCTCGTTATATATATATATATATATAAGACCTAAACCTGTGACTCGAACTTATCATTCCTTGATAATGGCATGTGTGATCATGCCGAAACGTCGGAATCATTGGCCAGAGGCCGAACTTCAATCCAAGACGCGGAAAACCCAAGAAAACTTTCATATTCATATATATTATTCTCATCTCAGTGAGATAACAAATGAGGCAGGAATATATTATGTGTGCCAATGATCATTCAGACCCATTGTTTTTCAGCTAGAGGAGTCATTCAGAAATCGAGATCTAATTTCTGAATAAACAATTATTAAGAAAAGGAAAATTGAAACATCCCACTTACATTCATTTTTCAAATAGTCCACCGTTAACCTGACTTTCTTATACAAGTCATTGGATCTCGCGCAAGTATATCTATGTTTCCGAAGTTGGCAAGTGAAGCTACTGCAATATCAGTATCAGCTGTTCTATAATGTTGGCTACAGTTTCGTAAGCTAATATTATCATCATCATTCCCTGCAGAAAGACATTAGTGATGTCATATCGGCAGATAAGATAATTTAGGTGAAAACCCTAAATTGCCAGTTCAATAGTTACGGATGGTGTAGGTTGTAATTCCAACTTGTATTTCTTTAATTAAAGATAGCTATGATAATGGGAAGATAATTGTATATAGCACAATCTTATTCAGACATATCCAAAGGTAATTGGCACTGTTACTTGCTCGTAGGGCAAACACACTACAAGAAAACACGAAATCAAGCATCTGTACAGTCGCCTCATCAAACCACTCCTTAACTACACATTACAGTGTCGCACAACACCAACACACACAACACAATTACATAAATATATAAACAAAAGCACAAAAATATAGTCTTATTCAATTTCCGTTCATAACTACGGGGTGAATCATAAGTATGACTATACGTCTGATCGTGTTTTGCGATGAAAATATTACCATTACAGGAAATATGAAATTACCGTTTGAAAGGCAATTATTCAAATTACAAAAATGGAATAAAACAAAACAGTGTAGAAATTAGGTCATTTGTCAAAATGGCGTTGAATATGCAAGAGCAAATTACAATTGCTGCATGGGCAATAACGTATGTTAATGATCGTGAGGCCGCAAGACGGGCAAGACGTGAGTTTAACGTAGCATTGCAGCCGTCGATTGTAGGGAAGTGGAGAAAACGACTGCTGGAAAAGGGAAGGATGCGGAAAATCCAACCTCCTGGAAGGGCTCGCATTAGCACGGATGCAGAAACAACGAAGAGATTTGTGGAGGCGTTCGACGCTAACCCACAAAAATCAACCCGCCAAGCTGCACGTGAGGAGTGATTTGTTTTGTTTTGTTCCATTGTTGTAACATCATATTTCCTTTAATAATAATATTTTCGTCACAAAATGCGATCAAACGTATAGCCATATTTCTGAATCACTCTGTATATGATCAATGAAGAAGTTACGAAATATATACTTAATTCTTAGATAAAGAGCCCTCTGTTTTTACCGTTTCTGACATTCTTGCAAAGTCAATTATTCTAGTCAGGTTTGCTGCTCAAGCAACAAATGCTGAGTGAAAGCATAAGTCGGCTGTAACACAAAACCGAATATAACATCTATCAATGAAGAAAAATTGTTTCAAGTTGTGTATAGGTAATCCTATTAACGAAACGGCAAATGCTGGAGTAGTCACCAGTAAAATCACTAATATAAACGATCTAAATGATTTTTCAAATTCAAAATATTGGATGAAGGAACTGATGGAACATTTCAATGGCCTCAGTCTCAAATATAACAAAATAACCAACTTAAAGAATAGTATTATGTGTAAACAACGTAAACAAAAAAGTCTTACACCACAAAATTCAAATTAAATAAAATTAATATGTAATTAAAATTAATTTTCTGCTATTTCTCAACTTGATCAGCAAATTATCAACAAAATAAAAATAAATACAACCGGGTACTTCCGCGTTCCGGGGCACGCCGTAGCGTAGTGGTTAAGGCACTGAGCTACAAGCCGGAGGGTCGAGGGTTCAAGTCCCGTTGGGGTCAGGATTTTTAAACTAACCCAAACCCTCTGGCGGCATCATGGCCCTGGGATCGACTCAGCCTCTAACGGAAATGAGTACCAGACGCTTGTTCTGGGGGTAAAGGCGGCCGTCACGCAGGGCTGACAACCCGGCTGACAAAGTGCCGATTGTCTAGAAAAAGTGGAAGCCTTAACCTCCTACTACCCCAAGGGCCTCCGGGCCTGTTGTGGGATCACGTTACTTTACCTCCGCGTTCCAACGTTTAATAATTACTAATTAATCTAACATAGTTATGCCATGAATGAACGGGCAAAGCATTATTTCACTAAATTGAAGAAAATAAACAGATATAAAAAAATTACTGCATACATGCTACATCAGTGGAGACATAAGTGTGCAGAGCAGAATTAGTGGACAGTACACGCAAAAATCTTATTTTCATGAATGTACAAACAATAAAATGTGACTAGGAGCAAAAATAGCAAGCATTTACCTTGGTAGCGATCCTAACTTCAACTTCGATTTTGAATTGAATATATATGCAAATATTGACCGATTTAATTATGGCAAATTGACATAAACTAAAATATAAGTTTGCAATCAATGTTTACAAGTACTTTTAACAGCGACGCTATAAAATTTCTGACATAAATAATTACATCATTATATATCCAACCAAATTCTGCAATGAATTTTCGAACGCCCTATTCCTCTACCTGTAATATATCACATTCTAGTTCCTAATGACTGGTATAATATGTACCTTAAAATGCTGCAAACTATTTCCAACAAGGAAATTAGTGGCTTGCTTTTACGTGAAACCATTATTATAATGAGAAGGAATATTCTATTTGCAAAATGTAATTGATTCCAATCAGGATATGCTGTAGATATTTTGTAGTTACATTATCAATGTTCCATATATCAAAGGCTGCATCATTAACGTGCATTGGATTGCATAACCTTCAGGCGAGCTCATCACAAATTTGCCGAAGGGTTGCATTATATTCTGCAGATGACGTTATTATCAGCACTTTTTTTCAATTTCGCCCTATAATATCTTCTCCTATACTTCCTACACGCAAAGTTGGTGTATTCTCTTCGGTCAAGTTATTAATGCATTGAAATTATATGATTAATATAAACATGTGATGTGTCAATGTTTACTAGAAATCAGTTTCACTTTAATTTTGAATATTTCTGTCTGTCTGTACCCATTTCACTCTTATTTTCACGTTAAATGACCATATGTTTATTAAAAATGTCGGGACGTGTGGAAAAAGATTGTATATTTTGGTTTAGGATACCTGTGTAAATAACAGAAACAATCCTGAAATAAATAAAAAATTTAAAAGTTTATTGTAGAATATAGTTTAAGATATCCATCCATCCATAGTAATTCTGCCTGAAGGTAGGTCCTTTACTGCAATCATAGCATATTCATGCTATGCTTGCAGCTTTACTAGGGAATTGTAGGTTTTGTAGCTTCCCGTTGCTTTACACACCCGTGAGTTTAAGATATAATGGATAAAAATGAAGAAATGTGATGTATAAAATTACAGGAAAATATGTTTAAATGGAAATACCAAACAATGTGTAAGCAATTTAATTTTTTAAGTCAATTATTATGGTTTTGGCTACTTCTTAACCAGAGTAAGTATACAAACAAACTTCCCTACCACAAAGTTATTATTTATTCATACAGAAAACAAAGTGGAAATAAGTTTACATTGTGTACTAATTAAAACCGGATATTTATCCCCATATAAAAATAATAAGGGTTTTTGTTTTGTTTATAATAATATTTATTTATATGAAGAATGGACATCAGATTGATTTATAGAATTCAAATTTTTTTATAAGTATATAAAAAAAAAAAATAACTGGTCAATATAAACTGTTAATACAGTTAGATGTTTTTATAACTGATGCAGTATGTAAAATACTTCAAATATTCAAATTGATAATTTTTATAAAGAAATAAATGGGATTGGTGGAATTGGATAGAAGTTAACTTGAAAATACTCCTTCCTTTTCTGTTGGACCAATCAGACCATAGAGGTTATAACTGAAATAACAAGATGGCTACAATACTTGAAGATGGTCGGTCATGTTCAGCGACTGCTCCTTAAAGAATAAGGAAATAATTGTTTATTTTATTGATGTTGGTTGAAAGAAATAGTGTTAAAAGTATGAAAGATTATATAGTGATATAATAGTCATCCATCTTGGTGAAAAACAGTTTCTAAGTGAAAATAATGAATAATAATGACTGGATTGACCGTTAGCATTCGTCATCCATTAAATACATAAAATGGTAATCTTCTAGAAGTGAAAAATATCAACCTAAGCCGGAATCTTTTGGAACTTTTAAATTACAAGATTCATCTTGACCAAAGTGAGAGTTTTAAATAAACTAACTTATCGTTCAACTGTTAATAAAGTGTTGTTATTTGTGTAAGAAACTTTTCCTCATTCCCCTGAAGAGAGTTATTAGTGCCGTGGCAGATTTAAAGTGGTTTAAATTATATCACAAATCTTCAACTTCGGATATCTCACCGAGAAACCCAACTTTAAATGTCTCCACAACGAGGGGCATAAATTAAAATACAGCTTCAAATGGCGCATCAACGTGGGGCTCGAATGGGAATCGAACCAGGGACCTGTAAACCTGAATCGAACCAAGGACCACGAGAATGAGGAAAGTAATAAAAATCTTCAAAAGTGAGTACAGTTAAAATTTATATGTGAAAAGTGAATTAGTGATAATAACAATTAATGCTTTTAAGAAATAAGAAAATATTAAAATACCCAACAATGGCCAATAACGAAAATATAACTTGTAAAACTGTTAATATTGAAAACGAACAAATTAGTGAAGGCCAAGAAAATTTAATTTTGTGTAACAATGAAAATAATCAAACTAATGATACACCTTCTTGGGTAGCATTATTAATATCAATAATAAACTAGAAAAGAATAGTGCAGAATTAAAAGAAATTAGGAATGACAATTCAATTCTCAGTAGTAAATTAGAAGCTAATGTAACTAATCTTAGCAACAAATTAGAAAAGAATAGTGCAGAATTAAAAGAAATTAGGAATGACAATTCAAATCTCAGTAATAAATTAGAAGCTAATGTAACTAATCTTAGCAATAAATTAGAAAAGAACAGTGATGAATTAAAAGAAATTAGGAATGACAATTCAATTCTCAGTAGTAAATTAGAAGCTAATGTAACTAACCTTAGCAATAAAATTGATACAAATATTTCCAATCTTAGTAAAGAAATTAAAGAAAATAACTTAAAACTAGATCAAAAATTAGAAAGCATTAGGTTAGAATGCAAACAAAACAATTCTAAACTGGAAAAGAGAATAGTAAATATAGCCAAAGATTGTAAAAATGAGATAGAAAAATGTAATGAAAAGATTGATGAAACTCATAATCAAATAGAAACATCTTTGATTGAGGTAAGGCAAAGTTGCCAAGATAAAATCGAAGAATTAGGAACTAAAGTCGAAGATAGACTAAAAATTTCCGAAGAAAGTGTTATCTTAGGTAATGAAGAACTTCAATCAAAGATAACAAATGAAGTAATTATTATAAAAGAACAAGTTGAAGGATGGATAACTAAGATTGTTGAACTTGAAAATAAATATGTGTCAAAAAATAGTGAAAAGGAGATTGAGGTTATGTCAGGACATTCTAGTAATGTTAATAATGATCCTCCTTCTAGTAGTAGTAGTAAAAATGTATGTAAAATTCCTGCTAATCTTTTAGGGGAAATTAACTTACCTAATTTTGGTGATACTGTAGGCCAAAGCCCTACTGATTTCATTAGGGAAATTGAAGAATACTTCGAAATCAAAGGAATAGAAGACAAGTTCAGAATGTTCTTCATAAGAAAAAGTTTAAAAGACAATGCAGAGTCTTGGTTTAAGATAGCTTGCCATGATTCAATGACTTATCAAACATTTAAAAATGCTTTCTTAGGTTATTACTGGGGACCAGAAAGACAAAACAAACTAAGGTTAGACCTAACTAGTGGAAAATTCTCCAACAATGGTAAACAAGGTTATCTTAATTATTTCTTGGAGAAGGCAAAAAATGGCATCATTGTTACAGCCTCCAATAGATGAGAGAACTTTAATTTCTATGTTATCGCATCACTTCCCAGATGAGATTAGATATCATTTGATAGTAGCCAGACCACAAAATGTTTCTGAAATGTTAGAGTTGTTAGCTCTACTAGAGAATAAAAGAGAAGTAGATAAATGTAGTAAAAGAAATTTATTTGGGGAAGGGGCAGAGCCCTATAATAAGAAAGGTAATTTTGTAACTAAAAGAAATGATGAATATCATAATGAGAATAGAGAAAGAAGTTTCAAACAGGGCAACAATAATAATAGGTTTGTTCAAAATAGAAACAGCCCAAATAAAAATAGGATGACTAATAATTATAGTAACAATAACCAGAATGGATGGTTCAAACGTAATGAAAATAGGAATGACAGACAAATTAATTATATGGATGTTAACAGAGTAGGAGAAAATAGAAATAGGTATTGGACTTCTCCCTGTAGAGGTAAAAGAAGAAGGAATACCTATGGTAATGAAAATAAAGGGTATTTCCAACGACAACAAAATTGTCAAATTAATGAAACTAGTGATAGGACAGAGCAAAATAGAATAGACTCTGTAACTATTCACAACCAAAGTCAAGATATACCTAGTAATGAAAATGACCACGAAGTAAATCACAGGATACCTCATGCTTTAAACGCATAGAAGGTACATTAAAGACTCCGCAATGTACCTCAATCGTTATGAACTTAGGGGTCCAAAATAGATGCTTTGATAGGTTTCAAAATTTAGAAATTGTACCAGCAAATATGAGAGGAGATAGTAAGTTATGTACCTCAAGACAGCGAGATAGCATAATATTGAATAATCATTTGAATATTTCTAAGAATCAGGATACTATGCCTGTTACTAATAAAGAATTAAATGTCATAGGACGACCACCCAAAATTAAAGTAAATATTTTTAACAATGATGTTACTTGCATAGCGGATAGTGGCTGCTCAAACACAACAATAGATCAGAAATTTTATAATTTCTTAGTCAACAAAGGGAATAAGATAATGACTGTAAGAATATGTGGAGTGTATTGTACTCTTGCGATAGGCAAGAAGAAACTGCCAATTAAGCTACAGTGCCTTCTAGATTTACGTATCGGAGGATATTACTTCAGTGCAATATGTTTAATTTCTCCATACTTGTCTTGTGATATGTTAATAGGCTGCGACCTGTTGGAGCAATATAATGCCATAATAAATTTTGAGTGTAAGAATATTTCCTTGTATAATGAAGATAATGTGAGAGTCGTCATCCCATTTGATAATGAATATGAGGAGAATAAGAATCTAAGTAAGAAGGAGAGTGACATTGCTGAAGAACACATTTTTATAGAGAATATTGTTGTTCATGAGGAGAGGGAATTGGTGAATGGCCGTGGATGCCAAATGCAAGATAATATTGCAGTTAATTGTACTTCCGACAAAAGTGTCGAGGGCGAAGAAAGCCTTAATAATGAAAATGGTTGTGCTGACGATTATGTCGCATGTAAATGTTGTGATTTAGAATGTGTCTCTTGCAATACTGAGTATGATGAAATTCCTCTATTATATTGTGTGAGTGACGAACTTGAAAAAGACATCTGTGAAATGATAAAGGAAAAAGTTAAAGACACTCATGGCATAAACAATGAACAGAAAGGCATGTTGTATGACATCTTAATGAAAAATAAGAGTTCTTTTTCTTCGAAGCCAGGATTGTGCAACTGTTTTAAATATTCCTTTAAAGTGATGGAACATCCACCTATAAATATTAAAAGTAGACCCATCCCTATTGCCATCAGAGAGCAGGCAGATCAAATGATAGATGACATGTTAATGCAAGGAATAATACAGAAATCTGATTCTCCTTACGCCAACCATATTTGCTGGGTGTTAAAACCTAATGGCAAAATTCGCCTGTGTTTAGACAGTCGTAGGACTAATTCTTTCACTGTCCGGGATAATTATAGGCCCGAGACAATTGAAGCATCTATAGCAAATATGAAAACAGGTAGATTTATTAGTTCTATTGATTTAACTTCTTCATTTTGGCAGATAGAACTAGACCCCAAAGTTCGGCCCTATACAGCTTTTATACATAATGGAAAAGTATATGAATTTACCAGGTGTGCATTCGGTCTAAGAAATAGCGGAAGTGCGCTTCTTAGAGCCCTAGATATTGTACTATCTGATGATGTTAAAAGACATTGTACTATATATGTTGACGATGCAATTATTATTGATAATGTTTTTGAGAATCATATATCTCATATTGATTTAATGTTGTCTCAATTAAAGAATAGTGGAATGACAGTCAGCCTAGAAAAGTCTGTGTTTGTTAGGTCGGAGGTTCAATTCCTAGGATATAGGATCTCTAATAAAGGGATTACTCCTGACCCAGACAAGGTTCAAGGAATCTTAGAAATTCCTTCACCAAAGAACATTAAAACAACTTCGTAGATTTTTAGGAATCTTAAATTACTATTCGAAGTTTGTCATCAACTATGCCTCAGCGGTTAGTAAGCTGAGAGGGCTGCTGAAGAAAGATAGTAAATGGAGATGGACAGAGGACCATCAATCTACTTTTGAATATGTTAAGAAGTTATTTGCAAATAGTATTTCACTACAGAGACCAAAAATGGACAGAGAATTCCATTTATACACAGACGCGAGTAAAAACTGGCCTCGGTGCTGTTTTAACTCAATTTGACGATGATGGGCAACAGTATGTTGTGTCGACAGCTTCGCGCTCGACTACCATCATTGAAGGAAATTACACTGTTTCAGAGTTGGAGCTTACAGCAATATTTTATGCTCTAAATAAATTTAGAATTTATGTTTATAAAAACAAAGTTATTGTTCATAGTGACCACATTTCACTAAGTTTTATAAGTAAATGTAGATTATCCAATAATAAACTGAGTAGGATGATCATGGAAATAATTTCCTATGATATTGAAATAAAACACATAGAAGGAGAACAGAATGTGTTTGCTGACCTCCTGTCTAGATTGAAAAGTGTTGGGAAAATACCTGAAACTGTACATACTCCTAAACACGAAGTAGTAATGTTTAATGTAAAACTGTATAGAGACAAAGGATTTTCATTGTTGATGAAAAACATTGTTGAGCATCAAAAATCTGATATAGAGTTACAACGATTGAAGTATAGTGCGAGAGATATAAATAATGATGACAAAAATGGAATTGATTGTAATAAGAAAATCGGTATAAAGGATGACATTCTTTACAAATTACATGGGAGAAATGTGAAAAAATGGAAAGTTATAATTCCTAATAATATGGAAGTTCCACTATTTAGAACTTTTCATGTCGGCTTAAATCATGCAGGTTGTGAAAAATTAGCTCTCAACATAAGTGAATTTTTCTATGTTAAACATTTAGATAAAAAGTTGAGAAAGTTTACTTCTTCATGCATAACTTGTCAAAAAGCCAAATGTATGAACGTAAAATATGATATAGTTCCACAAAACATATTAAGGAACAAAGTAAATAGCTTAGTAGTAATGGATACTCATGGAGAAATGCCTACTACTCAATTTGGTTACAAGCATATTCTTGTATTATCTGATGTATTCTCAAAATTTGTAAAAATATATCCATTAAGAAGTGTAAATAGCAGAGCTTGCCTAGGTAAAATTGTGAGAGATTATTTACCTAATTATGGACCTATTGATGCACTACTTAGTGATAATGCTTCAGTGTTCTCAAGTCCTAAGTTTAAAGATAAACTTACTGCGATAGGAATTAAATTGTACCATTGTAGTAAATATCACCCAAAAAGTAATCCCTGTGAGAGAGTTAATAGGGAAATTACTACAAGTTTAAGAATTTTGACCCATCATAAACATTCTGACTGGTTTAAACATATCAGCGTCATAGAGAATGTTATGAATCATTCAATTAATGTCAATACTGGGGAAGCACCCATATTCCTAATGACAGGTAAACAACCTGACAGGTTAATTGCTAATTTACCTATCATTGATAAAAGTCAAATCCCGGAGACATCCGAGGAAATATGTAAAAGAGTTATTGAAAGGTTAGAATGTCGTGCAGAAAAGCGCAACAATAAGGTTAAAAGACATAAAAGGAAGTGGAATCCCAAAGTTGGAGACAAAGTTCTCATAAGGGATATTTCATTATCCAATGCTTTAAAGAAACAATATCATAGGATGAACCTATTGTATAAAGGTCCCTATGAAATATTTAAAAATTTTAATGATACTACATATGAGCTAAGAGAAATAGACACTAGAAAAGAAATTGGAAAATATTCCAAAGAACTGTTGAAACCATTTCAGACTCCTATTAATTAGTTGTAGCTGGTGACTTCAAATAGTTCAAAGTGTATTTAAAATATTGTATGTAAATTTTGTAAAATTAATACTTCTATTTCTTTATGTAACATGTATTTATTGTAATTGTGATGTATTACATTGTATTGATTCTAATACAGATGAATCTTGTATAGAAAGAAACTTGATATTTGGGGAAAGTGATTTATTTTAATTTAGCCTCTCACTTAGTTGTAGCTAAGATTAAAATAAATCAGGGGCAATTTAAAACCGGATATTTATCCCCATATAAAAATAATAAGGGTTTTTGTTTTGTTTATAATAATATTTATTTATATGAAGAATGGACATCAGATTGATTTATAGAATTCAAATTTTTTTATAAGTATATAAAAAAAAAATAACTGGTCAATATAAACTGTTAATACAGTTAGATGTTTTTATAACTGATGCAGTATGTAAAATACTTCAAATATTCAAATTGATAATTTTTATAAAGAAATAAATGGGATTGGTGGAATTGGATAGAAGTTAACTTGAGAATACTCCTTCCTTTTCTGTTGGACCAATCAGAACATAGAGGTTATAACTGAAATAACAAGATGGCTACAATACTTGAAGATGGTCGGTCATGTTCAGCGACTGATCCTTGAAGAATAAGGAAATAATTGTTTATTTTATTGATGTTGGTTGAAAGAAATAGTGTTAAAAGTATGAAAGATTATATAGTGATATAATAGTCATCCATCTTAGTGAAAAACAGTTTCTAAGTGAAAATAATGAATAATAATGACTGGATTGACCGTTAGCATTCGTCATCCATTAAATACATAAAATGGTAATCTTCTAGAAGTGAAAAATATCGACCTAAGCCGGAATCTTTTGGAACTTTTAAATTACAAGATTCATCTTAACCAAAGTGAGAGTTTTAAATAAACTAACTTATCGTTCAACTGTTAATAAAGTGTTGTTATTTGTGTAAGAAACTTTTCCTCATTCCCCTGAAGAGAGTTATTAATGCCGTGGCAGATTTAAAGTGGTTTAAATTATATCACAAATCTTCAACTTCGGATATCTCACCGAGAAACCCAACTTTAAATGTCTCCACAACGAGGGGCATAAAATTAAATACAGCTGCATAATCAATGTTTTCAGTTGTTTCAATATTTAGTGCATAATGTCGTCCGCTACCTTCAATGACTTCATTACCCCTATGTGACATGCTTTGCACCAGCCTCCTAAAAGAGACGTACAATTTTCTCCCATTCTTCAGAATATGTTTTCGACATTTCCCAATCGATTGGCGTAACATGGCGTTTAACAAACAAATTTATTTTCTAGCCTATCTCATAAATTTTCAGTTGCATTAAAGTCAGGAGTTCATGTAGGCTAATCCCTCGCCGACATTGGGATTTATTTCAGGACATGTTTGGTATTCTGTAATGTGTGAAAACTATCATTATCATGCACTGAGACAAAATTAGTCCCATACCATAACCAAAGGGTACGAACTATTTAAGGGATGTAAATAGGCCTATCAGTATAATAGGCTATCAGTATACATATACTTCATAAGATCTATCACAATCATGCAATAAAACAAAAAATGGAGCAAAACAAAAGAAAAGAGTACTCATGTTCGAAAATAATTTCATAGATATAAACATCAACATTCATACGTTTTATGCGAAGACAAATTATACTCTAACCATAACCACCTTTTAATATATCACATTTAGTAAGGGTAGTTGGATAAAGGCCGTTCACCAGGGCTGCCCCATACACATGTAAAATCATCACGTTTTATTATACGAAATCTTCACTTGTCTGTTAAGAGAAGACATTGACACGACAGATAATTGAAATGATCATAATCAAATCTCAGTCGGGCTTTTCTTTGCTGACGCGGCAACAAAGAGCTTGAAATGAAGTTTTACATCTCAGCCCTGCACATTTCAGTTTTTTTAAGAATAATCAGCTACGATCACTCCAGTTGTTGTTCTACATCATTTTTAGATCTATGCCTCTATATTCGGATATGCTCAAAAATTACAAGACAAGATATCCACCCTGCACTGCCGTTGTCTTCTTCTTACACACTTGTCCAAGTCGCTTCTTGCATCCACCTGTTTTCTTTACATTTACCTCCACAGTAATTAGAAGACAGAAATTATGACATGAGGAATCTTAGAAACAAAGCTAATGGAATGATCATCTTCAATTCAGCTCTACACTTCGTATGCAAATGATGTTTCATTCAGAGGGCTCACTCATGTATCAGCCTTAGAGAACCATAACAAATTTCTATCACAGGTTATTATTAAAACCTTTAACAAAAAAATCACTGAACACTTATTTGGTTTAAGCAGTTTATAAAATTGTATTAGTCTTTTTTCGGATAAAAAGTGACAAACTCTACAAGATCTCTATTCGGACTGTTTTTACACAATAAATAAATTCGAAGAAATCTCTTGAAACAATCCTATGCTACTATTTTAATTCTTAGCACCTAGAAAATATCTGGAAGTATTTTTAAAGTTTATATTCTAAAATATACTCACAGACGCCAATGTTGTTATAAATTTTGACAGGCCTGGCGTGCTTATAGTGCAGTAGGTCTTTTACCTTTAAAAATACAAAGAAAATTTACAGAATATTAAGTCATTACGTGGAAAGTAGCAATTACTTTGAATATACGTATATACTGTACATGATATGAACGAGAGACTGCATGCCAAGAATTTCCGAATAGAACTTGCAACTTGATATAAGTGGACATTAGCTGGCATGTAGGTGAAATAGCATACGTATATTTAATATGTTCGAGAGTATAATGTTGGTTTATGTGTGGAGGGTAGAAACCCGAGTGCAGTGGCAGAGACGTGGGTTATTGTTAATTTGTAAACTCAGAATTATTGTACGCGTTGAAGATCTGGATAATTTCCAATGGTAAGGAATCTCATGCTTTATTAGCTAACAATTTACGAGTAAAATTTATGAACTTGAGTAGTTTTATATATTAAAACTGTAATGACTTCTTTGACAAATACGATTATTATTACATATAATTAGTTTCAAAGACCGATAAAAAATGAATTTGCAATAACTATAAATGATCTACAATATTATCATTTAATGTATAAACGCTGTAATTAAAATTTTATCGGTGCAAATTGAACAATTTACAATACAATTTGTCATTTACCTAGTTTTAAAAATAAAACTCAAATACAAAATGTAACCTCAGTGGATTTTACACATCATTCAAGGCCTAAGACAAGGATTGCCCTTACCTCTGGTAGGCTATTATATATATATATATATATATATCCATCTATAGTATTCTGCCCGAAGGCAGGTCCTTCACTGCAATCATAGCATTATCATGCTATGCTTTGCAGCTTTACTAGGGAATTGTATGTGTGGTAGCTTCCCGTTGCTTTCCACACCGGTGAAGGATGCTGCTGCTGCTGATGATGATTATGATGATAATGATGATGATGATGATGATGATGATGGTGGTGGTGGTGGTGATGATGGTGATGATGATGATGATCATATGATTTCGGGGACCGTTTGGGCCTTAACGTTTTCCTGACATTTGTCTTACAGGTGAGGCAAAACCCCGATAAAAACCTCACCCAGAAAAACTGCCCTGACCGGGGATCTAACTCGAGCCCGCTGCGTGACAAGGCAGCACGCTACCTCGAGATCACAGCGGTGGATATATATATATATATATATATATATATATATATATATATAACTCATTAACAATCTGGAAAACGAAATGCTCACAAATGTAATTATTACTAAACATAAGAATCCATATATTCATTAGTGTTCGCAAATGACCAACTACTATATGGAATAATGACAAAGAATCTGATAGAAGAATAAGGAAACTATGCCACACAGGAACTGCGTAAACTAAACGAATTCCTCAGCAAGACGAAGTTAAGGTTCGATTTTTCTAGTTTACGGAATAAATGTTTATTTTGTTAAATTGGTGAAGCTCAATAATTTCTTATACTAACTCATTTAAACGCGTAGAACTGCAGAAAAAACAAATCTAACATATCTGTAAGTTATTGCCTTTTGAATATTGTTCTATAATTTGACACACATTTAAATAATTAATACTTATTCATTTTTCTATTAGTTCACTAAAAATGTTAAATAAATTAAACTAACGTACATTACAGGATATATTGCCAATTTAGGGGTTAATTAAATTATATACATTGAAACGAATCGAACACGGTAGTTTCATTTCCAATGGTCACACTTCGCTTCTCCTTTTTTTTTTTTTTTTTTTTTTTTGAGAATACCTCCCTCGGTTTATTTTATTTCATATATCGAGTTTCATTGAGATATATCAAATGTGCGACGCGACCGCTAAACGATTTTTCAATTTTTATTTCAGCTGACCTACACCTAATGGTCCAATTTTGCTGGTTACTGTACTTCACTTTACGTTTTTAATTAACTGCTATATGCCAAGTTTGGTTTCTATAAAAAATGATTCTAGAGTGTTAACGGACATATTTATATAGGCTCATTGTGGTCATAGTTGGTGTCTAGTAATATGATCGGTGAAGTTCTGTATTATTATTTTTTAATATTTTCGTGAGATCAATCTCGATTCCTTCGAAATTCGCTAGATATGGTCTAAACATTAAACTATAATAATATCATCAAATCGTTTACAACTTACGGTCGGGTTCAGGAATGAGATGAGATGAAGTTCCTATATTTAAATAGGTCTGTGGGCGACACGAGTGCCGGCCGATCACTCCAGACGCAATGTCAAAGAGGAGGATGAACAAAATTAAACGAAATGACTAATTTAAGTACGGAGAAATGATGTAATTATATTTGTAGCTGGGAAAAACAGGAGATACCCCGAGAAAAATCTGCACAAGCTCCTTTTCGACCACCACGAAACCCTCATGGAATTACATTAAATTAAATAAAACAAATTATATTGCAATAAAACCAAACACAAAATACTTACTATTGGAAAATGGAAAAAGAACAAAAAAGTTATGAAAAAATACACAGATTGGGGGTGGAATCATGATGACATTAATTCAAGAATTAATAAAGGTGTAACATCAATATCATGATTAAACACCGTTTTACCATCATAAAACAAAAACCACTATTTATAATGTAATTGTCAAAAACACATAACAGTCTCGGAACAATAGATAAATTATATTCGATCGAAATTGACTTCTGGCTACAATCACCAAAGATTTCGAGGAGAAAGAATTAGAAATAATGTTAAAAGAGAACATGTGCAAAAATCCCTAGTAGAAACCAGCGCGGTGTCTATTTTTTTTTATATATATATATATTTTCATGAAAACAGCCTCAACATCTTCATTCCTTCGAAATTCGCTAACAAGTCGAATATAACGATTATGATGGCCAAATAATGTCCAGGGACTATTTGAGCCTTAAAGTGTCCTAATATTTGTCTTACAGTAAGTGAAGAACCCTCAACGCCTGTCCCAGGAAAATTGTCCCGATCGGGGATGGTACACAGACCCACTGCATATGAAGTAACGACACCTACGCTGAGATCCAGCGGTTAGTAGAGTCCATACTAAACAAATGAATATAATCAATAATCCAAACTAGATTTTTTTATTGTATACTGTAACATGCTCTGAGATTAATTTAAGAGTCGAGGAAAGTAAAAAAAAAATGAAGTTATGTTACAAATATGTCTGTGCACTAGAGCGAATGAGGTTATCTGTGCGTTTACGCATAGAACACGCTAACTCCGCCCAGTTCGAGTTAAGTAATGAAAATATTTATGATCGCATACGTTACATTTTATTTCTAAACAACACCCACCCTAGTGCTATCTGGGGAGACTACGAATAGGCCAATTAAGCTATTACACGAGGAGTGAATTACAAAATATGTGAAAAAACAGCCTGCCATCAAAGTTTACATACACGCACAACTACCTGTACATGACATATTTAATATGGATTATGTTACACCAATGTGTGAACATTTTTATATTTTTAGAGTACGCAATTGATAATTATGTGGTCCCCGGATGATGTCGTTGTCTTAAAAATAAAACTTTACGAATGCAATTCAAAGCCATGGCTATACGCTTTATAAACTAATACACTATATCAACGGAACATTTATAAATTAAAAATGGCGCAGTGGGCCCGGGTTGGATCCCCGATAGGACAAGTATCCTTCGTAAGGTTTTTTTTTTCGGGAGTTTCTTCATCTGTGAAACAAATGTCGGGGGGGGGGAACTTCAAGCAGAAAAACATATGCGATCATAATCATCTTATAATTTTCGCCTTGTTTAATATCAATGTGAGACCAACGGCGTGTCTTATCTTAATTTTCTTGCTGTCTCGGAGGTGGCTCTCATTGAGCTGATCTCTCATTCGAGGAAGCACTGAATTTCCTTATGTTGTTAAAAAAGTATATAAGCCTATGTGATCCGAAGTTAAACATCCATTACCCACAGATCGTGTCACTGTAAGACCCAGGTGGTATGTGATACGTAAAAGTGTTCTAAAATAATAATATAATAATAATAATAATAATAATAATAGCTTTATTTTACCAGGCAGAGTTAAGGCCTTGAGGCCTTGTCTATCACTCCAACAAGGTTAGAAAAAGTGGAAAAAATTATTCGTGCACATAAATTACAATAAAAAACAAAATTATTACATGGTATGTCTACAATATAACTATTATTTACAATTTATTTTGAAGTACTTTAAGGTCTAGCGAATGCAATATAAAATGTACAAGATAGGAAAATGAAACGAAAACTATTAATGACATAGAATGAATTTAATTAATTTGGAGAGGTTAAGCTAAGAATAAGAAAGAGAAAGAATTTAAATTCCTGTTTGGTTTTTCTTCCGGGCTAGCTGGTCGCGTTTCAGTTTTCTTGAAACCCGACGTTTCGTTTACTACTGCAGTAGACATCTACCGTAGTAGTAGACGAAAAGTCGAGTTTCAAGAAAATAGGACCACGGTCATTTAGCCCGAAAAGCGAACCAAGCAGGAATCAAAACACCGGCCATGAAGGCCTACAATTTTACAAAGACTTTAAAATGATATGGCACTATTTAAATCATGCCACATACCGGTAGTCTACGTAGTATTTTGAATTAATTTTTTGGCGGAGTAAATATATAGCTAGATTTTTACACCTAAAAAAGAACCTCGGCTGCAACGGTCAAGTGAAATTTGCCATTACCGTGGCACACAATTTCGGTGACATCTGTTCGATTCCCGGGGATGGGTATTAGGGATTTAAATTTTCTCTTTTGTTCATGATGTGTGTCCTGTAGTTGTATTAAAAAGAAAAAAGATAAAAAGACAAACAATGTAAGAACCAAGAGGGGAAAAAAGGAATAAAAAATCAACCAACAGTATACTTTACTTTGAAAATGCGAAAACAAATAATCCCTAGTTAAATACCATCGACACAGACGTCTGTACACCACCAATAGGATCCAATACAAAATTAAATAAATTTTATTATAGCCTACAAATTATCTTGATAGTCAGGATTTAATTTACAGACAATATTTAGCATATTATTAGTTTACTGGTGTCGTTGCACAAAGTTGGTATTGAATAAATGTTTCTGAGATATTTTTTATTTCTGGTTGTTAGGTCCTTTTTTATGTCCGTAAATATATGACAATGGACTCATCAGATGAAAGTCGTGCTCAAGATGTTTTGGCTCGTGCCCGAGTGAACTTCAATTCGCGAAATGTCGGATCAAGAGCTGAACACATGGTAGACAATATTAAGGCAAATAAGTCCCTACATCGATTTTGAAAAGAAAGGTAGGAAAGATAGATGAGCACATATGGGATAACGTTTGAAATATTAAGTTATGGATTTATGAATATTCGTAAGACCCTTAGTGGGGTACACTATTTTTTAACATAAATAGAATGTTGATATCCGAGAAGGCCTTTAATGAAGTGTCTAGACCAAAATTATGGAACATATTAAGTGAAAAAGGAAGTCCACTACACTTGATAGCAGTAATTAAGAAAATGTATGAGAAAACAAAAATAAAAATAAATCAAAGGGAACCATTACAAATAACAGGAGGAGTTAGACAAGGTTGTCCGCTATCAACCACTCTTTTTAACATTTATTTCGACGACATGATAAGATCATGGAAGCAAATGACGACTGGGGGAATTAACTTAGGGTCAGGATTTTTAAACTGACCCAAACCTTCTGGCGGCACTATGGCCCTGGGGTCGACTCAGCCTCTAACTGAAATGAGTACCAGACGCTTGTTCTGGGGTAAAGGCGGCCGTCACGCAGGGCTGACAACCCGGCTGACATCAAGTGCCGATTGTCAAGAAAAAGTGGGAGCCTTAACCTCCTACTACCCCAAGGGCCTCCTGAGGCCTGTAGTGGGATCACTTTACCAAGGGTTGTAAGGGGTAGTGACGTGTGTATAACCTCTCCTACCCAATTCTCATCCTCACCTTCTCGTGGTACAACCTGTTTTCACAAACGAGGCTCTGAGGACCGAGTCACGGCGGTATAACCGTTCCATCAGGTACTGAGTAAATGCGGTATCCTAATGTCTGTCCAGAGACTAAAAGGTAGCAGCCCTACCACTGGACTACTTAGCGTCGGGCCAGTAACCTGTCCTAAGGAACTTCAAAACTACTTTCAAGTCTCAACACGAAAAAAGCCAAAATATAGTAATAAAAACAGTAGCCTTTGCAGATGATCAGATATTAATAGCAAAAACAGAGGACGAACTACAAAGAGTGCTATATAAACTAAATGAAATATCGAAAAAAATACAACATGGAAATAACCTCGCAAAAATAAAACAGAATGGCCTTCAAGGGCGCTCATCCAGTTTGGACAAAGATAATATTAGAAAATAAACCTATAGAACAAGTGGTAAGATATAACTTCCTAGGTTGCGAAATATCACACACAGCGGAAACAGATATAAATACGAGTAACAAACTAAATAAGTTTAATTATATAACAGGAACACTAAAAAGAACTTTGAAAAATAAAGCCAGCAAAAACTCTATAATGAAATTATAAAAGACAATGGCAGTGCCCATTATTACTTATGTATCCGAAACATGGACAGTGGCAACACAACAATCTGCCAGAATACAAGCTGCTGAAATGAGATTCCTCAGACCAATAGCAGGATATCAAAGAACGGACAAAAAACATAACACAGAAATAAGACAACTAAAAGTAGAGGAATTAAGCACAACAGTAGAGAAATACAGAACAAACTGGAAAGAACACTTGGCAAGGATGACTGAGAATAGAATATCAAAAGCAGCATACAGCTATTCACCACGAGGAAGAAGTAGTTTGGGAAGACCAAGGAAAAGATGGAAAGAGCAGCAATTTGGAGCCGGAACAGGCTAGTAAATAAGCCTAAACCGTGAAGAAGAAGAAGAAGAAGAAGAGAAGAAGAAGAAGGAGAAGAAGGAGAAGAAGAAGATATCCGAGAAAAATTAAAGATCACAGTTATCACTGTGATCATATAACTAAATAACTGCTACGGCTACATCTCACGGATACACAGTCTGACAGACAAGCTATATCAGAAACTGTTTAATTACATATCTAGCGGCAAGAGATATCTTGATAGATCGAAGAAGCGATGGAGAGGCGAAACAGGGCATAAGTTCTGATCTTCATAGAATTTTGTGATGATTATGGATTTATGAATGGTATACATTTTAGGATGTAAGGCGGCTGAACTTTTTTTCAATAAATAACTTGCATTTAGATACAAAACTATGCAACTTAACTGCTCTTATTATATATGTTTCCTCATAAAAGATAATGTAGATAACAGTTACATAGTCTTCATCGTTTGTCTGTCTGTTCATCTCTATTTGGTCCATGAACATTATTCTCAAACACTCGCAACGTTTCCTCTTCCCTTAAAATAAGAGTCCATGTTTCGTATCCACATATAGTTAGGACAATAATAGTTTTATAATTTTTTCAGTTAATGTTCTTTTTTATAGAGAAGTTGGGACGTCAACAGTTCCTATAATGCATAATAGCATACATTTCCAGAATTGTTTTATTATTTTTTCTCGTTTAACTCATTGCTGTTTGTAATTATTGTTCCTCATTGTTCCTAAGTCCACCGCTGTGGTCTCGAGGTAGCGTGCTGCTTTGTCACGCAGCGGGCCAGGGTTCGATTCCCGGTCGGGGCAGTTTTTCTGGATAAGGTTTTTTATCGGGGTTTTTCCTCACCTGTAAGACAAATGTCAGGAAAACTTTAAGGCCCAAACGGTCCCCGAAATCATATGGCCATCATCATCATCCTTCACCGGTGTGTAAAGCAACGGAAACTACCACACCAACAATTCTCTAGTAAAGCTGCAAAGCATAGCATGAAAATGCTATGACTGCAGTGAAAGACCTAACCTCGGGCAGAATTACTATGGATGGATGGATTGTTCCTAGGTATTCGAACTCAGACACTTCTTCAAAATTTTATTAATTTGTCATTAACTATCCATTTCCATTATATATTTCTACGTGTGACCATATATTTAGGTTTATTTATGTTTACTTTCAGCCTAAATTTCTTAATGCTACTAAATAGAATGTGCCCTTAGTATCACCTCGACATCAGTTAATAATAACACATCATCGACATAAACTAACAGCTTATTAATACCATTGAGTTGTACACCCGTTTCTCCTCTAAATATTTGATAGCAGGCTCTAATACAACATTGAGTAGTAAAATGGATAGTGTATCTCCTTCCTTAACCCATTGTGAATTTCAGAAGTATCTAAAAATTGTTTACCTGCACGCATACTTCTATACCAATTACAGGCTAAATTCCATTTGTAATGTAAACAAATCAGATGTATGACTGCATTTTCATTTGACGAATAACATTATTACTCTGAGCGTGCAATGCAATTAAAATTTGTATTATCTAGCACATGACTAAATAAGTCATATAGGAGAATCTTAATATATATAGGCCTATATATATATATATATATATATATATATATATATAGGCATATTTATAATTTTAATAGATAAAATAAGCATTGTCTTGTGCTTACGCATGCGTTGGAATATCGGTTATTAAAATGGCCGCTTCTATATAATTATAAGACATTGGAAGAAATAATTTGAAAAGCTGAGAGAAAAATAAATATGATGAATGTTTTCAAACAATGTTAATATTATTCGTTTATAAACATCTTAATGATGGACAAATTATATTTGAAAAGAAAAATATACGCCTAGACTGGGGTTTGAACCCAGGACCTTTGACTCTGTATGTCAATGCTCTTCCTTCTGAGCTACCTAGGCCTCCAATCTAAACGCGTATTTTTCTCTTATACATAGTTAATTCCCTAACCCCAAATGCTACGAGCCGTTGCTACGATTTTTGCAAATGGCGGCTTCTTTATTAAGACGACTTTTTATAGGGAATTTAAACATTACTTATAAAGCCAGTAGTGCTTCTTTCAATGTTAATATTATTCGTTTTTAAACATCTTAATGATGGACAAATAATATTTGAAAAGAAAAATATACGCCTAGACTGGGGTTTGAACCCAGGACCTTTGCCTCTCTATGTCAATGCTCTTCCAAGTGAGCTACCTAGGCCTCCAATCAAACCCCAGTCTAGGCGTATATTTTTCTTTTCAAATATAATTTGTTTTCAAACAGTTTAGCGAAAAATATCCTACATTATCCATTGAGGATGTGGAGAAAATAACAGCAGAATTTACAGGTGAGTCAGCATGAAACATAAATTCTGCTCGTAATGAATATGTAAATAAAATATATCTATCGATAGCATGGAAAAAGCTTCAACGCTTGATTAGGTAAGTCTTTTTATTTTTTCTTAAATAAATATGAAATGGCAACTCTTAATTATTAGTAAACTAGCTTTTGGTCTTATTCCCCGTAAAATATATTGTCTAAGAACAGTTTCTATCGATAACAGTTCCGTACACAACACAGTCAGATGGCGGGTACAAGTAGCACCACGTTTCTCCCAATAGAAGTAATGCCCTCTGCAGGTTTGTTTAGAGTACAACTGGAACTTAGCTCGGAATTAGTATAATATAGCTTTCAATAACAGCCTTGAGTACAGCACAGATTGTTGTTTCTTCATCTGTTGAAACTCATGAACACACTCGACTCACTTCAACCCACATTCAAGACAGTAAGTCTAACCGTTAGATTGATTGGGTAAATTTTAGCATGTGCTCAATTACTTTTTTTTTTCACAATAGTGCGTTCTGTCGTACTTGCAGCAATGGCGACCATAATTGAAAGTTTCATTTTCTAAATTTCGGGGTTGCCAAATTATAAATAACTAAATAACTATACTGTAATATTACAAATTACGTACCTAGTGCGGGAAGTAAAACTGCTACCTTTTATGTATACTACGTACAATGTAAAGGGTAAAGTATTCCCACTATAGGCCTCAGGAGGCCCTTGGAGTAGTTGGAGGTTAAGGCTCCCACTTTTTCTGGACAATCGGCACTTGATGTCAGCCGGGTTGTCAGCCCTGCGTGACGGCCGACTTTACACCCAGAACGAGCGTCTGGTACTCATTTCCGTTAGAGGCTGAGTCGACCCCAGTGTCATAGTGCCGCCAGAAGGTTTGGGTCAGTTTAAAAATCTTCACCCCACCGGGCTTAAACCCTCGACATTCCGGCTTGTAGCGCAGTGTCTTAACCACTACGCTACTGCGTGCCCCCTACGTACAATGTATATATATAAAAATGTATCCAAACGTTAGTGTTAATATACAATATACGAAACAAATCACTGCATTTTAAATGAACTGAACTTTATTTGAAACGATATAAAACAATAAATTCGTATTTGTCGCCATTGTATCCCTGACTGGTGCCACGGCCTGCTGTAGTCTGAACTAAATTATTTTCGGCATTTACTATATAAACATTGACCAGACTTAACGTTATTCAGTTGTTTATAATGAAAGCAAATATTTCCAACATAGATGTTATTTTACAATTATCTATTATATTGAAAACACCATCGTGTAAAAAATAATGTACAACGCACGTTTGTGAAGTGTTTTACAGAATCTTTGAAATTAAAAACCTCGTCATCGCTCGGTTTTTAATCATTCCCTCCCTTCTGTAAAAAAACCACTTCTCAACCTCGCATTGTAGTATTGCTATTATAATATGTCATGATGATAATGTTTTGTGTTTTCATCAATGACTGGAATGTATTAACTAATGAGACGAGTGAGGCTTAATATAATTCAAGGCGCAACCTCGATTTAAAAATATGGAGAGCCACTGGTTCATAAGACTCCCTGTATAATGTCACTTAAGAAATAAAATGCTATTTCTTCATCACCATTTCCTTTCGTTCCTAGCTGGAGCATAGGGTCGTAATGCAATTCTCCATTTACTTACTTACTTACTCACTGGCACTATCGAACCCGTAGGTTCATGGCCCCGCGGACATAAGCTCTCCATACATCCCTATCCTCAGCTAATGCTTTCCAATCATTCCCTGTATAATCTACTTCCCTCAAATCATAGTTAATATTGTTCTCCCAACTCATTCTTGGTCTACCAACTGGGCGTTTTCCCTCTGGCTTTCCTACAAGAAGCTTCCATGCACGTCTTTCATTCCCCATACGTGCAACATGCCCTGCCCATCGCAGTCTATGAGACTTAACTGTTATTATATCTGGCTTCCTATAAAGACCATGTAGTTCATTGTTAAGTAGTCTTCTCCATTCACCTGTCTGTTCATCCCTCTTTGGTCCAAAAATCTTCCTAAGAACTTTATTCTCAAATACTTGTAATCTCCTTTCCTCCCTTAAAGTAAGAGTCCATGTTTCGCACCCATATAATATAACTGGTAGAATAATAGTTTTATACATTTTCAGCTTAACGTTTTTTGAAAGGAGTTGGGACATCAAAAGTCTATGCAATGCATAATAGCATGCATTTCCAGAATTGAGCCTATGTTTAATTTCTTTGTGCATCTCATTCCTATTTGTGATTATTGTTCCTAGGTATTTGAATTCAGCCACTTCCACAAAATTTCCCTCATTTGCCATTAGCTGTCCATTTCCATTATATATTGAATTTCTACGTGTGACCATATATTTAGTTTTACTGATATTTACTTCCAGTCCTAATTTCTTAGTGTTACTCAATAGTGTGTGCGTGTTGTCCTTTAGTATCTCCTCGCTATCGGCCAGTAGTACTACATCATCAGCATAAACTAACAGCTTATTATTGAGTTGTAAGCCTTCCTCATTCTCTAAAGAGTTAATGGCATGCTCTAGTACAAAATTAAATAGTAGAGGAGATAGTGCATCTCCTTGCTTCAACCCATTCTGGATTTCAAAAGTGTCTGAAAACTGTTTGCTTACACGCACCCTACTCTTTGAGCCATTTAGACACATTCGTATAAGTCTAACTAACGTTTTAGGAATTCCGAACTCCAGCAGGATACTATATAACTTCACCCTCTTAATTGAATCATATGCTTTTTGAAGTCTACATATAGTTGATGTACAGTACCATTATATTCCCATTTCTTTTCTAAAATGCAATTTTCCATTTAGCTCCATCATTTGTCAAACTCTTCATCTCCAACCTAGTTCGAGTATTTCTCCTTCATTAGTCCTCTTCCAAGTTATTTTTTTTGGTCTTCCTCTCTTCCTTGAACCTTGAGGATTTCCAGTCCAGTGTGCATATTTCTATTGCAGTTTAATATATACGCACAGTATGTCCAATCCAACACCACATTATTTCCTATGTACGTTTTCAGATAGGTGCTTGTTCAGTTTTTCGCCATAGTTCTTGGTTTGACATTATATCGGGCCATCTCACACTTAATATATGACGCAAACATAAATTCACAAACTCCTGGGAAAAATTAATTATTTCTTTGGTCATCTTCCATGTTTCACATTCGTAGAATAAAACTGATCTTACATTTGTGTTATATAATAACATTAACATACACAAGAAATGAAACCACAAAACTAGCTACAACATTGAAAAAATAAAAATAAAAACATAAACATAGCTTATAAAACCGAAAACAAATTAACATAACATACAACGGCATAGAAAAACATAGCAAATTTAATAATAAGGAATTGTAATAAGTTTTATATATGCAGGACGAGCAAAAACTTTAATACAAGACATAGGGAACACCTTAAAGATTTCATGTTCGCGGGCGGTAAATCAAGCTATGCGAAACACATCATTAACGAAGGTCAACGAATGGACACAATAGAAAATACTCACAAGAAAGCATTCCAGCAAAGATAAATATATTTGAAAACCTTGAAATTATAAAACAAATAAACAACACCTTACTTCTTTCTGAGAATGCAACCCAGTCGTACAACCAGTTATATGAAATCGTCAAAACAAGTCAGTTGCTACTAAAGTAGCTTCGAGTATACAACGTCGTAAACAATAACAACTAGTATCAGATACTCAACATGCTGATGATGAAAGTTAATTTCCGAAAGGCCTCCGGATAACATTTTAAATTTAATATTTTAAGAGAGTTGAGGACGACGGCACCTGCCACAAGGTACATATTTTAATTTTTTATCTTATGAATTTTATTAGTTGGATCTTAGTTTTGATTGAAATATGTTTATTCTTCCACACTGTGAACAGCTGGAAAAATGCTCAGTTTGCTTTTAATACGATTCTGGACATCTTCTAGTGCACTTCCATGTACAGTAGATGCACTTCCAAAAGAAGTAAAAGCTTGTGCTTTATTTATTTCTTGTTCATTTATTTTTAGAGTTGTATTTGTGCTAGGATTAATTCTTATTTCTTTCCTGTTAGGGCATTTATTTTAAGTTCTAATTTTTTGCTTCACTATTTCTACCTTTGTTTTCAATAATTCTATTTAATAAGTATATATTGTTTATATTGTTTAAAAGCCTAAACTTCGAACTGCGTGAGGTTCATTAATTACAAGTTGGCGTGATAATGGCTATGACATTGATAATATTGGCGAAGAGTGAATAATGGGAAAAAAATGTTTGATTGAATGGGAGAAGCAAGTTGAAAACACGGAGGAAATATGCCCAACATTCTGTTAACCATAAATCACTGCCACCATTAAAGTCGACACACCCTGCTGTGAAAACAGCATATCTCTCAATACAACGTCGGAAATCGTTATTCCTCACTCCTATTTTCTTTTCTTATTACTACAAAAACATTTGATGCACTCTGCGAGTATATTTAGATAGATTTTTAAGGCATAAAATAATTACGATATTAAAATGTCCACCGTCATGAAAAACTAACTTCCAAATTTCAAAACCTACCTATCCACATATAATAATCGATAAAAATGTCTGGCCTACCATATGTATACTTGGCCTGATATCCACTTGTGTAATTTACAGAAGAAGATGATCATCCAGCTCGGGGTCCGGGAATGGAGAAGGAAGGTGTTAGACAGGGATTCGTCGAAGTGTCTTCACAGCAGCTAGGGTCCATAATGGGTTCTAGAGTTAGAAGAAGAAGGATGATCACCCAGCCAGAATAGCTGTGAAATATGATCAGCATGTGAGTTCCCCAGCCGTTATTGCAAGCGTTTACAAACTTACAAACTGCAGTCGCTACTCAATGTAGCTAGCAAAATTCCTCTCCAAACCTCATCATCATCATCACCACTCCAGGGATTAGGCAATTGCCCGTTCCGACTTCATAACGCATCAGCCCAACGTCTTCTAGGTCTTCCAACATCACGTTTTCCTCTTTCTTGATAATTTCTTGCTAACAATGGATATCTCTCCTTACTCATTCCATCCATGTGATGAATCCATTTCTGTCTGTAATTCGTGACTTTATCCAATAAAGGTTGTACTTTCATTCTTCTCTTATATCCTCATTTCTTATTCTATCAAGTCTTGTACATCCTTTTACTTGTCTTAGGAACCTCATCTCCGCCGTCTGTATTCTATCCTTCTGTTTTTTCACTGGAGCTCTAGTTTTACATCCATACAATATTGTGGGAACCGCCATAACCTACGGTTACTATATTTTTAAGGCAGCAAAGTTGGACGCTTTTTTTTTTGTATATTTACTTCTTTGTAACTATGTTCCTTTATATAAAACAAACATACGTGGGCTATAAAAACTGTGATATATATTACTAAAAATAAATAACTCAACATCGCCAGAAATCCAATGAACATAGGGCCAGGGAAATAATTGTCATTTGTAGCCTTCCATATGAGGGAGTCATATGATTAACTCTACTCAATACCTCGCGGCATTTCATAGCGTAGTTGGTTAAGGCAATACGATACAAGCCGGAAGGTCGGGGGTTCGAGTCCCGATGATATGAGAATTCTTAATCTAGCCGAAACCTTCTGGCGGGACAGTGGTCCTGGAGTCGACTCAGCCTCTAACGGAAATTAAGACTTTTTCTGAAGTCAACATTAATAAAATTCGGACCTTTTAGGTAAATATTTCATAATTTTATATTAAAATTTTTCTGGAGGTAAAGGCTGCCGTCATGCAGGGGTAACAACCTGGTTCTTATCTGTGCCGATTATCTAATAAGGTGGGAGCTTCTGAGTGCTGTAATGGGAATACTTCTGTTTTTACTCATTACCTAACTATAATTGCAGTTTTCCTAATCGGATTTCGGTACTCCTCGATTTAATTCAGCGTAGTATTTGTCTTCTCGAGAATGACAGATATATATATTGAAAAAAGAAACTATGATGTAGTCGGAAATCAAACTCGTGACACATTGCATACTGTGTAAAGTAAATATACTTTAGGCAACATGTGAAATTTATAAAATAAAATTATTCAATGTTATATTTATTTATGTTGAATCGAATAATAAAATTGCCTATAAATAATATTTAACATCATTTTGTGCTTTTGGTATAATATAAAAATAGAATCTATCATATATACAGAAATAAAAATAATTTTAAAGCGAATTAATCAAACTAAAATTCTGTTATGAAAACAAAATTATATTACGAAGTGCGATAATCCTTGTTTTCATGCACATTTAGTGTGTAACTTTATGTATGCAAAATTTCTCTACTCTTTATTGTGTTGAGAGAATCATCATGCGCTGTTTTATTAGAGAAGGAAAGTATTCACAGTTTACATATCTTCATTTAAATTGTAACAATTCAATATAATTACATGCACTCGTAATTAAGGATCGAAATTGGCAAATTTAAAGAGACGCTTTTCCATCAAAACCACCTGCGTATTTTTCCAATGTATACATTACTGAAAATGGTATTAATAAGCTGTTAGTTTATGCTGATGATGTAGTACTATTGGCTGATAGCGAGGAGATACTAAAGGACAATACGCACACACTATTGAATAACACTAAGGAATTAGTACTGGAAGTAAATATCAATAAAACAAAATATATGGTTACACGTAGAAATACATTATATAATGGAAATGGACAGCTAATGAGAAATGAGAGAAATTTTGAGGAAGTGGCTGAATTCAAATACCTAGGAAGAATAATCACAAATAGGAATGAGATGCACAAAGAAATTAAACATAGGCTCAATTCTGGAAATGCGTGCTATTATGCATTGGAGAGACTCTTGATGTCCCAACTCCTTTCAAAAAACGTTAAACTGAAAATATATAAAACTATTATTCTACCAGTTATATTATATGGGTGCGAAACATGGACTCTTACTTTAAGGGAGGAAAGGAGATTAAAAGAATTTGAGAATAAAGTACTTAGGAACATTTTTGGACCAAAGAGAGACGAACAGACAGGTGAATGGAGAAGACTTCATAACAATGAACTACATGGTCTTTATAGGAAGCCAGATATAATAAGAACAGTTAAGTCTCGTAGACTGCGATGGGCAGGACATGTTGCACGTATGGGGAATGGAAGACTAGCATGGAAGCTTCTTGTAAGAAAGCCAGAGGGAAAACGCCCAGTTGTTAGACCAAGAATGAGGTGGGAGAATAACATTAACTATGATTTGAAGGAAGTAGAAGATTATACAGGGAATGATTGGAAAACATTAGCTCAGCATAGGGATGTATGGAGAGCTTATGTCCGCGCGGCCATGAACCTACGGGTTCGATAGTGCCAGTGAGTAAGTAAGTAAGTAAGTATGTATACATTACTGAAAACTACTTCCTCTTAAAAAACAAATAATTTTTATCTTTTTATTCTCGCTACTCTTTTGGAACGTACACTCTCATCAAACGTAATCCAATGCTCTGGAGAGTTCGGATCTAAGCAGGTAGTAAAAAAAAATCTGAACCACACAGACAACTACGCACCTGTAAGTAGAGCCGGTCAGATACACATTCACTCCCGCTCGAATCTTGCTCCCCGAGCTTCTCAGTTTCGTTGCTTGTACGGAGGCACTTGGCGTATTCAGGTGAATGGCAGGGGAATGCTAAACGCATCCGCGGGAATAGAACGCAAGTGACAGCGATCGGGAGACCCTTTGAATCAGATTTCCCATGAGCATGAACAATCTTCATAAGCAAAATAATGTATACAATATCTGGGAAAGCTAAAGAGAATGTATTCAATAAATTATCTGATGGCACCTTCATTCTACAAGCCTTATGCTTTGAATATAAGTCTATATATTACAAAGTGTATTTGAAAAAATTAATTAAATATTCACTTAGTAATAAAAATAAATGTACTCCGACAGCACTAACCATGTGTTTAGAATGTACTTAAATTTATTTCCATGTGAAATTGTGAAGAACGTTTCAATTATAAGGTTTCCTTTCATCTACCAATAATAAAAATATTAGACATTAGTTGATCCGTATGGAATAACTTACTATTAATTTATATAAATAGTTAAAATTGTCAATTGTACATTCATTGAATTTACAAAAAATTAAATATCAGGGTGCAAAATTTTAAGCGATAGTGCAACATGTATATGAAATTTGGCTATGTTTTAAGTTCAAGGGGTAGTTATACACTTTGAGAAATTTATTTCAAACGAAGCGATACTTTTAAATATATGATAAATTGACAGATCTACTATTTTAGTTACAGTATATCAAACTGAGACCCAAAATTCAGTTTAGATGTTAAGAGCTCTATAACGTTTCACTATTAAAATATTACAAAGAAGATGCAAATTCAGTTTATATTTACATGTGTGTATATATATAGGTATTTTTGCCGATTTCATGTTGAATGTCCCTTCAATGTGTACAGATTTGTATTTCAGTGGTATCAATAATAATAATAATAATAATAATAATAATAATAATAATAATAATAACAATAATAACGTTTATTCGTAAAAGAAAGAATTTCTTTGGCTATTGAGAAACAATCGGATTCGTACATGCAGTAATATTTGTGGTACGAACACAGCACGACTTCATCCTTCATATTCATTGTGAGAACCCAGAGAATTCACATTCTTGAGCTTCTGTTACCAGTGCATGAAACTCTCGTGGCCGCACTTTCTTTCAACTGCTCTCGCTTAAGAGAGCAAGAGGGAGTAAGACAGAATTTAGACCGCCTTAACCCGCAATCACAGGATAACCGCCAAAAAATGTACAACACAGCACAAAATCAAGTAAAATGTTTCCATATTCAAAGTAGATTTAAATTTGGTACTCTTCTGAAATCTAACTCTAACATCCGAAATGGGAGATGGGGACTCTGGTAATCACCCCATGGCCGAGACTGAGTCACGGAATAGGGGTCATTCTATGACCAACAGATTTTTTAATACATACAGCTGTGTGGATTCGTAGAAAAATAAATTGGAAGGAGAATTGGAAAAAGAGGCATGTGTCGTCAGTGAAGGAAGCGTTTTCGTAAGAGCAAGATTTATTTGCGAAATACTAATTTATCGTACCAGTTATTTAAATATGTCGGACGACAGTGAAAACAAAATCATGTATAACCGTAAGTTATATTACTGTAAGTTGTGTAAATAGACACAATTGTAACTAATTTTCTGTTTTGTCTTAATAGACACAATTGTAATATTATAATGATATTGTGAAAATAAAAATGAATGTCCGAACCAGGAATCGAACCGTAGACCTCTAGTTCCATTATTGGAACTGTGTTAAAATAACAATATTGGAATATGTTAAATAATATCGTTTACTGCTTATTAAAGTAGTGGTGTAAAATTCTCAAATATAGATACTTCTAAATGAAACCGGCCGTTGATGATAGTAGTGACGCCTACCTGGCAGCGGACGAAACGAGAATTATAGATTTCTATATGTGGAAACAATTGTTAATGTTTGTGCCAAGTCTAGAATGGTGTAGTGGGCTGCACACTAGTACGGAGAACTAGAGGTCCACGGTTCGATTTCTGGTTGGGACATTATTTTTATTTTCACAATATCATTATAATATTATAATACGATCCATTATTGGAACTGTGTTAACGAATTATAGATTTCTATATGTGGAAAGAATTGTTAATGTTTGTGCCAAGTCTAGAATGGTGTAGTGGGCTGCACACTAGTACGGAGAACTAGAGGTCCACGGTTCGATTTCTGGTTGGGACATTAATTTTTATTTTCACAATATCATTATAATATTATAATACGATCCATTATTGGAACTGTGTTAAAATAACAAAATTGGAAAATGTTAAAAAAAAGACCAAATTGTAACTAATTTCTATTTTGTATTCTTTATATTGTTTTGTTAAAATTATATATATATTAATGTGTCTTATAGAATACATTGTAAATATTTAAGGATTGATAAAATAGTTTTTGTAATTCATCCAGGCTATATAGGCCCTACATAAATGTATGAAAATGTAAAGTTTTTATTTCGGAAGCCGATATTCGTTAATGTGTCTTATTACAAATCTGTTCTTTATAATTTACGGTACATAAAAATATCAAACTGATTATATGGATTTGTATAAATTATAAAACAAGATTCAGGCGGGTTTTATAATGTCTTCAGGCTAAATATAGTTCGCAGATTTTGAACAAGATAACACTTTTATACATAAATAACAAGATTTCGGATAGTTTACTTCGCATAATTACATCGATGAACTATAAATATATTAAAAACTAGTTCGCTAAGATAGAAAATTTTAATTTATATAAAACAAAGTCAGAATAAAGTGTATGTCTTCAGATAAAAATTGTGTTAATTAAATCTGTTCAAGGGAAAATTTAAACAAAAAATAAACTATTCCATGGATGAAGAAAGATCAATATGGAGCCAATGAATGAAGATATTGACACAAAAGAAAGTTTGAAATGTCATAAAAGTTACCATAGATAACTGAAAAAAACCTGAGTAAAGTAATCCCAATAATAAAATATTATATTATGAATTCAATATTTTAAATTACGCATTAAAAGTCTGCGAAATGTTCTGAAAAAGTGGTTAAACTATGTGCAGATGGTAATTGGTTACGACATTAAATTAAATATAAAAATTGCATCATTCACCATTGTTAACATTAACTAAAGCCCGTTTGCTCAAGTAAGAGAATCTTCCCGCGCAAATATTGAAGGGATTAGGGAAGGGGGGGGGGTGAATTCTCTGTCTACTTGAATGCCAGCAAGGTATAGGAAGGGTCGGAAATTCTTTCTTTCTTTATTTCTTTCTTTCTTTGGAAGGTGTTGTACATTTTTTATTGCATTTAGTGGTGAGTTGACGTATGAATTGTGCTATGTGAAGTATTTATTTGAACGACGAGTGTTAACATATTTTAGAAACTTCCGCTAGTTGCTCCCACTCTCCGACTGGCCGTGCAGTAACCGTTTGAAAATATACGCGCGAAGATTCTCTTAATTGAGCACACGGACTACAGTTAATGTTTTCAGCATTAAATTCAATCAGAAAGCTAAAAATGCATACTAAATCAAGTTAGATAAAGAATTGTTACTCTTTTGAAACAAAAAAACTACGAATATTAGACTGCAAATAATATTATTGATGATGCAGAAAGCCATATCATATAAGTGAAAACACGTTGATTAACCAAATTTATAACATTTTAAGCAAATATATATTCTTCTTTTTCTTGATTAGGTCAATGCGACCTGTTCCGGTCTCAAGTCCATTGTTTCCTTGGCCGTCCCAAAGATATTTTTCCGTGTGGTTTGTAGGTGTTGATCTTTTTGTGTAATCTTGTATTGTCCATTCTGTCTAAATGATCTTTCCATTGGTATTTGTGCTCTTCTAGTTTATCGACTAGGTATTGAAAATATCTCCAGTTCATTTCTCATTGATTCATTATGTAATCTATCCATGCGTGTACATCATTTTACGGATATTAAAAATTTCATTTCAGCGGTTTGAATGTGTGAGATATCTTTTTTTTGTAAATACCAAAGATTAAGATCCAAATAAAAGAACAGGAACAGTCATATTTTATAAAACAAATATAAACATGAAAGCTCATTATCTCATTTTACTAATAGTAATGCCTTATACAAAATTAATAATAATCGCGCCATCGATGAATGGATATATTGTGTACATGGTCATAGATTTCACTGGGAACGGATTTACTGTCTAGGCAGCAGTATATGATGTAAAATACAATGATCGACTATAAATTGGAGCAGCAGTATAGCCGTCAAATTTCATAGTGTCAGCTGACAGAATTATATGACGGTGAAAGCTATACTAAGGACGCTGTGGTGGTCATATATAACACAACAATCATGGTCAACATATAACTCACATGACTCGTGAATACATGTGCTGCATTTTAATGGCTCAAATAATAAACTCAAGGATAATTATAATTAAAAACCTTGATTAAAGATTAATATCGAAAATACTGAATATTTAGTAGTACAGTGAAACCTGTCTTAGCCGGAACCTTTATAAGAAGGAAACCTGTAGAGACGGAAAGAAATCTCCAGAGTGGTACGATTTTATATGTAAATCGTCCTGTATAAGCCGGAAACTTTCATAACGCGGAAAAGGAATGATTTTTAAAATACCTGTAGTTAATTTTTACCTCATTAAGACGGAACATTATTCTTAAGCACGTTCTGATTACAGTATTAATGACCACACGTGAAAATTATGCATATGACGCTACTGCATTATATCGTTTTACCTTTTGTATTGCCATTGTATTGCGGTGATACCCTTGCTTATGTGTGACAGCAGGGAATCCCTCGCTTTCCTTGCCTGCTTAAGTAATCTGCGAGGGAGTTGAAAAACTCTTCTGTCCTCCTGTAGTTGAGTTCCGTCTATTTTTTGTGTAATAGAGTTTTTTTTTTTTTGCCGTGCAAACTGAGCTGTGTTACATACACTATTTTGTCTGTATTTCAGTCAATACGTTATCTCTTTAAAGCGTGCATGTAAAACCCTTGCACTGCGTGAGTAAATTAAAGCTTTTAATTTGGGAGCCATTTATAAGAAGGAAAACTGCCAAGACGGAAATATGATGTTCCTTCATAGAAAGGTTTTACTGTATATAATCGAATTTAAAGTAATTTACTATTTGGAAGTGAAGAAATTGAACGGCTGGTAAAATGCAAATAATTAGGAGTCATATTTGACAAAGGTGGCAAAATGAGGAAAAACAATGAGGAAATTAAACGAAGAGTAAATAAAAGCAGAAATTTGACAACATGCTAAATTTGAAATTTCTCCGTGCAAATATGAATATACCGGTATACAGAAATATTATTCGAAGTGTTATAATACATTGAATAGAAGTACTGAATGTAATACAGATTAAGGGAATTGAAGTCTGGCTATGAGAATATTATTTTTAGGATGACGATGTACAGCCTTTGAAATAATTGATGCCGCACAGATAATTTTCAAGTCTCAGAACGAAGCCACTGCGCATGATCAGAGATCAGCTATTTGCTTCACAAGTATACAACTATTTGAGAAACTAAATCAGTCTATTTCATTGTGTGTCGTGCAATGCAAAACAATCTCGTGTAAATAAGTAGTGCGGTAAAAACTGAAAATAAAACAAAGCAAAAGAAATGAAACAAAAGAAAGAAAATTAATTGAAATAACGACGGGAGAAAAAAAATAATGACAGCAGGATCGATCACGTGACCTCATGCATGAGAAACCGAAGCTCCCTCCACTAGACCACAACCATCTCTCCTAGAAATGGTCTTATGAAGTGATGCAGTATTTCAGGACTTACTTGTATAATGAAATTAGATATCAACTTAATTTAAATTAATCAGACGCATTTTGTACTAATCATGGAAATAAATAATTTCATTATGCCATGTGTTTTGTAAACAAAGTAATGAGACGTTACAATCGTTATTCATTAAAAAAAAAAAATATATATATATATATATATATATATAGCCGTTTTCTTAAATTTATTTATTTCCATATATTCCATTCCATAGTAATTCTGTCCAAGGGCAGGTCTTTCACTGCAATCATAGCATTTTCATGCTGCTTTGCAGCTTTACTACGGAACTGTAGGTGTGGTAGCTTCCCGTTTCTTTCCACACTGGGGAAGAATGATGATGATAATAATAAGCATGATGATGATGACGGCCGGATGATTTTCGAGGACCGTTGGGCTCTACGCTTCCTGACATTTATCTTGCAGGTGAAAAAAAAAACGAAAAAATCTCACCCAGGAGCCTGTCCCGACCGGGAATATTTCCATATATATACAAATGTATTAAATCACGAAGCCTGGTAACATGCACACTTCTAGAAGATCGAGTTCGGAAGAGAGCGATGCTAATTAATATTGTATAGGTACAGCTGTTTGTTGCTTCTAGAAATTGGAAGTGATACCACAAGGGTAAGAGAATATAATAAATATGAATAATATATTCGCAGTGCGAGGATTAAGACATAGCATAGTCCATGATATTTTGAATGAGTCACAATAAATAAACTAATAATTTATTAAAGGTTTTTGTCTAAAACGACCCGATTTTCTTACGAAATGTTTGGCATTCTCTTCTGGAATTAGCGGAATTGTAACCCACTTCTGAGATTGGTGCTGTAGAAGTCTGAGATATCACGATCTTATTACGAGTGATAATAATAATAATAATAATACTAATGATTCTAATGATAATGATAATAATGATAATAATGATAATAATGATAATAATGATAATAATAATAATAATAATAACAATGAAGCTCCAGACGAGTCCTTAAAGTCAAACTTAAAAAATGTAAGATCAAATAAGCTATTTCTCTGAAGACAAAAAATCCTATGGTCTAACCGGAAATCGAACCCAGAGTCTCATGGACTGTGGTGAAGAGCTCTTACCACAAGACCATGAGACTGACCTTTTACGGAAATTATAGTTTATGTATGTGAGGTGCGGTATGTTACTCCGGTTCTAGGGGCGGGAAATGACTAAATACACCACTGCGACTGGTTGAACTCTTACATTATCCTGCCCCTTTAATATTAGAATTGAAGAAATAAAAAGATTCAATAACCCTGTGTGACCTTACCTGTTTCCCCATGCAATATGTAAGGTTCAATGGAGCAGAACTCTCCCTAACGAAGCGCACCCCATCAGCACGACTGACCTACTTTTGCTTCCACCCCCTGTGTGCAAACACTACATTCATCTGCGTCATCCTGATGAGGTGTGCCAACACGATCAATCACTGATTTACCGTCATGCTTAATCACACTCAGCAATAGCAGACCATCATTGTCATCCCTATTAATTCTACTAAATTATTTTAAATCAAGCATCATCCGTATATTTATCATCTTAATTCTCGTCGAATTTATGTTTGCTGTCATGTTATATATCGCATTATTAATCCCTTAAAGCAATTGTAAAAAATACCGAAGTTTATGGTTGTTTGAATTTGATATTACTACTATTCGAACATCCCCTATGCCACATTCTTAACACTTCACAAACACTCCTCTCTGTACATAATTAGAAAACCTGCATACCATCCACATATCGCTGTCTACCAAACGCATGTGAAAATAAAAAAAATAATACAATAAATCCTCTGAACGAGGTACCTGAAGGACGAAAGTACAATGAGATCAAATTCAACATAACCCTGGTTTCTCACGATTCGGTTAATGAAAAGTTTCTGTGAATTTATTTTAATCATATCAAGATCTGTTTGTAGGGTGGTAAAAATTTAACTATTTCGCTAATTATGGGTTTTATAAACCGTATAGTTAATCTCTTCCTCTCTCTCCCCCCCTCTCTCTTTATCTCAGTTTAACCTCTCCCTTATAAGTACTTTTAAATGCCCATGTCACACGGGCCTTGTAGGGACATTATGTGAGATACGATTTGAAACTCTGAATCATAAAAATAATTTTTTTGACAACACAAGAACATGGTGGGTCTCTCTCGTTGAGTGATCAGGTCAATGTTAAATCCACCACTGAGATAACACGAACCTCATATTTTTAACACTTCCCTTGTAACTTATATATTTCCTACTATATGGAAACAGTCTAGGATTCGGCCTATACAACAGGTATAGAATATGAATATGTAATTGATTAGTTTACAGGTAGTACCGGAATTATTCTATGGAAAAAGGCTCAGAAAAATGAAGTAAAGAAAAATACTTCTGAGATATTAAATAGAATTATCCTCATTGTAGATATTTTGTAACAAACGTACCTAAAATAATTACACCTACTAAATGTAATGACTTCAGATCAATTAACATCCTTCCGACATTATTTAAAACATTGGAACATATTGTACATACGAAAATGACTAAATACCTCCAAACAAATTACCTCCTTGATAATTATAAATTCGGCTTTAGGTCTGGTCATAGCACAACCACAGCTTTCTTAGAAATTACTGAAGATGATCTTGAAGAAGATTTTCGGGCTGTAGGCCGTGGTCGTAAGGCTTGTAGTTCCCCGACGTTTCGCCAGAGACTGCGTCTGGTGGCATCCTCAAGGGTTATTTTGAGACTCGCAATTCTGTCCACTGTCAGTCCTATTTGTACGTTCACCGCGATGTGTTCAAATAGGACAGACAGTGGACAGAATTGCCAGTTTCAAGACAACCCTTGAGGATGTCAGAAGCAGTCTCTGGCGAAACGTCGGGGAACTACAAGCCTCACGACCACGGCCTACAGCCCGAAAATCTTCTTCAAGATCATCATATCAACTCCGGCCGTGAAAGCCTACGTGAATACATTACTGAAGATATTCGTGAACCCAGTGGACAGTCGTAAATTCTCTCTTTTAACATTACTTGACTTCAGCAAGGTTTCTGACACTGTGGATAATGACTTACTTATGATAAAGATCAAGCATTTACACCTGTCTGAAAGAGTTATAATCATGATAGATTAATAAGTGCAAGGACGTCAAAATTACGTTTCATTAAACTCTAGATCCTCGTCTTGGGGCAACATGTATCTCTATGGTAATCTCCAAATTTATCTATATTCAACTACAGATTCCCTCTATAACAACTTGACGAAAATAAAAGACAAGTTCATGTCGACCTTTAACTGGTCTTCAAGTTTCGGTCTAAATCTAAATCCTAACAAATGACAAGTCATTGTAATGGCACAACGAAGGCTGCTCACAACCTTTGTCATATCTACACTTCCACTAATATAAATAATATAGTAGTAGTATATATAAATAATATAAATATATCTGGTTGAGTGGAAGAGAAGCCTTATGTCCTTAACTCTGCCAGAATAAATAAAGCATTATTATTATTATTATTATTATTATTATTATGAATATTATTATTATTATTATTATATCTTATTCTTCATCAATACTCGATCTTGGACTGTATCTAGACCTAAATTTAACCTGACAAACACAAGTGAAACACATTTGTAAAAAAGATGTTCTCCATTCTACATTATGTTAGACGTTTATAGAAATGTCTTCCTATTTTATTAAAAGAAGCATTGTGCAGAATCTTGCGTTGCCACATTTCGATAATTGACACGTTATATATATGACGTTGACTTTTCGCAGGTACTGCACCGTGTTCATAATGCTTGCGTTCGTTTCATTTTCAATATCCATCGTTATGTTCATATTTCCGAACACTTTTAATAGTATCTCCTGTCTCCGCCATAGCGACATACGTAAATTGCATTCTCTTTCACTTATTTTAAAGCTTCTTTATCCTACACTCCTAGTTATCTGGAGACCACATTTGAGAAGTTATCCTATTACTACATTATTGACACTAGATAACAAGATAACAGTCTCCTAACAATCCCCCTCCACATAATCTGTTTTTATTCTATTTATTTTATAGTAGCTACTACCCGCTCCTGAATTTCTCTCCCTCAAGAAATTAGGGATTGCCGCACATTTGACACTTTTAAATGACGCTTATATAATTACTTATTAAATAATTATGTTTTTCTCCAGAATTAAATTTTTTCTATGGCATTACTAGTTTTTTATCTTGTACAATTTATATTAAATTCATTAAATCTAGAGTAAGTCAACATATATTACAGATATAATTGTACTGAATATAACCGTATAATTATATATATTTACTGTAATTTACACATTAGACTAATTTCTGTAATTTGTTTTCTAACCTTGTTGGCCTTAATTCTGCCGGGTAAAATAAAACTATTATTATTATTATTATTATTATTATTATTATTATTAATAATAATAATAATATTATCAGTAATAATAGAATTATGTTATTTAATGGCACTCTTCAACAACTCACTACTGGCACATTTAAATTGTGGACATGAGAATACAGAAAAAAATTAGCCCCTTATTTTAGGATTGGGTTATTTAAGTGTCGTAAATCAAGTCACTGGAGCCATGACTTTACTCCTCTTCTGAAGAAGTGTAGCCACATATAAAATATTTTTACACCCTGAAAAAAGATCCACCAACTCTTTCCAAGTTAAAATCTGAGAAGTTCGGAACTACACACCAGAATAATAACCACTAGACCACCAAAACAGATTGATCTAAATCTTAAATATGTACTTCTTAGTCGCACTTTTTTCGTAAAAGAGAAATTAATATAGGCACTTTTTTTACGAATTTTCTTGCTTTTTTTTCCTCCCTTGTAAAATTTTCATCTTCATCAAACATGAACATGATGCCATCGCCAGTTGAGTTTTCCTGCAATGACCCTACATTTTTATCATTTCACATTAAGAGTGTCGAAAAAACGGGAGAGTAAGAGGACGACAAAACACTAATAATTCACGTTCAATTTGTCCTCCCTTTATTATCCATAAGTGACAGTAGAGCACGCGACGGTCAGGAAGTGCTTAATAACAAGAACAGTCAAGTAGAAATACTTGGTCTTATGGTGTAATTATCTCTTTTATTATCAAGAATATTAAAGAACTCCTAACTCGAAAGACGACATTAAAATTCTATACGGTCTTGCATTAAATAGTATACGAACTACTTTAAAATTCTCAGATCGTGACAGAATTTATAGAAGTTTTATAAGGAAAATTTTACGAAATTATCAAGTATTTCTACAAATGCAGGTGAAGGTATCCAGTTTACAAGTCATGGAGGCCTAATTGGAGTATGAATGCAAGGATACCAATGGATAAGTACGAAATATGTGATTATACGTATGTTTCATCCGATTTTACTCCAGGAATGTTCCCTCGTACATCTAAGTCCACCTATTAAATTATGTCATTAATTAAAACTAAGCGTTTTTAAAGTTGACTCATGTATACGTCTACAAATGTAGAAAGTGTTATATGAGTTGGCCTGTAAATCTAGGCCTACTAAATGCTATATAGCGTAAAAATAGTGATGAAATCAAATTTTAAAATACATTATTTTAAATGTTTCGTTATTTTGTAGGCGTTTCACAACATCTAAAGTTATATCTCAAATATGTTTTATTTATTTTTAACTACTATTTAACTCGTGCCCTAAATGGGATTCATTGACCAATCGCGTTCCAATTAATTTTAATTTACAACCAATCACAGTCGTCTTTCACCTGAAATTTATCAAATAAGTTTATCATATTAAAGAAAGCTACTCCTTTTTAACATTCTGAATAGGCCAGAGCATTACATTCCAGTGACTGACTCTCTAAGAAATACGGCAACCAGATTGTATATATATATAGTGCACGAATGTAAACAGATAGTGCTTACGGGGTATAATATAAGAACATTTGTAGCAATTGATTATACCACAAAAAAGAAACCACTGTTTGCACTTTCTTAAACGTATTATTTCTCAGGTAATAACATTCCACAGAAATATAATTGACATATTTACATCATAGGACATCAGAAATTAATTAATATACAGTTTGATGTGTTTCATGTTTTCTCCACTAGGGTGCATTCCTACGATATTCCGATCCTTCGGCAATAAATAATATGATCTGGTTGCAGTGATGAACAAGTGAAACATAACAAACGTTTCTCATTTGTTTTCAAACATCGCCGTTTACATTAAATATATAAATATTTTAAATTACTATATTTAAATAATGATTTCTGAGTAAACAGCTTAATTTTATTCGTTGAATAGTCCTAACAAATTCCACTATTGATTTCCAAACCCTCTAGATAAATTCACGACTCACGAAGTGAATGTATCGATAATTTGGAAATCACTCGTAGCATTACTTGTGAAAATTTTTAAATGTAAAAATTATGGATTGGGCCCTGGTAATGATAATTCCAATTCAGAATTTTTATTGAAGACAGGAGAAACCCTTCTGGTGTTTTCGGCATCGGGGTTTTAATCCAGTTCCTCCCGAATATGTCACAAAACTCATAATGCATATATACTATATATACCGGACAGAGGACTATACTCTTTGCTTACGTCATTTCAGACACTGCTTTTGAGGGAGTGGAGCTAGCATAATAGCAAAAGTTTGATGTACTGTTAAACCATGATGTTTAGCTGCCTTTGCCGCAACGCTAAAAATTTTAACCATCTTATAGCTTTAAATTAATTTCAAAAAATTATTTTTCATTCTGCGTCGACGTTTTGTCTTATATGTTCTACTGATCATCATCATCCGTCACAAATTAGGTTTTTGTATACCTGTTTCAGTCCTAGAGGTCTTAAGAGGTCTTCCTGGTCAACTATGTCCTTTGGGCTTATATTACATCATAATTTTTGGGATTCTTGAATTATCCATTTGTTTTACGTGGTCTAGCCAGTTTAGTTTATATCTGTGGAGTTTTTCTTGTACTGATTCTACTTCTAATTGTTCTAAAATTTCTTCATTCTCTTTTCGATCTCTGAGAATTACATTTCCGTTGCTTTGATTCTGCTCCTGTCTCTTTTTTCTTTATGTCCAAATCTCACTTCCGTATAAAAGGGAGGGTAATGCCAAATTATTATATATTTTTTTATTTCTTGTGGATTTTTGTACTAATTTAACTTAAAATATATTATTTATTATTCCCAAGATTTGTATAAATTTCGCGATATTCTTGTTTACAACTTTTACGTTTTGATAAAATATTTCACAACCTAAATAGTTGATACTTAGTAGTTGTTCTAAGCATTGTTTATTGTATATTGTCTTACTTCTGATTGGATCTTCTCATAAGAATGCCATTACTTTTTACTTTCGTACTGATATTTCCGTTCCAAAATCCTTTAATAGGTAATTAAGGTATTATGATTCCGATGTATAGATTAAATTCCATTTAGAAATTATTTCATTCATGTGGATATTAAGTAATGTTGGTGATGGTGGGCAACCTTGTTGAACTCCATTATTAACATATTTTCTTTCAGAGATATGATTATTTATTTTGACATTTATGTTCTACTGGTATAAAGGTATTAATATTTATGTTATACTGGTATAATGATATCAATATTTTTTTTATTGTCATAGCTTTACATATACCTTCTTAAGTGTAACAAAGTTCAAAAAAATACAAAACGTTCCAGAGATTATTTATATACAGATTTTCAATGTTTACACATCCTTCTGAGCATAAAGTTGTATTTCCCATCTCCACTCGTCTCTATCTATCCGAGAGATCATAATACTATAAAAACTTGAAAATCATATATTAGACCAAATATATATATTGTCTACCGCTGTGGTCTCGAGATAGCGTGCTGCCTTGTCACGCAGCGGGTCCGGGTTCGATCACCGGTCGGGACAAGCTTCCTGGGTGAGGTTTTTTTCGGGGTTTTTCCTCAACTGTAAGATGAATGTCAGGAAGCTTAGGGTCCAATGGTCCCCGAAAATCATTCGGCCATCATCATCATCCATCACCGGTGTGGAAAGCAACGGGAAGCTACCACACCTATAATTTCCTAGTAAAGCTACAAAGTATAGCATGAAAATGCTATGATTGCAGTGAAAGACTGCCCTCGGGCAGAATTACTATGGATGGATGGAGATATATATATATATATATTACATTTAATATCTGTAAACACATTTTTGTAAAAATTAGAATATCAGTATAAACAGTAATATAATGTACGGTTAAAAACTATAATATAGTTACCTTGTAGGTCCGTTTCCTCAACTTAAGTTATTTTAAAACTGTGTAGGCCTTTCGGGACTAGTCCCATCATCAACAGAATGAATTAGGTCCGTTCTTGTTGGCCCTTGTTGAAGCACTGACTTGGTTGTGAGAATTTTGTACAGAGGATTGTGTGGATTAGGTGTGTATTCATTGAGAATCAGGTTGCTGTTGATTTCTCTTAGGATTGCGATTTCCTCCAGTATATTTATTCTCGTTGGAATGTTTTCTCTATGTACTATTGTGAGGGTGTTATCGATGTTATGCATATGGTGTCCAGCTTGAATTACATGTTTTGCGTAACTTGATTTTCCTCCATTGTAAACGAAATCTCTGAAATGTTCCTTGAATCTAATGTTGAAGCTTCTGTTAGTTTTCCAATGTAGAATTTATTGCAGTCTGTACATGTTAATTTGTAGATGCCTTTATTGTCGAATTCATCTATTTCTTCGATGTTGTTGTTTATTAAATTGTTTAGTTTGTTGTCAGTTCTGTAGGATATATTAATATTCTTATCGAGCTTTTTTAGTGTGTTGGCCAATTTTAATGTACACACTAAAAAAGCTCGATAAGAATATTAATATATCCTACAGAACTGACAACAAACTAAACAATTTAATAAACAACAACATCGAAGAAATAGATGAATTCGACAATAAAGGCATCTACAAATTAACATGTACAGACTGCAATAAATTCTACATTGGGAAAACTAACAGAAGCTTCAACATTAGATTCAAGGAACATTTCAGAGATTTCATTTACAATGGAGGAAAATCAGTTACGCAAAACATGTAATTCAAGCTGGACACCATATGCTAACATCGATAACACCCTCACAATAGTACATAGAGAAAACATTCCAACGAGAATAAATATACTGGAGGAAATCGCAATCCTAAGAGAAATCAACAGCAACCTGATTCTCAATGAATACACACCTAATCCACACAATCCTCTGTACAAAATTCTCACAACCAAGTCAGTGCTTCAACAAGGGTCAACAAGAACGGACCTAATTCATTCTGCTGATGATGGGACTAGTCCCGAAAGGCCTACAGAGTTTTAAAAGAACTAAAGTTGATGAGACGGACCTACAAGGTAACTATATTATAGTTTTTAACCGTACATTATATTACTGTGAACTAATACCTCAACGGAAAATCACCATGAATTTTACTAGTATCCATCAGTATAAATAAAATTACGGATAACAGAAAAAAACTACTAATGTTTGCAACATTTTAATGCTATTTATTAGAAGGATAGGAAACTTGGAATTTGGTAGGAGAGAAATTATTTATACCTCAAAACCTGGCTTAGAATAAAGCAGGTTTACGTGGAAACAAGAAAAAATGATATGGCTTACATTATGACGGTTTGAATAAGATATGAAAGCAAGGACCTGAAGTATTTGAAGAGAGTGCTGTGTAATTGAATATGAAACTTCAAATGTTTGCATCATCACATTGCCTTTAAGCGATAATATATAACGTAACCGTTACGTTAAAATACAACGTGTTCATTGTATATACCCATTATTTTTAAAGCAAGAGTGGAAGAATAAATATTCAAGAATGAATGTAAAGAATACTGTATTCATCATCTGAATGAAAAAGCATTTCATTATTTTACACTTAATAAAAACATTATGAAACCAACTGAATATTTTTCCAAGTAAGATTCTTTTCAACGAAGTTTAGTATAGTAGATTTTTTAGAAGAAAACTAATTATAAAGCTATTTGCATGACAAATTGAGTATCCTTAATTCATGTTGTTTACCCGTTTCTTTTCCTTAAAAATATTCAACGGAGGAATAACTTTCCATTATAAATTAAGGTGGGATGGAAAGAGAGACTAAAGCCAGATACCAAGGCATTGCAGTAGTGAAGAGACATCAGAAAAGTTTCAGATTCCTTTTGTAGAGCTTGTTGAATTCATTATCACCGAAGCGCCAAAGTTGTTCCCTGATTAAATGATTCCTGCGAACAGAGGAAAGCGTGTAGAATATGGATGCCAGCCAACATAATTCAATTAACACCCTTACTGTCAATCGCATATTCCCAAGCCTACACAGCCAAACAGATTCTCAGATCCTGAATAAGAAGAATTCTCATTATATACTCTAAAGAAGCTCTTCTAAAATAACTCAACATACCTAATCCAACTAACTCAACTCAATGAATGAAAACATTGGGTTTGTAGCATCCGTTTAAACTAATTATCGTTATCATAACTTCGTAATTAATTCCATCTTGCATTCATTCTCGAGATGTTTTGACATACAAATACTGTACTATGACTCTACACTCTGCTAAACAAAATGAATAAAATAACCGAAAAGAATAATAAACATTTAAATCCGTTCAAACTGAACAAAAATATGACAATATATAAGTATCTGAATGAAAAATGAGGATTTCATGTCACCATGCCATCAACGTATATTGAAATAAAAAAGGGAAAAACACATACTTTATTATTGCAGTAGGTGAATCATTACCTGAGAGAAATATACAGGATGAGTCTAAATTCCCCTCACAGAGTTTAAGGACTAGTAGTAGGGACCAAGACAATTAAGTTTATCATAGGAACCCTCGTGTCCGGAAACGTACCGATTTTCCGCTACACGAAAAATCACCTCACACGCTTTTTCGGCGTCGCTCACTAGGATAGTCTTCATTAATGGTAGTTCATATGACATTTCCTGCTCACCTGATGTTCCATGTTCACTGCAAGTTTGTTTACGTGCTATTCAGTTGAGTTTGTAATCCACCCAGAGACGTTTGTACCTGCACAGTACAGTAGTAATCCTTCACGACAGTACACAGCAGAATTCAAGGTGTACATACTTGATTGGTACATAGTTGCTGTTATCCATGGCATATATGTTTGCAGAATACGTAGACACGATATTATTGTACGGCAATGGCAGGTCCGATTGCGTGGCCTGCACGTTCTCCCGACTTGACCCCGCTAGACTACTACCTGTGAGGTCACAAGAAAACCTTAAGTTACGATACCCCTACAGAATCCGAGGAAGACCTATTAGCACAAGTTATGGCTGCGGCGGATGTTGGAGGAACAGGGAATGGTAATCGTGTGTACGAGAACGTGGTACGGAGGTACCGCATCTGTATTGAAGTCGGTGGTCGTCACATCGAGCCCTTCTTGTAAGTGGTTCCAGACGACAGGCAGGAGGAGTCGGAGAGAGCAACATGTGTTGTAGTGGTATTTTGTGTGTAGCTGAAAAACGGTACATATCCGGACATGGTTTCCTATGTTACATTTAATTGCCTTGGTCCCCTCTATAAGTCCTCAAACTCTGTAAGGGGAATTTAGACTCACCCTCTATATGTTGATTTTTTCTCCAAAAATATGTAAAAAATGCCTTAAAATAAAGTGAGAAGTTGACCTCGAACTAACCTAAAAACAGCATATTTGCATTGTAAAATAATATGTATTAGTTATTGCTCAAACAGTGTAGCCAACTTATACCAAAAAACAGTGAATGCTAAACTAATCCGATGTACTAACTCACTCCTTTTCTTACCCTAACTTGCCCAAACTAACACAAACTTTTTCTATTTTTCTCACCCTGACTTGCCACTAATGTAGGTGGACTCTTGAGATAGAATCTCCTTTATGTGAACAAACATGTTGACAATTGGCTCTAGCGGGAACATATGTTATCACATTGACCAACATGACACTAAAAGTAATTTTTTCTCCGATCGGATATTCGTTGGTGGCATAGAATAGCCTGAAAACATTTATAAGTCTCTTTTATTTCTTTTACCTAGTTTAACCTTTCCGTTTGTAGGTATTCTTACGTGCCCTACTCCACCCGGACCTTACAGGGACACGTGCTGACAAGAAGGAGTTTTAAAAAATGAATTGGATTACATTACTATTTTTTACTTTAAAAGTTCACGGAGAGCCTTTCCATGTGAGTGATCAGATCAATAATAGGGCCACCTGTCAGACCACACAAACAATCAAGACTAATAACACAATTTGCTCTTACATGCATACTAAACAAGCCGGACACGATAGGGTGGATTATGATTGCAAAATGTTGTTCAGGGACTATACGGACTTTAAATTTCCCCAACATTTGACTTACAGATGATTAAAAAATTCGAAAAAATCTCACTCGGAAAGCATGAATTGATCGCTTAATTGAAACCGAACTCTCTGTATCCGAGCAAACGATGTTACTCTGAGACTATATTTCTATAATTAAAACCTCAAATTAAAACTATTAAGAAGGTAAAAAATATTTGAGAAGAATGAGGTGGGAGAATTATATTAACCATATTTGAGAGACGTAGATTATACAGGGGTTGATTGGAAAACAGCTCGGGATAGAGATGTATAGAAAGTTTATGTATGCGCGGCAATTAACCTAGGATTCGATAGTCCCAGTGAGTTAGTTTAGTTGTTATTGTTTAATTTTACTAACAATCCACGATTTATCAAATTATATAGTTTTATTTACATCTTGACTTGGAAATGACCACTTCGTATTTCTACATATGCCTTACATCTCCTTAAAACGGTTCTGTAAATCGCAATCAGTATCCAATTTTGAGATATTCCGAAATACTACAAAGCACTACAGCAAAGGTATCCTCAAATTAATTTACTTTGTTGGGATTATTTTCATACAGACTGCGATATTCCGTTATTACAGAGCTACCCATGGATTAAAAATACCAACACAATATACTATTCTGTATACTCTGACGTCTTGTATTACAGCAAGCAACCTGCATGTGTCTTGTTATTAACCGTCTGCTCATACCCGGCGTAAATCCAGACCGACGAATGAGATGAGAAGATGCCTTGATTGCTGAAAGTTTGTAATATATGAGGATGCCGGATGACCAGGCTCTCGAAATATCACAGGGGCAAATTAAATGAAATGAAGTGGATTATGTGGTTATACAGAAGTAGTGTAATTAATTTTTTTGGCAGAGGAAACAGAAGAAACCTCGAGAAACGTCTGTCCTGACTCCGATTCATCCCTACATAGAGACACGGAGACGCGAACTCGGGATTCAGAAGGCGCACTGGTGTCTGATCCTTGCATGAAGGAGTCGCCCTACGTCTTATTATCTTCGAAATGTTAATCTGTAAATCCCTATACCGGTAAGTCTCTTAAGTCAAATTGTACATACTCTAAAACGATATTACAATATAGGTAAATTGTGTAAGGACAAATTTTGTATTTTTTTATCTTCTTAACATCATCATCATCCGGTATCGTGGCAGCTGCAGCCGTCTTCCCGAAACCAAACGCGATTCCTCTCTGTCCATCTATTAATCTTCCTCCGAATATTCATAGCCGCTTGTACCCCTTCTATCCAAGTTTTCTTCGGTCTTCCTCTCTTCCTCCTTTCCATTGGGATCCATTCCATAACTATTTTAGGCAATCTTTGCTCTGGCATTCTTTTGACATGGCCATGCCACCGTAATCGTTTCTTTTCTATAATGTCTATGATGTCCGGTTCCTCTTGTAACTTACACCCATAATTCCCTTCTTCTTTATTTCGTATCCTATCCATTCTAGAATTTCCAGCTGATCTTCTTAAAACATCCATTTCCGTACTTAAAAATTATTTTCATTTACCCTGCAGGAATTTGCCAAACGTCAGCACCATATGTTAAAATGCTTTGAATTAAGTTTGATATATTTGTAATTTTCTATTTTTTGTAATATTCTTGCTCCACCAAAGAGAGTTCAAAGCATTTATTGCTTATTTTGTTTGTGCGATTCTATTTTTAATTTCCACTGTGCTATCACCTGAATGGTCTAATTTTCTTCCTAAATAAGTGCATTCAATACTAGGTTTTAGTTCTTCTCCGTTGTTGAAATTTATATTTTCTATTTCTTCTCCTATACACAGACATTTTGTTTCCTCTATATTTATATAAAGTCCTCATTTTTCATAATCCCCTTATCCAAAAAAAAAACTCATACGGATTTAACTCCGAGTACTTCTATTGTTTGTATCATTGAACACAAAATAAAATGACTGTATATGACTTTTGATTTTAAGCAAATCCAGAAAAGTATTAAAGAGAGTAGCGGTAATATCACGTAGTGATGGAAGTAGGAAATGCGTTTTGTGCGCGATAGCAAACACAACATAACAACTTCCCTGTATGCAGATATTCTACGTTGTAATTGTGTATCTGTATACTTTATTAAAAAACATAAAATGTCGTTAGTGTGAAGCATATTATAGGACTATGTACAGTTTAACTCAGCATATTACACACTGTCGCCTAATACTATGTACAGTTTAACTCAGCATATTACACACTGTCGCCTAATACTATGTACAGTTTAACTCAGCATATTACACACTGTCGCCTAATACTATGTACAGTTTAACTCAGCATATTACACACTGTCGCCTAATACTATATACAGTTTAACTCATCCTATTACACACTGTCGCCTAATACTATTTTTCGAAAGTAATATTTAATTATATGTATATATATTTTTTAAGACGTGATTGAATTCAAATACATAAGAACAATGTTTACAAATAGGAATAAGGTAAGAAAGGAATTAAACATAGACTCAATTCTTGAATCTTACGCTATTATTCATTACAGAGACTCTTGTTATCCCAACTTCTCTCAAAAAACATTAGGCTACACTACAAATATTTAAACAGCTATTTTTCCAGTTATATTACGTGCATGTGAAACATGATGTACTTTAAGAGAGATGAAAATATTTCGATTATTTGAGAATATAATAATTCTTAGGAAAATGTTTGGACCAAATAGAGACGAACAGACAGGTGAAAGGAGAAGAGTTCATAACTGTGGACTGCATCATATTTAAAGTAAATCAGATGTATTAAGAACAGTTAAATCTCGAAGGCTGCGATAGGCACGGTATTATGGCATAAATGGGGAATATGAAAAAGGGACATGGAAGCTTCTTGTTGGAACACCCAATAGGTTGATCAAGTATTAGATGCGAGAGAATCATTAAACGTGCTTAAGGAAGGTGAACTATAAAGGGAATAATTGAAAAACATTAGCTTAGGATAGGGAAGTATGGAGAAAATATGTTTGCGCGGCCATGAGGCTCCGGTTTCGATAGTGCCAGAGTGAGTTAGTTAACATGTAAAAGAGAGCATCGTTTCCTTTAAAATAAAAATGATTCACTACTGAAAGAACAATAGATGTTTAAGCTCACAATCATTGAACATAAGAAAGAAAAGTATGCAATCGTTAGATTTTGATGTAAATATTCTGAGCAGCTCTGGTATGATTACGGTACTTACAACCAGATTGTGACACGTCATTTAGGATTGGTAGGGTATTAGGTCTTGTCTGTTGTTTAGGAATTTCATTACTGCCACATATTACCATATTACGTTTGTAATAGCTGTCTTTTGTAACTTCAAGTATGTTGTTGCAAGATTAAAGTGTGCAACGTGCAGGCTTAGCTATAACTTATTACAGACCGACATAAACAATTTTCTAATTCTGGTGAGATACTCATATTTAAGAACATCTGATATCTTAAAACAGTACAGTATACGATAATATGAATTCCTTTTAGAGGTTTACGTTTTCAGATTATTTAAATTTTTATACTAACACACAAAATACCACACCTAATAAACTAAAACTTTATTAAAATCTCGCCTTGTTAAGAACCGGCAGTTATTGGAATATCGATTAAAAAATCGGAAGTTTTGAAACTCCTAGGCGCGTGAGTTTGTTTTAAATTTTTAAATAAAAATAATTGACAAATTATTTCTACTACTTCTGCTACTACTACAAAATAGTAATAGTAATAATAATAATAATAATAATAATAATAATAATAATAAATATCAACTAACTTAAATGTACACTTGAAATATGTATACTATTCAAATAAGAGGGAGAAGTTGTATATTATTCTGCTGGACTCCAGAATTCTTAAAAAGTTCGTTAGACTTATTCATTCGTGTCTTAAGCGCCACAAAGAGTAGGGTGCGGATATACAAATAATTTTCAGATGCTTCGAAATTCAGAATGATCTAAAGCAAGGAGATGGACTACTATCCAATTTGCACTAGAGCATGTCATCAAAATCTTTGAAGGATAGAGACTGGCGTACAACTCAATGGTATTAATATTCTATTGATACATGGTGATGATGTATTATTAGGACATAGGCAAAACATACTAAGAATCAACACACGCATCATATTGAGAAACTCTAGAAATTGGGGTGAGTAAGTATCAATATAGTCACACACAGAAATAATGGAAAGAGATAGTTAATGATAAATTAGGAAATTTTGAAGAAGTGACTGAATTCAAATATGTAAAACAATAATTACAAAACGGGAATGAGGCTTAGAAATAAATTTATAGTAGACTAAATTCTGGAAACGCATGCCATTACGCATTACAGAGACCATTGTCATTCCAACTTTCGTCGAAAAAACTTTACTAAAATTATATACAATTATTCTTCCAGTTATATGGATGCGAAACATTGTCTCTCACTTTAGGGAGGAGAACAGATTACGAGTAAGCCTATTTAAGAATAAAGCTCTTGTAGGAAAATCCAGAGTGAAGGGCCGGTAAATATTCCAAGAACGAGGTGGGAGAACGATATTAACATGATTTGAGGAAGTAAATTATACGGGAAGTGATAGGTAAACGTTGGCTCTAGATAGGGATGGATGGAGAGCGTATGTACGCGCGCGGCCATTAACCTCCGAATTCAATAATGCCAATGAGTTAGTTAATAATAATAATAATAATAATAATAACAATAACAATAATAATAACAATAATAATAACGATAACAATAATAATAACAATAATAATAAATAATAATAACAATAACAATAATAATAATAATTATTATTATTATCTATTATCATTATGAAAATACAATAATGAACAAGTTATAACCCGATTAATATAATTTAGTATTTTATTTAGTCTGCTGCTGTGGTCTGTGGGTAGCGTCATTGACTCATATGCAGCGTGAAGAAAATAATTTAAGGACTTACGGCAATAATATGATAAACCACATATTTTTTTCTGAGATATAAGATTTTAATGTTTCAAAAAAATTATACATACTAATTGGACAGTATTGTTTACACATTGTGTGTCTATTCATATCACTCATCACTGGCGCACTTACAAATGATTTCGTAGATATTTAAATACATTTATTTGGTATCATTGTAATAAATGACATTCGATTATTTTATTGAATAATACCCTTTAATAACACTGGCCAACGCGATTTTTCTCTCATGAGTACAAATAGTTGTATTTAATGTAGTTTTTTATCGTGTTTTCAAATATGTATTCGGAATTTCTCTATAACCCACAGTTTTTTTATTTCAGTTTTCAATTAATGGATTTAAATAATGATTTTTAATAAACTTTTTTTCGTCCATTTGTCCATTGTAAAATAAAACCAAATGAGCTAACTCAGGAGATTTCAGCTATGGAAAAATATATCAAGGCAAATGGAATCCTAATATGCTGGCCGCTTATTGTTGGACCATCAAGTAGGATGCTCCACAGGCGAAATATAGCAGAAAATCGTAATTTATTACTTTCTAGGTGAGTCCGAATGTTTGAATACTGTGCACTTACGAATGTAGAAAATATTAAAGTGTGATGGAGAAAAAACCGATATCATATTTGAATTCAGGAGAACAATACTATCAGAAATCAGATATTGTTCTTCTGAGACAAAAAAGTTTATTTTCTGTTGCTCAGTGTAAATAATTTCATTAACACCAGAATTCAAATTCTGAAATCAAAACTGCCCAGAGAACTCTTATTTGAAGATTGGATTTCTAAATGTGCCTCATATTTACATCATAGAATCCACGGCTTTTCCTCCATTCTGAAGGATGCCATACTCACTATTTTTAAGTCCACAATAATCAGCTGGGTTTGTACCCGCGAACCTCGGAACCACAAGCCAACACGGTAACTATCTCAAAGTAATATTACTTAGGGCATAAATAAAGACTAAGAATTGTACAAAACATACAAGAATAATAAAAAGAGCCTAGAACTTGATATTGACAGTGTACATTTGAACCGGGACAGTTCATGAGTGAAGAACATCTGTAGCAGTAATAATAATCATAAGTAATGCCACGAGTGATTTCCAAATTATCGATAAATTCACGACTCACGAAGTGAGGAGTGAATTTATCTAGAGAATTTGGAAATCAAGAGTGGCATTTGTTAGGACTATTTAACGAATAAAATAAAGCTGTTTACTCACAAATCATTATTTAACTACAGTTATTTAAAAATATTTTTATATTTAAAGTAAACGGTGATGTTTGAAAACTAATGAGAAACGATAGGTAGCCTACGCTTCTACTGCTTCTTTTGTTTATCACTGCAACCAGATCATACTATTTATTGCCAAAGGAACGCAATATTGTAAGAATGCTCTCTAGTGGAGAAAAAATGAAACACATCAATCTGTATATTAATTCATTTTTGATGTCGTATACATTTAAGAAAGTGCAAACAGTGGTTTTCTTTTTTTGGTGGTATAATCAATTGCTACAAATGTTGACATGTAAGCACTATTATATACAATCTGGGTAGCCGTATTTGTTATAGGCTCAGTCACCTGCAAAATAACGGTCAGACCTGTTCAGAATTAAAAAGGAGGAGCTTTGCTTAATATATGATAATCCTAACGTTGATAATTATTTCGTGAAACACGTCTCTGATTGGTTGTAATACAGAAATCATTGAAACGTGATTGGTCATTGACTCCCATTTGGGGCATGAGTTAAATAGTCCGAATAAATGTATTTATAGGAAGGGCAGCTCGATATTGTAATTGTCTTGTCTTGTAAGCCCATGTTTTCCCTTTACAGAAGATATAGGCGCTCTCCCCCTACAGGGAAGAATTTGAACCATACTAATTTACACTTGTTTTCGTATAGATGTCATTTTGAGTGGTCCGTGGTCAGCGTTCCGCCTCATACTGGCATCTAGGAAACCAAGGTAGTACTAGGACGGGAAAATTCGGTAAATTTTGCTTAGAGGCCTTTTCATTTAGGCTTAAGAATTTTTTACGAGCCTGAAAACCTTCGGACTCGGGACCCACGGCTTAAAGTCCCTCCCGGAGAACTTGCTCCTTGGATTTTCCATCCTAAAAAAATCCATCGACCCCGGCCGGGGTTGAGCCCGCAACCTTCGGGACCAGAGGCAAGGAGCATAACCACTAATACACCCCGCGGCCGACCCACTAGGTAATATAAACACAATTATACATACTATAATTGAGTAGTATTCAAATGTTCTGAAGCCCTTGATTTGTCATCATTCACTTGATGATTCGTACTGTAATTGAATAGTCTATTATAATTATTTTCTTTCCAAAATTGATGCATAACTATAGTTTTCACTGTATTGACGTAGACTTTCACGGCTGGAGTTGCTATTGATGATCTTGAAGAATATTTTCGGGCTGTAGGCCGTGGTCGTGAGGCTTGTAGTTCCCCGACGTTTCGCTAGAGACTCCGTCTGGCATCCTCAAGGGTTGTCTTGAACTCATCCCTTGAGGATGCCAGCCGCAGTCTCTGACGAAACGTCGCGGAACTATAAACCTCTCGACCACGGCGTACAGCCCGAAAATCTTCTTCAAGATCATCATAGTTTTCATTATTTATTGTTATGTCTACAAAGTGTTATAGGTCTATAGGTTTTGTTATTTATTTATTATTTATTTATTTATTTATTTATTTATTTATTTATTTATTTATTTATTTTACCTGATGGAGTTAAGACCATAATGTCTTCTCTTCCACTTCACTAGGGTGAAATTCGAAATATTACGTGGATATACAAAGTCGATGTGCTACAAAATATTCAAGTTTACTAAAATGCCTATCATCTCCCATCATATCATTGGGGCAGCGTAAACCCCGCCTCCCAGGTGCCTGAACCTCAAATGTAGGTTATAATGCACCAATGCCAGGAGAGAATACCAGAAATATCGAATCAGCAAACTAGTGAGATTAAATACAAAAATGTCTAATTTAGTGTTACATACTTTTAATATGGTAAATATAATATGGGTTATGTAACACGTATATTAAATGTAGCGTTACTAAGGCCGTCCACTAGTTTATCCTCATTCAAAGATTCCAGTCCATATCTGCGTTATCCAGAACCTTAAGATGCATTTAAAACATTGTTCTCCGATCTAATCTCGATAATAGTATATTACGATGCGAGGTTGTGAAGTTGTTTTTACAGAATCAAGGAAAAATGTTTAAAAACCGAGCGATAGCGAAGTTTTTAATTTCCGAAATTCTATAAAACACATCACAAAATTGCGTTGGATATTATTCTTTGCGTGATGGTGTTTTCAAAATAATGAATAATAGTAAAATATAACATATTTGTTAGAAATATTGCGTTCATTATAAACAATTGACTAACGTTAACAGTGTGGGCGATGTTTATTGGTTGAAACAACAGGAGGCCTTGAGAATAATTAATTGATAAATGGCCGCAAGTACGTATTTATTGTTTTATATAATTTCAAATAAAGTTCAGTTCATTTAAGATGCTGTGATTTGTATCGTATAATGTATATTAACACTACCTTTTGAATATTTGGGGCCGCCATAGCGTAGTAGTTAAAGCACTGCACTACAAGCCGGAAGGTTGAGGGTTCGAGTCCCGATGGGGTCTGGATTTTTAAACTGACCCCAATCCTTCTGGCGGCACTATGACCCTGGGTCGACTCAGCCTCTAACAGGAATGAGTACCAGGCACTTGTTCTGGGGGTAAAGGCGGCCGTCACGCAGGGCTGACAACCCGGATAACATCAAGTGCCGATTGTCCAGAAAAAAGTGGGAGCCTTAACCTCCTACTACCCCGGGGGCCTCCTGAGGTCTGTAGTGAGATCACTTTACTTTACTTTTGGGATATTTCTTGTATATACATTGTAAGTAGTATACATAAAGGGCAGTGGTTTTACTTCCCGCACGTGGGTGTAAATGTATTATTACAGTATAATTATTTAGGTTGGCAATCCCGAAATGTAGGAAGTTGAACTTTCAATCATGGTCACTATTGCTGTAAGTACGACAAAACACAGTATCGCGCAAAAAGTACTCTTACAAAGGTTTCTCAAAAAACGTTTTTAATACATTTCAACTATCATCTTTCCAATCTAGTATATGGCCTATACATTCTCTATTTACTAGACTTAATAACTCTGATTGTGAAGCTTCCACTATTCGCATCCATAATGGGACCGAATATTCGCCTTTTGATCCCATTTTCGAATATTTTTTAGAGATGTCAAATTATTAATAATTCCTACTACAACTTCTGCGTATTTTAAAGAAAGAAAAGTTTTGACGTGAAACCTATGTCCAAAAATGTACAGATTTGGTGCTATAACGATAGCAAAAATCTATTTCAAATATCCTCTTCACTTTGACAAAGGGTGACGTCTGAAGTCACCTGATGTCATGTGTCTTCTGTTTTCATCTGTCGCGGATCAAGTTAACTGACTTTCCAACAGAACATACAGGTGGAGATATCAGAATGAAAATATGGTTACACCAGTATACTATATTTTTATCATCCGACAAAATTCCATCTCTACATCAAATGTAGAATGGTCGTGAACAACTGCTTCGCTTATCGGTCGTTGCAAAGTAGTATATTTTACATGATCTTATTATCATCATAATCATAGTACATTCACGAATTTAGGCCATTTGTTGACCTGTTTCGGCCTCAAGAGAAACGCCATCCAGAAGTCTTTTGAGTGGACGTCCTGGTCTTCTTCTTCCTGCAGGTTGATATCTTAACATTTGTTTGGGTATTCTGTGATCTTCCATTCGATGAACATGTTGCATCCATCTTGACTTATAATCAGAAATTTTGTTTTCTACAGATTCCATGTGTAATTCTTCTAAGATGTCTTCATTTTTTTGTGATCTAGTAGTGTGTATCCTGCAGTCCTCCGAAGATATCTCATTTCAGCAGATCTAAGTCTCTGTATATCCTTCTGTTTCAACGTCCATACTTCGCTACCATACAAAAGAGTTGGAAGAGCCAGTGTTTTATACACTTTCAGTCTTGAATGCTTTTGGACTAACTGTGGCTTGAAGATAGAATTTATTAACCCTAAAATTCTTAAAAATTTAGATATTTTTGCATTTACATCCTTTTCTTCTTCATATGAGATATTGCATCCTAGATAGGTAAAATTATTCACCTGCTCCAAAATTTTATTGTCCAGTACAATTTTAATTCTGACAGGATCTACACCTTGAAATGCCATAATTTTTGTGTTTTCTGTAGATATCTTTAATCCATATTCTTCTGTAATTTTGTTAAGTTCATACAGACCTTTCTGTAGATTATCTTCGGAATTTGCTATTATTATTTGGTCATCTGCAAACAATAGGGTGTTTAATTTTCTATTTTCTGATATTCTTATTCCAAATTTATATGTTTTGTTCCAGCAACATATTACTTCATTGATATAAATTGCAAAAAGTGTTGGGGATAGGGAGCAGCCTTGTCTCACACCACGATTTATAATTCCTTCTTCAGAAAATCTGTTATTTAATTTAATATTTATGGTGTTGTCTTTGTAAATATTTTGTATGTTCTGCCGAAGTAAATTTGGTATATTTCTGTCTTCCAATATATTTAAGAGTTTTGATCTCTTGACTGTGTCGAATGCTTTTTCAAAATCTATGAAAGCAAAATGTGTTTCTAAGTTGAATTCTCTTCTTTTTTCAAGCAATAGTTTAACAGAAAATGCTGAATCAATACAAGATCGTCCTTTCTAAATCCATTTTGACATTCCATAAGGAATTTTTCACTGAAACTTTTCAATTTCCATTTAAAATGTCTGCATAAATTTTGTAGCATGTGTTTAACAAACTGATTCCCCTATAGTTGTCCATTTTTCTCTTGTCTCCTTTCTTGAACAGGGGTATAACAATGCTTGTCTTCCATTCTTGTGGTATATCTGCATTTTTGAATACATTATTAAAGAAGGACAACAGTCTTTCATGGAACTGTTTGCCTGCATATTTGTACAATTCAGAATTCAAGCCATCTGTGCCAGTTGCCTTCCCATTTTTTAATTTCTTTAAACTATTGTTCAATTCTTCCAATGATATTATGGAATCTGTCTCATTATTATTTCGGAAAATTGTATCTTCATAGCTATTGTCAGTCTAAAGACTTTTATAATTGAAAAAATCTTCTTTTGTTACTCCGCAATTAATTTTGGTAGATTCTTTAATATCTTTATTCAAATGTTTTAATATTTTGAAGGCATTAGGTTGGAGCTTATGCAAATCTGATTCTAAATGTGTAACAAAATTTAACCATGTTTTCCTATGTCTCTTTCTTATTTCCCTCTTAACAATAGCTCTACAGCGTTTGAATTCTATTTCATTTTCTACTGTCTTTGTGTTCAAATATTTTTTATAAGCTGCATTTTTTTCTTCAATCAATTGTTTTATTTGATCATCCCAGATTTTTAGAGTTCTATTACTTCTTTGTTGTATATTTACTTTTCCTAAAGTTTCATTAGCTGCATTTTGAATTATCATTTTAATGTTTTTCCATTCTTCTTCGACATCATTACTTTCTGGAGTTGTAGCCATATATTGCTGAATTCTTCTCGAATTATAGCACAAAATATTAAATATCGAGAAATGGGTTCCATATCAAAACTGTAATATATCCAAGTTTGTAAAAATAAATGACGAACTTTTATAAAAACGAGGGGTCAAGCAGTAGCGTAGTTCGTTCAAGTTATACGCCAGAAGTTCAGGTACGAGTCCCGGCAAGGTTAGGATTTTTTAACTGGGCTAAACCTTCTATTGGCACTGTAAGTACTTGATGCTTGTTCAGGGGGTAAAGATGGCTGTTACGTAGAGCTGACAACAGGCTAACCTAAGTAAGAAAGGTGGGATCCTTAATCTTCTACTGCCCCAAGGGTCTTCTAAGGTTTGTAGTGAGATCACTTTACCCTTCTTTATCTGCATAAAAATATAAATTTAACAGCTAGCTAAATGTAGGCCTTTAAAAAACTTAAGTAGTTGAATAAAAGTAAAAAATATATAAATGAAAATTTTTAATAGATTTTTTGAAGAAGCTTCTAATAAAATTTGTGATGTCTATTTTTTTTTTTAGAATGGCAGTTCATTGTGTTGTAATATAACACATTTCACGGTCAAGGGGACAAACGGGCTGGAGTTCCTGATAACGCAGAACAGAGGAAATGCTACTCCCACACTATGTGCAGATAACACGAGGGTCAATAGCGCCAGTTCATTGGCCTGGACACACAAAATGAATTTTCTTCCTGTTGGCTTGGTAGCCACACACTATTCTTACGGCTCATTAACGCTCCACCTCACTCCATCGGAGAGATTTTATATTTTTTTTATCAAAACCTGAACCTTTATTGTATCCGCTAACTACAATACTACTGTTATTAAAACGTCCCAACAATTTTTATATTTGCTAATCGGAGTTTGAACTCCATTTTTAACCAGATAATTTTACTGATTTCAATTTGAATAAATAAGTAAACATCAATAAAACTAAATACATGTTCACGCATAGAACTGCGTTATATAATGTAAATGGACAACTAACGACTAATGAAGGAAATTTTGAAGAAATGACTGATTTGAAGTATCTAGGAACAATAATTACAAATAGGAATGAGACGCACAAAGATATTAAACATATACTTAATTCTGGAAATGCATGATATGTTGCATCACAGGGACTCTTGCCCCAACTCCTTTAAGAAAAAAGTTAAACTGAAAATATAATATATAAAACAGTTACTCTCCCAGTTATATTATATGGATGCGAAACATGGACTCTTCCTTTAAGGGAGAAAAGAAGATTACGAGTATTTGTGAATAAAGTTTTTGGGAATTTTTTGGGCCAAAAATAGATCAACAGACAGGTGAATGGAGAAAACTACATAATAGCTACATGATATGTAGGAGTAAGCCGGATGTATTAAGAACAATTAAGTCTCGTAGATTGAGATGGGTAGGACATGAGAGCACGAATGGGGATGAAAAAGCTGCATGGGAGTTTCTTGTAAAAAACCAGAGGGAAAACACCCAGTTTATGGACCAAGAATGAGGTGGGAGAATAATATTTTCCATGATTTGAGGGAATATATTATACAGGGGATGATTGGAAAACATACCTCAGGATAGAGATTCCATGATTTGAGGGAATATATTATACAGGGGATGATTGGAAAACATACCTCAGGATAGAGATGTATGGAGAGCTTATATCCGCGCGGTCATGAACCTAAGGGTTCGATAGAGCCAGTGAGTTACAGCTAGAAATAAATAAAATGCTGATATGACAATCCTAACCATAACCAATGGATATGAAACATGACCTTTCATGGTAAAATTTTATTATAAAACAATCATTCTTTATTGAGTCTTTGAGTAATAAATACAATAGTTATAAGCTTGCAGTGATGACTAGAGATGAAAGCTCTTCTTCCAATGACGCGAGGTTGACTAAGGCCGGTATTCAAGAACCAAGCTTTCCGCGAAGAGCGACTCTCAGCCCGCCTTTCCGTGATTAATTATTTTATTCAACAACATGTGATAACAAGATATTTATTAAAAACTTTTCTGGGAACAGATTCAAAAATGAGAGCCTCAGCTTACGGAAGACGGAGAAGACATGGCCTAGAGAGCTTAATTATTGAATGCAGGTCTAAGCTTCAACCATACAGTAGACGTGACTCTGAACTTTGAACAGTGGTCAGATGTAAACAAGAATAGGATTCAGGGTCGGTTTCACCAACAGAGGTAACTCTATTATGCCCGTTTTCCCCGTGTATAATACATAGCTTAAACTGTATTACGCCAGTTTTCCCCATGTATAATGTTTAGCTTAAACTGGGGGCATAATACAGTTTTCCCCGTGTATAATGCATAGCTTAAACTGGCGTAATACAGTTACATCTGTTGGCGAAACCGGCCTAAGGGTCTATTTCACCAACAGAGGTAACTGTATTACGCCAGTTTTCCCCATGTATAATGCATAGCTTAAACTGGCATAATATAGGTTTCCCCGTGTATAATGCTGAACCGAAAGTGCGATTTTCGGTTCGCTACTGCAGCGCCGTTATCCTCCCTGAACAGTAAGATTCGTGAACTATGCCAATATCCTTTCTCTATGCATCTACCCCACTCTCCTTTTTGCCTCTCCTGTTGCGCTGTTTGTGCTGCGCATCTCCCCTTCTACCTCGGAACGCTCAAATACGCAATGCACTTCAAGAACATTATCATTCGATCGGAACTTTGAGTTGAGACAACGTCGTCTGGAGCCGCGAGTGGCGTGGTTTAAGTTGGTCCTGAGGACCGGGGAAAGATTACCCTGGCTTGGACCGTGGTATGAATGTGGTGTGAGGTATGATATAGTTTTCTGATGTTAAGGATTATTATTTATTTCCTTTTTGTTTAGAATGATCAAGTATTTACATTTGTTATATTTTCATCCACTTCAGACGTATTGTTTATATTAAACATCATTTTTATATAAATCCTACTTAATGTTCAAGTTATTTATGTGCATGCTGCTGTTTGATATCCCTGTACTGAAACTTACTTATTTAGGAGATCATTCTAGCTTCCTTTATGTTCCGTCTAGCTTTCATGATTAATAACAATAACGATACATTCAATTTATATAGAACCAGCAATTACTCTAGTGTTTTGAGATCTATTGTTGATTCATGTTTAAGCGTTTAGGAAAGAAAGATGAATCAATCTTTGCCTCTATGGGCCCGGGCAAAAGCTTTTTGATTAATTACCTCGGATGTTATGAACTCTACGCTAGTATATACAACAGAAACAAAAGACGATCCCGTATGGTAGCAGTCCGCGTGGTTCTTCGCCCGCACAATGCATAGCTTAAACTGGCGTAATACAGTTACCTCTGTTGGTGAAACCGGCCCTAAGGGTCTATTTCACCAACAGAGGTAACTGTATTACGCCAGTTTTCCCCATGTGTAATGCATAACTTAAACTGGCGTAATACAGTTACTTCTGTTGGTGAAACCGGCCCTAAGACTTACAAATTAAAATGTTGCTGTAACCGACGTTACAAAAAAAAATTCCTATTCTTTTCCCCCTGACGTCATATACAAAAGTCGCATCAACCATACGCTGATATCGTTTTCCCGAATAAAATGTTCCATCTCTAGTATTGACAATGTGGCGTTACCTCTAAATCCACTCCTTCCATTTTTCTTCGGTGGGAACAGAGTCGATGGACAGTGGGAAATATAGTGTTTTTTTTTATTTCATATTAATTATATTGTAGTATTTTTTGTAAACTGTGCAAGCACCTATAAAATTAAAATATAATTTAACGTTCTCGGTCATGTCACAATAATCAGTATAGCGTGCTCTTGGGTGCAGCCACGAGACATGATACATGCTATTTCACATAGAGGACTCCCTTAAGCAATGTCATACCTGTCTTACACTGAGAGAGTTTCAATGTATTTATTATTTATTTATTTAAGACCAACATACCTTGTCTTCTTCTCAACCAATGAAAAATATTAAATACACAAAAAAAGGGGGAAAAAACACGTGATCTTAAAACAGAATTAATAAATATAATATTCTCAACTCGTGTCAAACTCAGGATCAGGTCGAGAGATGAGATAAGATGAATATATTATATTTTAGATGTCTGTGAACGACAAAGGTGTCGGTCGACCACGCCTGACGCACCATAAGAGGGGCGGATGTACGAAATGGAACATAATGGATGGGATGAGTATGGAGTAATGATGGAATGAAATTTGTGGAAAGATAAAATGAGAGGCACCTCGAGAAAAACCTGTCTAAGCACCATTTCGTCTATTACAAATTAAATTAATAATAATAACAAGCAAATACTTATGCTAGTTAAAGAAAATTTAAAATTAATGAAAAATATTTTTAGAGAAGCGAAAAAATTAGAAACCATCAATTAATTCGCTGAGAGACCAATTTTAAAATAAACGTATTTTAAAGTTAGCTAATGTCTGGTGGTCCAGAATCTCCTGTAGTAAGGAGTTACGCATTATATGCATATAGGAATTAAAACAGCGAGATGTTTTGTGTTGCAGGATGTCAAGTAGCTGATGTAAGACCATCGTACATTCAAATTGTGATTGTAGGACAGGAGATAAAAGCGAGAAGATAAGGAGATAGGTGTAGAGGTATCTATATAATTTTTAATAGCAGAAGAAGTGAATGCATTTTTGTACAATAATGGAGATACAAGATGTAAGAAACAATTAAAAGATTTCATGTACGCGGGTGGTAAATCAAGCTATGCAAAACATATCAAACGCCGGTCACCGAATTAACACAATAGAAAACACACTAACGATAATTCACAATGAAAACATTCTAGCGAGGATAAATATATTTGAAGACCTTGAAATTATAAAAGGAATAAACAACACCTTACCTCTTGAGAACACACCCCTAGTCGTACAACCGATTATACGAGATCGTCAAAAACAAATCAGTTACTACTACAGACACTTAGGGTGGATTTCTCAACCGAAGTGTAAACCACGACCACGGTTTTCCAATTTTTTTATTGTTTCCATAACACCCATAAATATGACAAATTCACAGAAATTATGAACCCATAGACATGATTCAGACATTTGTTTTTATAATTAACAGTCATAGATTTTCAGTTTTTATAGTTGTTATGGAATAAAAAACTGGAAAACCGCGGTCGTGGTTTAGACTTCGGTTGATAAATCCACCCTTAGAGTCTACATCGTCATAAACAACAACTACTAGTAGCAGATACTCATCCTGCTGATGATGAAAGTTAACTTCCGAAACGCCTCCAGATAACATTTTAAATGTAATATTTTAACACAGTTGAGGACAACAGTACCTACCAAAAGGTATATATTTTAAGTCTTATAATAATGGAGTAGTTCCAGAAGTTTTATAGATATGGTTATACTTGCGGATATTGAAAATAAATAAGTGCATCCTATATGGTTAGGTTTGTTTATGTAATTAAACCTATAGCTTTAATAGGAGACTTAGAAAAGTGAGAAAAAAGTGGGTTTTATGTTTCAATATCTTTACGTGTGTCTAGTGGGTTTCTTTGTTTTGGATTTGGCAACACTTCACACCAGGTAGAAGAATACCATGAAGACACATGGGGGCAGTGACACAAGAATCCATCCTTTTTTCATCTCTCTATCCTATACTATTATCTTCTTATAATATTCTCCACAGTTCCTAGGAAACGTTAATTCTTTGTTACGCATATCCAATTAAATGTTCGGCAGTTCTCTTCAAAGACTGAATACACCGTGAGTTCTGACCCAAAAAATCGATGACAATTATGGTAAGAAAAGAGAAGGGTTTAACATAAAACTAAACCGTATCTTAAATGATCTATAAATATCCGATTTTTTTATTTGGGTACTATTTCGTTTATTTACACTCTTTAATATCTCATGTGATTACCGTCGACAAATTTTACTCAGGTACCTATTACTTCAGACTTTATATTCTTTTACATGATCTGAATGTAACACACTACCCTTATCTCTCTTCGTAAGCTAGCCATATTCATTTTTATGCCTTGAAAATATTCATCGAACCGACCAGTTTTGACGGGCGAACATCAGATACAAAGACGAGTATTATAGACATTAGACCAACAAGACTATAGTACATTGCGATACAAGTGAGGTTAGCACTTGTTACTGATCGAGAAAAAGTTTTTTGTTTCAGTTTTCGAGATCTGTGACGTGCTTACCTCATGTGTATTGCATACTATTTTTTGGTCGATGTGACTAATTTTTATTAAATATAGTAATAAATTAATTAAAATATTGATTGGATGTAAATGACTTCTATGAGAAAGAAACATGTGCTGATCGTTGTTATGTAGCTTTTCATTTGTTTTATTATAAGCACGGGTTGTTGGCTGTGGGGACACTTTTATATGTAGTGCCGTGATTAGAATCTGTTCGATAATTTTATTATGGAAGGAATCGTGGTAGATGATAGAGAAATTGAAGAAGCCTGGAGAGTGGGATGTTTTACAGTCTAAAGAAAGGTACGAGTTAGTGTACAAAAGATTCAAGAAATGTTTTATTTTACTTACCGAACGTGTGCTTTTTGAGTCCATATCAGCATTGCGATTTCTTTTGTTTGCATAGCAACCAGGTTAGATGAGGGAACGTTGACTTACTTCCAGTAACAACAATATTGGTAAGTATAATAAATTAGTCACATCGACCAAAAATGTTATATTTGAAGTATCTCCTATCGACACGCGGATATTTTATTTCCAAATAATATACAGAGATATACATTTATTTTACTTCTTTTTGTACTTTCGTTTCTACATGATATTTTCTCCTACTCTTTGAACACGATCTCTATGAAAAACAAGTAATTTGGACTCGAAGCTCAAAATTAGATAATTCATGCGAATATAGCGTCTTCTAGAATTCCGGTCATGATTTCTATTGAAGGAAGTAGTATTTCGCTATAAAAAATTAACGGTATTCAATGCTTTGTTCCTCTTTTATTTCTGCTTATCCGTGTCACTACTGTTCTTAGAGAACCTTCGACCGCCTCTCATATTTTCTTCCATTCACGTCTTCCGCCTTTTAATCCTCATTCTTCTCAAAATCCTCTTTCATGTTATCCAGCCACCTTCACCCATACCTCCCTATTTTCCTCCTTCCTCCAGTTTTGCCTCTATCAGTTTTTATTCTTATTACTTGGCATTTTAAAAACAGATCCGAATATTGTACAAGACATTGAAGAAATCCAACTAAGATGGTATGACGTATAATGAGAAGAAGGGACACAGAACAAACAAAGATGTATTGGAATGGTTACCTCCTGGAAAAGGAAAACGTGATAGACTAAAGCCAACGTGGATAAAGGGAATTCAAGACAACAATGAAGAAGAGAAATATGACAGAAGCAGACACGGAAGACCGGAAAGTGTGGAAGCAAAAATATATTTTGGTTGAGGATATCTGTGTAAATAACAGAAAGGATCCTGAAATATAAAAAAAAGAAACAGATGCTCAGTCATTAACCTGTTTCCTCAAGATTAGATGATTGCAACTAAATCCAAGTATTGATATAAATGGTCCAACTTATTATTTGAAATAATCCTTATGTTTCATCATCTTTCCAATGTCCAAATATTGTTTTCAATACCATTCACTCCCATATATTTATTTGTAATTTATCTTTCTTATTAAGGTCCAAATTTCACTGTCGTATGTAACTACTGATCTAATTAATGTTTTGTAAATATTAAGTTTTCCTTTAAAAAAAGAAGATATAAATATAAAAATACAGAAAATTCAAAGAATGTGTGGAACAATAAGAAGAACTCAAAAGAATAAATCAAATCAAGATAACTCCTAGCGCGACAGACCTAGAATGTCCTTAGCCTACCATCCGGCTGCTGGCCTCACATTCACATGTGTCAATCACAGGGGTAGACGATCATCACCCAGTGTAGAGGTAACATGTGGTCAGCATGTCGAGTCCCCAACCGTTATAGCTGGTTTTCTCAACCTGGAGTCGCTACTTATTGATGCTACCCAAATACCTCACGATGCTGGGTGGGCACCGGTCCCATACCGGCCGAAATACCATGAGAAAATCTCTTTCCCCATGGAAACTCGAACCAGCGCAAGTCCCGTAGCTCTGCGCCAAGGCTTCCTGCCTTAACCACTCGGCTACGGTGCGGGACAATCAACTCAAGATACTCGACCGAAGTTTTATAAAGTCATGGCCGTTCCTACTATTACGTATGGCAGTGAAAATTAGGCTTTGACTCGTACAGATAGGAGTAACATAGAGCAGCGGAGATGAGATTTTTAAAGTCAACGGCGTGTTACACTCTTATGGACCAAAAAAGAAATACAGAAATAAGATATCACTTAAATATTTTTAAATTGACGGATAAAATTAACAAGCAAAGACAACATTGGTATGAGCATCTACTTATAATGTCAGATGATAGACCTCCTAAAGTGATTTTAAACTACAGATCTACAGGATACAGAAGTCAAAGAAGACCATTTTCTAGATGATGAGACCAAACCCCTTGAAGTCGGAACGGGCCAGATGGCCTAAAGCTTGATGTTGTTGTTGATGAAGTTTTTCTTTTAACGAAATTCCCCTCTTATAGCCATCTCATTATCAATAACATTCGTCGATTTGGCTTCCTGTCCTAATTCAGACTGGAATTGGATTCCTCCAACGATTCTTTACGTCCAAGATATTTCTGTACCCAAGAGGTCTGTACTTAAGTAGTTTCTGAGCCAGTCTATTATTTATCATTCACATTATATAGTTGTAAAATTTATAATCATGTTGTAATATTTCCAAAAAACCTTGATAGTATCAGTGATTGTTGGAATGTTTAATTCTCTTCGGACATTCTTGTTCTGTTTGTGGTCGTAGACTGTATAACCCACTAATGGCCTCAGTATCCTCATTTCGGCAGCTTATAGTCTTTTGGAATTATAGACCTAGTCTATCTAGTGAAATTATTTGTTTACATACTGTAAAAACAAAAGCATAATAACAGAGGGCACCAGTGTTCCCGGGCACTCAACAAACTTATAGTTACATTAATGTTATAAAATGTTAGTAAAAAAACGAAATACATATCTCTTAGCTTTTATATTGTTTTAAAATCAGTAACTCGTATCATAATTGAATATTCATATTTCGGTAAATAATGTTTGCGTGTTCTTAGGTTAATTTTTTGCCGTTCCATAAAAGCGGAATTTTCAAATGTCCGTAGCTTTTACATGAAATTCCACTTGATATTGACACATTTTGTGATGATAACGACTGCGCACATACCAATTTATCACAAATGACCTTTGCGGTTTATTGATTGAATTGAGTCGCCCTCAAGGGAAAAAGGTACTTTTATCACGTAAATACAGTCATATAGGTGTCAGTTGGTTATTTGCTCGTTTAGAAAAAAAACTTTAAAGTTGACGTTCAATTTAAATTCCAGGTTTTGAATGTTCATCCTTGTTTTTTTTTCTTCGCTAATATAGCCGGGTCAGAGGAGCGAGCGATCAGACACAAGCCCTCAACTTTTGGTCTCAAGTTCGCGTCTCGGTAACTCCAAATGGAGTTTGTAGTGGATGAATCGGATGATGATGATGATGATGAAAGGATAGGGTATTTTTTTCTTATTTTGTAGATAAGGTATTATCTTTTTTAAGAAAAAAGGATGTACATGCATGGACAGATTACACAATGAATCAATAAGAAATGACCTGTAGATATTTTCAATAGTTGATAAACTAGAAGAGCGCAAATACCAATGGAAAGAACATTTAGACAGAATGGACAATACAAGATTACCCAAAAAGATCAACACCTACAAACCACATGGGGAAAATATCTTTGGGACGGCCAAGGAAACGATGGACTTGAGACTGGAACAGGTCGCACTGACCTAATCCTGGAAAGGAAGAAGAATAAGAAGAAGAAGGTATTATCTGTAACGATGAATATTATTAGGGGAGAATTTAAAAGTTTGAACAATAAGATTAAATTTGAAGAATAAACCTTATTTTGCTTATCTTGATAATTTTGAATTTTTTAAAGAGTTTATTTAATAGGCTTGGAGCATATTCGTTAAAAATAGATTATTTTCCCGTGCCAGAAACGTGATTCCACTACTCCTCCATGCTCATATCACCCATTTACTTCCATTTGTCTGCCCCTGTAATGATGATGCGACATGCCTGGTCGGTCCGCAACCGTGAATATCATGTATTTACAATAATAAGATCTTCATCTCATCTCATCCCTCGACTTCGAATTACACCCGACACGAATAGAGGTTACATTTTAAATATATTTTCAACAAATTAAAAAAATAAACTTAAATAATCTCTTAAATGATATGGTAAGATCCATCTAAAAATATCCATTCATTAACCTTTACTCCAGCCATTGCCTTCTAGGTTTCTTAAAACACGCCTTTTCAATTATAAGTAGACGTTCATTATATAATTATTACCTGGTAAGTCAGTTGTGCTCAACTAAATTATTAAACTTCAAGTTATTCTAATATGGAGGCCATTCGAAAACAATGTTTTATCTTCTGCGTTTTAACGGGAATGTATGGTGTTATATAGGTTGTATAACGGATATATGTCTGCAGTTATGTTCTCGTTGAGTAAGTTTTTATTTCTTGCTTCTTTTACGAGTAGAATCTCTATGTCTTCAAGGATGCTGATTATGTTGTTATTGTTTTCTCTGTGTGGTATTGACCTAGAGTTATCGACTTTTTCAAATGTTGCCAAACATATACTAGAAACAGGTCATCAATTTGAAAAAATGATAACTCTATGTCAATACTACACAGAGAATACAATAACAACAGAATCAGCATCCTTGAAGTCATAGAGATTCTAAAAGAAGCAAGGAATAAAGACCTACTCAACGAGAACATAAACGCAGACATAAATCCGTTATACAACCTATATAACACCATCAGTTCGTTAAAACGCAGAAGATGAAACATTGTTTTCGAAAGGCCTCCATATTAGAATAACTTTAAGTTTAATAATTTAGTTGAGGACGACTGACTTACCAGGTACAAATTACATAATTAACATCTTAATACATAACCTCAACGGTGCTTTAATATGAATTTCAAAAGTGTTGACTATAAGTAGACATTAAGTATAAATTTAAAATGGAAAATGTTTCATAACAACGTTACAAAATGAATCATACTCTATTTGATGAAAGTTCACTGTTATATGATTTATTTTTAGAATTAGAAGTAATCCCACCCAACCGTTTTATAGCTGACGGATATACAATAATTAATTGTTTCAATAGATACGTTTCCAAGTCTACCTGCTGCGACTATGATACATGTATAAAGCATAAAAACTAGGTAATAAATACACTCATTCTATGGCTTATGGAACCCATAGATTCAATGACGAATTAACTAAGGCTCTGCACTAGCCCTTATCCTCAGTCCGCTGAGTTCAGTTTCATATCTCCAACATCTAGTTCCCTAAGATCCAACCAAATATTATCCTCCAAAAAGAGGACACTATCTCGAGATCTCCACAGATCATTTTGCAGTTCTTTGATCTACGAATTAATTTTAAGTTGGAGATTCAAAGAGAAGTGAAAAATGGCAACACTGTACTACTGAATATGATACACATTACTAATATAGAAGTTGGTTAAGTAGCTGTGTGCGTGTGAGTGTGTGCGTGTGAGTGTGTGCGTATGAGTGTGTGCGTGTGAGTGTGTGCGTGTGAGTGTGTGCGTGTGAGTGCGTGTGAGTGTGTGCGTGTGAGTGTGAGTGTGTGCATGTGAGTGTGTGCGTGTGAGTGTATGTACGTGTGAGTGTGTGCGTGTGAGTGTGTGCGTGTGAGTGTGTGCGTGTGAGTGTGTGCGTGTGAGTGTGTGCGTGTGAGTGTGTGCGTGTGAGTGTGTGCGTGTGTGTGCGTGTGAGTGTGTGCGTGTGAGTGTGTGTGTGTGTGTGTGTGTGTGTGTGTGTGTGTGTGTGTGTGTGTGTGTGTGTGGTGTGTGTGTGTGTGTGTGTGTGTGTGTGTGTGTGTGTACGTGTGTGTGTAAAAAAGCAAGAAAATCTCCTGATTTGTATATAAAAAATGTGAATTGAAGATGGTGTGAAATATGTGTAATTATTTCTTACAAAAAAATCGTTTACATAAAAGTATATATAATTCATTTATCGTAATTTTCGTAATCCCACAACAGGCCCGGAGGCCCTTGGGGTAGTAGGAGGTTAAGGCTCCCACTTTTTCTAGACAATCGGCACTTGATGTCAGCCGAGTTGTCAGCCCTGCGTGACGGCCGCCTTTACCCCCAGAACAAGCGTCTGGTACTCATTTCCGTTAGAGGCTGAGTCGACCCCAGGCCATAGTGCCGCCAGAAGGTTTTGGTGAGTTTAAAAATCCTGACCCCACCGGAACTTGAACCCTCGACCTTCCGTCTTGTAGCACAGTGCCTTAACCACTACGCTACGGCGTGCCCCCAATTCATTTATTTATCACTGCCCAGAAATAAAATATTACACCAACCATATATATTTTTGTTCGTAGGGTTTAAGTGGTTTTTTATTGATTCCAATTGTGTACTCTCTGTGGTTCTCGATTCGAAACAACTTTTTGCGAAAATACATTAAATTTAGGAATCAAACAAACTTCGAAATAAAACAAGACATGAATGACTACGAAACGTAATATAAGAGAGAGCAATTGTAAAATAACGGAACGAGGTACAATAAAACTCGAGTTTGGTAAACAATGCGCTCGTGGTCCAGGGTTATGTAAGCACCATTGTGCGAATACAATCTGCACCACAGTCACTCTAGTTCCGGTATGATAAAGCTGTTGCTAATTGTCCAAAGTCGAGTGCCAGTTTACAAACCTGCCACCTCTGAACCCACCTCTGCCCCTCAACACACCGATATCTCTAACTACAGCACGCAATCCCACTCAATTATTTCATTGTAAATATCCAACTCGCAAATTCTGGATAACTTAGTTGGACATCTAAAACTTTCATCAGTTTAATACCTCTAATTTTCGTGCTTTATTTTACGTGGGATGTATACTTATATAGATAGGAATGGTTTCTAAGCTGTGGTCGCTTTTCCATTTCCCGTCCCTGCTTCTTTTTATTCAGTGCTTCCAAATTCAATGCTCTGGTTCTCAGCATAATTTCCTTCCACTCGATACTATGCCATAATAAGTGACAATTTGAATATGTTCTTCAGCCATCTTTAATTTCACAATCTCATCACATGTCTTAATATTATGACTCATTGTAATAACGACATTTGCATTTCGCGGGCAAAGGCGAGAATAGTGGCCTCGCATTGGTAGAAATAGATTCCTGAATCGCGGTTTCGCGAGTCGAAGCACCCGCGCAGATCATCGAAATGTCTAGGCTCCAATTCCAGAGAGTTCTACAGGCCTTTCGGGAAATATTGATGACCAGAAATTTCCGTTCGGGAAAGGTCGGATTCATAAGCCTAGAAAATTCCCTCCCCGCCCTATATAATCCGTGGTTCCGGAGATTTTTAATTTCCGAGATTCTGTAAAACACTTCACAAACGTGCGTTGTACATTATTTTTTGCGCGATGGTATTTTCAAAATAATAAATAATAGTAAAATAATAACATATTTGTTGGAAATATTTGTGTACATTATAAACAATTGACTAACGTTAACAGTGTGGGCAATGTTTATTAGTTGAAACTACAGGAGGCCGTGAGACCATTTTGTGATAAAATGGCGGCAATTACGTATTTATTGTTTCAAATAAAGTTCAGTTTATTTAAAATGCAGTGATTAGTTTCGTATAATGTATATTAATACTACCTTTTGAATATTCTTTGTATATACATTGTATGTAGTACACATAGAGGGCATTGGTTAAATTTCCCACACGCGTTTTGTAATATGTAATATTAGAGTATAGTTATTTTATTACAGCATAGTCATTTAGGTTGGCAACCCAGAAATGTAGGAAGTTGAACTTTCAATTATGGTCGCCATTGCTGTAAGTATGACAAAACGCACTATCACGCAAAAAATGTTATTAAACTCCTATTTAAAAACTGTGTTGTTTTACACTTGATGACGAGTTGTCCTGCGCAGCACATATTGATTCTCTCTGCGTTCGCTTGTCACGTCTAATTTATGTTTCACCCAATTTAAAAATCTTACCTCTATGTATTTTATTAAAATGCTTATCGTATTTTTCCAGTTATATTATATGGACGCGAAATTTGGTATTCTACTTTAAGGGATGAGAAAATAATTACGAGTAATTGAAAATAAAGCTCATGGGATAATGTTTAGACCAAAGGGAGTTTAAACGACAAATGATTAGGGAAGACTACATATCAGTGGTTGCATGAACTTATAAGAAACCTCATATAATAAGAACATTTATGTTACTTAGAGTTCAATGGATAGGACACGGAGAGGAATATAAGAGGAACATGGAAACATCTTGTAGGAAATCCAACGGAAAAACGCCCATAGGTAGGCCAAGAATTAGTTGGAGAATAATATTAATATGATTTAAGATAGATTAATTATACAGGGAATTATTTAAAAACATTAACTCACGATAGGGATGCATGCAGAACTTATGTCCGAGCGACCATGAACCTCCAGGTTCGATAGGCCAATGAATTAGCAGTATTTTATTGTATGAAATACGTTTACCGGAAAATGGCTCTGGAATCCAATATTGGTTTACTAGAAAATATATACGTTATAAGTTAATAATTAGTACAATGCACAATGAAGACCTTTTCATTATAACCCAATGTTTAACAGTAGTTGACAATTTGTATATTATTTAGAAATGTCTGTAATACATAAGGAAAATCTGGATCTCCTTAGCATTAGATGTGGTTTACATAATCACAATACAGAAAAAGGATGATTTCTTAATAAGACTTAGATCAGTCTAACAAAAACAAAACTTTGTTATAAGAATTTAAAATTACTCCCTTCATTTTGATACCCTGTGAAGCTGATGGTGTAGAGTAACCTTTCCTAGATTTAAAACTGTGGACATAATGTTTAGCTTGACGTTCCATTTATACTCTCAATATTTTTTTTCTTTAACTGTAAGTGAATACCTACAATAAGTTTGTAAACCCCCCCCCCCCAGTTGAGTTTACATGGAAAAAGTGTTAATTTCACGTGGAACATATTTCCACGAAAAATCAATTTTGGAAACAAAATGGTATTACAAACTTTTTTCTGTTCTGCTATTGAATTAATGTTCATTTTACTGCAAGAGAGAAGATGATGCGACTACCAGAAACACGTGGAGAAAGATCAACCACAGTCGAGAAACTGAATACGTAACCATTTTCATTGAAAAAGTAAAATAACTAGAAGAAAACAGTTGATATTTCATCAAATCTAGAAATAACTCCATCTGGAATTAATTCACTATATTTTTAACACAATCTCTTACATCTAAGATCTAAATAAAAAAGGCAATCCACACTAAATACCCTCAAAATGTATGTTCCATTTATATACAGACAGCTCATTGTCAGATCTTAGATGGTGCTATTGCAGGAGGATCATGCTCCCCCCCTTTTCATTCTACTGTCATGCTGGTAAAAGACAACAAATTTCGACGGTGAGATACTTGCTATAAAAACATCATTTGGAAACCTCCTAACAAGATTAGTTAACTTCTCCAGATTAGTTCTCCTATCAGACTCAAAAAGCGGCTCTTCAATCAGTCAACCAAAGGCAACTTACTCAACACAGTGTTGTGACATAATACTTCAACTTCATAACTACGTATGGCAAAGAAGTCATCGTACAGTGGATTCCATAACATTGTGAGATTTTGGGCAATGAAACAGTCGATTTCCTGGCGAAGTAAGGTGCCCTGATAACACAACCACCAACGCCCAAACTTACATCTTATATTTCGGATACTTAATACAGGCTTTCCACTTTACAGCAGTTCGGCCTTAATTCCTGCTTTTCCAGATATTCCTATCTTCCCATTCTCCTTCTTCCATACCTCTCTTCATCATGGCATCATATATTCCCTCATTCCATGTTCTTCTGCTCTTCCCCCTCGTCCTTCTGCATGGTACCGTCCAATCCAATACCCGTTTAGACCACTGTTCATCCGACATCCGTTGAATATGTCCGTACCATATTTTCTTGTGCATCCAATATTTCGGCTAAACGGCTCATAAAGTAAAAAAAACAAGGACATTAAAACAACAGATTTAAATCATCCACAAAAGACAAGAAATGTGAATATGTCCTTCGTAATACCAACTCCATACTAGAACTTCCATGAAAAACAGCAGTTTCCCAATTCAGATTAACTACAGATCACGACTGTTTTGCTAAACACATGCATAAGATCAATATATAGTCCACATCAAGATGCATTCTATGCAACCATCCAGAAGAAAAAAATGGATTACGAAGATCTTAAAAACTTCCTTCAAACAGGAAACTTCCAAAATTTCAAAGTAATGGCGAGCAAGATACAAATGACTTCAGTGTCAGATGCAGCACATTATACACTAACATCCATATTGCACTTTAATGTTCGTATTTTGAGGATGCATACTATTTTGTACAGTATGTCAAAATAACATTAATAATAATAATAATAATAATATAATAATAATTTAACATATTATAAATATCTGTAAAATTAGTATTAATATATTGTACAATAACTATTATCATATATCATCATTAACATCATCATTATTCATTTACAAGTAAATGAACTGGTATTAGAAATACAAGATTATCGATAAAATGAGAGGAACATAAGAAATTAATTCTCCTTGATCATCTTCTTTGGCAAAGTTTATTTTTTCTGCAACCGAAACGGGAAATAGGCCATGCACACACAAAAAAAAAGAGACAGAATATACAAAACTTCTAGTCTCGGAATGGGCCAGAATAGTAAATTAGAGCTTGAAGAATGAGGATATTATTATTATTATTATTATTATTATTATTATTATTATTATTATTATTATTATTATTTATTTATTTTTATTATTTACTGAACTATTATCCAACATTCGTATATCAATTGTTTATTTTAATTTATCATTTTACATTTTCCTTGCAGAGTGGAAGAAAAGATCACACCACATTACTTCCAGGGGCTAAAACTAGTAATGCTATCAAATATTACCAATATAGCCGTGAATATCTAATACTGGATACCAATAAGACCACAACTTCTACCTTCTCACAAAAGTCAATATCATATTGGATGGGAATACAGAAAAGGAAGGACGAGACATCATTGAGTGCAGTGATTACTTTGGGACTGGCCAATGTGAGAGAACCATGTAACACCATTGTGTCAACTATGTAGGAAATGAAACTTCATTGTGCTCAAACAGCCAGTCTGGGATTACGGGAATAGAGATGGAGAGAATACTCCAACAATGACTTTCGGTTAGTCTTTGTGACTGGTATCACATTCAACCTCAAGATGGTCTCAATTTGTTAAATCCATGTTACTTTGAGAATTACCATTTTATTTTATTTCACTTCTTGAAATTTTACTCAAATTGCGCTAGTTTCAATGTCATGTCTACACTTGGTTTTCATAAAACAGGATCCTTCTATAAGTCTAAAGTGTATCTTTTGTACTAGAGAAATACCGTAAATGTGTGATTGCCTAAATCAAATATTATATATTTCCAACACTATATCGAGAAATAACGCAATTTCAACGGGATATTTATCTTACTATCTTCTCTTGTTGCGGCTACTCGTCTGTGAAATGTCTTATTCTTTTATATCTTGTTGGTAATAAATGTTTATAAAATAGTTTATTCTTACTCTCTTAGACAATATAATACACAAACAGGTTCTACATTATTTTATATAACTAACTAATTCTCTGGCTCTATCCAACCCGGGGGTTCATGGCCGCGCGGACATAATCTCTCCATACATCCCTACCCTGAGCTAATGTTTTCAATCATCCCTGTAGAATCTACTTCCCTCAAATCATGGATACAAATTATTTTCCCACCTCATTCTCAGTCTACCAACTAGGGGTTTTTCTTCTGGTTTTCCTATTAGAAGCTTCCATGCACTTATTTCATTCCTATACGTTCCACATGTCCTGCCCATCGCAGCCTACCAGACTAAACTGTTCTTATCATATCTTGCTTCCTATACATATTATGCAGCTCACCATTATTCAGTTTTCTCCATTCACGTGTCTGTTCATCTCTTTTTGGCCCAAACATTTTCCTAAGAACTTTATTCTCAAATGCTCGTAATCTTCTTTCCTCCCTTAAAGTAAGAGTCCATATTTTGCATCCATACAATACATAACTGAGAGAATAACTGTTTTATATATTTTCTGTTTAACGTTTTCTGCAGGGAGTAGGGACAAGAGTCCCTGTAATGCATAATAGCATGCATTTCAGAATTTATCCTATGTTTAATTCTCTGTGCATCTCATTTCCATTTGCAATTATTGTTCCTAGATACTTGAAATCAGCCACTTCTTCTAATTATTGTCCTTCATTTGTCATTAGTTGTCCAGTTCCATTATATAATATATTTCTATGTGTGATTATTTTTTTATATTTTTTAATATAATATTTATCTTAAACTGAAGTAATTAAGTTGGTATCGGGTACTAAGGTTTATCTTATTAGTCAATGTAAACCGCACCCGCTTATAAGTTACACATTAATTGAAAAATGCATATAAGTTACACATTAATTGAAAAATTATAAAGGTGATAATGAGAGAACTGAGGGGAAGAAATATTTTTATGATGATCTTGAAGAAGATTTCCGGCTGTAGGCCGTGGTCTTGGGCTTGAAGTTCCCCGACGTTTCGCCAGAAACCGCGTCTGGCATCCTCCACTGTCTGTCGCGGTGAACGGTATAAATAGGACAGACAGTGAACATAATTGCCGGTCTCAAGACAACCCTTGAGGATGCCAGACGCACTCTCTGACGAAACGTCGGGGAACTTCAAGCCTCAAGACCACGGCCTTACAGCCCGGAAATCTTCTTCAAGACCATCACAGCAACTCCGGCCGTGAAAGCCTAAATCAATACAAATATTGTTTTTATTTATTTACTTGCTGATCTGATTCAATCACAGTTCGCCTAATGACACACAATAACAAATAAGAAATTACAAAACTAAAAATTCAACACAAAATATGCAATAGGTATACTAAAAATGGAATTCTTTAGTTGAAAACTTAAATACTATGTTGTCCAAATAGATAATTCAATAAAATGGCGACTAAATATAGCTAATAGTAACAAGTTTCGTTTTTTCTTATCTATCTATTCTCTATGTTTCTCGTCAATTAAAAAAAAATATTTAGTTATAGTATATCTCTCATCAATGAATGCACATCCAATACGTCTTCCTCCGAAGAGTGATTATGGAAATAAACAGGATGAAAATCCTACAAATTATGATTAAGAAGGAGATATCTCGCACCAATGAGAAAATTTGGTCATAGAAATTTTGTTGTTGATTTATTTTGTCTGAGATATGATATTGGAGACTCGTAGATGTTCCTATTTTCTTGGTTAATTTCCTCAGGTTGTGTGTTGAAGGATTCAAAACTAATAGAAGGGTCAATTTCGCCTTTGCTTTTCTTCCTTATTAACGTAAATAATATAAATACGCATATTGGTGTCTTTATCGGCGATACAATGGATTTCCACATGAACTATATATATTTTTTAATTGAGACTATTAGCTAGGAGAGTCCTTAACCCTTAAATTGGCAATGTATCCTACAGGATACATTAATTGATTTCTTTATTTAATATTTTAGTAAAACGGCAGATGACGAACGAGTAGAAATAAATTATTTAACTGTGTGTCGAATTACACAAAATATCTAATAATAACAGTTATGCACGATTTCGATTTCACTGCGGTCCTATAGTTTAAAATAATTGACACGAGAAATTAATGTTTTGCAAATATAAGGGTTGTATAGATAGACATATGGAAAGCTCTGCGGCCATCACTTAAGTGTTGGCGGTGAGCGATCCATTTTGGTCCTCCTTAATAGGTAGAACCCCGGGTTCCTGTAAAATACATTAGCCCCGGTTTAAATGTTGAATTCAAATTTGAAGTTAATTAGCAGAGTCAAGTCGGAAGCGGACCTTTTGGGGTTCTATTCCAGCATTTGCTCTTTGGATTGAGGGAAACCGCTAAAACCTCAATCGGAATAGTCGATCACGCGGATCTTGCCAAGTTTGGCTTTCGGATGACACTAGGGTTAAAACACGTGTTTATTTTCCAGTGATTATTTACACTGATCCCCCAAATGGGAGTCAATGCCCAATCATGTTTCAATGAATTTTGTTTCGCAACTGTTTCACTTCCCTCTTTATAAATTTCTCTTTACCAGCTCCCATTTTTGTGATAAAAAAGCTCCTCCTTTTTAATATTCTGTACAGGTCAGAACATTATATTGCAGTGACTGACTCTCCAACAAATACGCTGAATATAGCAAATAATGAACAGAATCCTTCGAACTACACATTTGATAATTATGTGTTCAATAATGATTTTACTGAGTTGTTTACTAATGTTGTTCATTAATGTATTTAATAACCTATAATATTGTTTATAATATACAGTTTGATGTGTTTCATTTTTCTCCACTAGGGTGCATTCTTACAATATTGCGATACAGTGGGTTATCCCTGATTGCGACCCTATTTGGCAATAAATAATATGATCAAGTTACAGTGAATAAACAAATTAAACATTTGTCGAAAAAAATATATTTTTAGCAAAAATGTATTGGTGCATTAGTTCGTAATGATGGCGAATATTGGACTGAATTTTACAAAGTATAAAGACATAAAATGAACAAATTTTCACTTAGGAATTTTTGATGTCATAATCTTTTTAGCACAAATCGAATCAAAAGAAAATAAATTAAATTACAATTTTATTAATATCACACAAGGAGAAATTGGGAACATTGCAAGAGTGTATTGTGCATTTCACTGAAAAATTAAAGGATAAAATTGTTTCATTTCACGTCTCCTGTGTACTGTGTGAAACTTATATCAACACTCGCCATCATTATAAAGTAATGCAACAATACATTTCTGTACGAAATTATTTTTCCCCCCCGACAAAACTGCATATTTTCAACCTAAAACTTATATTTTATTATATTTAATCCAAATGAAATAGCCTACTTACTTAATATTTGGCCTAATATATTACTTCCATCATGTACGCTATTGCCATACATGATGTCGTGAGAAATATGTTGAATATTACAGAGTGTTTGGAAAATGCAGGCTAAATTACAGAATTTGATTCCTCACATGTAGAGAAGACAACAAATATAGATAAACATGGACCTGGAAATGTGTAATTAACCTTGAATTAGATATCAGATTCTCAGGAAAGTTATTTGTTAAAATATAAATTGTACTTACTGTAGTGATGTACTCTGTTTAATAGCTTACAAGAAGTTTGCAATTATCCTATTAGAAAGTGAACTACCCGGCTGTAAGAGCGAATACTCCTTGTTCAGATGTGATAGCTTTAAAAGTATAAATAACTAACTCACTGGCACTTCGAACACGTAGGTTCGTGGCCGCATGGGCACAATCCTATCCTGAGCTAATATTTTACAATATTCTTCTGTATTATTTACTTCCTTCAAATCATGGTTAATGTTATTCTCTTGGCCTACGTATTGCGGCCTACCAACTGGTTTTCCTACAAGTAACTTCCATGCCCCTCTTTCATGTATCATTCGTGCCGCAAGTCTTGTTCATGGAACTCGTGAGACTTAACTCATATTATTTCTGGATTCCCATACAGATCATTAGCTCACTGTTATGCAGTTTCTCCATTCACCTGTCTCTTCGCCTCTCTTTGGTCCAAAAATGTACCTATGAACTTTATTCTCAAATATTCGTAAAGTTTTCCTTCCCTTAAAGTAAAAGTCCATGTTTCGCATTCAGATACCTGGGATAATAACAGTTTTATATATTTCCAGTTTAACGTTTTTTTTAGAGAAGTTGGGATGACAAAAGTTCCTGTAATATGTAACAGAATTGATCTATGTTTAATTTCCTTCTACATCTCATTCTTGTTTGTAATTATTGTTTCTAGTGTTTGAATTTAGCTACTTTTTCTTAAAAGTTTCTTAATTAATTTATATTGTTGATTTTTTACCTGATGAAGTTAAGACCATACGAATTTCTTTCTCACTTCGCCAGGGTTAAGCAATATACAAATTAACAACTGTGATTATGTATATTTCAATTAATTACGCATATACACACTATAGAGCTGATAAGGAAAGTACAAATTATACGAAAATAATAACAATAACAAATAATTGTGATATATTAATAATCATCTGAGATTGAATTATTGACTTAATGAAAGATGTATAAATATAAAATATCATCATCATTAGCATCAAAGACCTGCTGGTCTGTTCCCGCCTTATGCTAGAATTGGCCTATTCATCTTTAACTGGGTCTTCCAATATTTCTTCGTCTTAGTGGTTTGTAATGAAGAATCTGTTTCGGAATTCTATTGTTATCCATTCTATTGATGCGGTCCATCCATTTATCTCTGTATTGTGTAATTCTATTTAACAATTTGAATATATTAGATATTATTAAATATATTCCCTCTAATTTTTGTATACAGAATGTTCGGAAAATCCCGTTTAAAACTTCTAGGGATTTTAAAACAGAACGAGTAGACAACGTTTTGAATAGTAATTTCTATCCGCAAATATACTGTTTTCGTGCGCATTAAGCATTTAAAACTCCCGCGTCTACCCTGAATACATTGATAGCAATTTACATATTTATGACTCAATTACATTTACATCCGACTTTCAATAATTTCGTGACAAAGTTAAATGTCCCGCGCCGTAGCCGAGCGGTTAAGGTAGGAAGCCTTGGCGCAGAGCTACGGGACTTGCGCTGGTTCGAGTCTCCATGGGGGAAGGAATTTTCTCATGGTATTTCGGCCAGTATGGGACCGGTGCCCACCCAGCATCGTGAGGCAATTGGGTAGCTACAATAAGTAGCGGCTCCAGGTTGAGGAACCAGCTATAACGGCTGGGGGACTCGACATGCTAACCACATGTCACCCCTACACTGGCTGTTGATCATCTACCTCTGTGATTGACACATGTAGATGTGAAGGGCCAGCAGCCGGCTGGTAAAAGGGCAACCGCTGAAAAGTGGAAAGACCCTCAATCGGAATCGGAGTTAAATGTCAAGAGAAAATAAATAAACTTCACTTTGTAACTGTACGAATAAGATGGAACTAGTGAAACAGAACTGATTCGCAGGTATAATATGTGCAACGCGTTTGGTGCAGGAACCGCATTTATAGTGGACAGATACTAACCATAAGGTTAAGTTCAGTAGAGAAGTTTATTCAGCTTGGTGAGAACAAATCAGATATACATTAATAAAAACCATGAATATTATTAATTTCGTAACAGTGAACTACATGGTCTTTATAGGAAGCCAGATATAGTAAGAACAGTTAAGTCTCATGGATTGCGATGGGCAGGACATGTGGCACGAATGGGGAATGAAAGACGTGCATGGAAGCTTCTTGTACAAAAACCAGAGGGAAAACGCCCAGTTGGTTGACCAAGATGAGGTGGAAGAATAACATTAACTATGATTTAAGGGAAGTAGATTATACACGAAATGATTGGAAAACATTAGCTGAGTATAGGGATGTATGGAAAGCTAATGTCCGCGCGGCCATGAACCTACGGGTTCGATAGTGCCAGTGAGTTAGTTAGTTAGTTATTAAAATGTAACGTTGTCCCATTGACTTGGTCGATCACCATTGAGGTGGTAAGACACTTTGTTCTCGCCGCGTTAAAAAGAGATATATTCTGTTCGTTTAGGTGCGAATTAAGCGTTTAGTTTCCCTAAACTCCCGATATCCCTTTTCGTCTCCATCGAAAACAAATCCCAGTCACACTAGACTTTGACTTTACTATTAACAAATCTCAATATCAGACTCTGGACAAAGTTTACTTGCCTACGTCAAATTTTAGTCATGAGTAACTAACTGCCTGCCTTGCTTTTCTAAAGGTTCGTAATTACTCGTAATTGGATATCAAGGTAAAGATGAAAACTGATGCTAAGCAAAAGTCTCTCTTACAAGGGCCTCCAAGAAAACTTCCCAAAAATATACAGTACATACGATTCAAAATACCATGCGCCAATATGCCTAAATCTCGGATATTACATCCTGCGATCTACATATGAGTGAGCTAGACAGAGTTAAAGAGGCGACCGCGGGGTTATCCTTCATTCAATGAGAGACTAATAGTTTAGAACTGTTGCCGCGCAGCCTGCCAGGCACTGGTAACACTGAGCAACAAAAAAAAATGTTTTGTTTCAGAAAGAAAAATATGTGATTCTGATAGTATTTTTTCTCCTGAATTCAAATATGATATTAGTTTTTCTCCATCACGCAAGGTTTCCGAGAGATAGGAATTTATAATTTCAAACACTTTAATATTTTCTACATTCGTAACTAACAATATTTGAACATTCGGACTCACTTAGAAAGTAAGAAATGACGATTTTTTTGCTATATTTCGCCTGTGGAGCATCCCTCTTCATGGTCCAACAATAATCGACCAGCATATCAGGATTCCATTTGCCTTGATATCTCTTTTCCATAGCTGAAACCATTTGAGTTAGCTCATTTGGTTTATATACAATGGACGAATGGACGAAAAAACTTTTATTAAAAAAAATAATTATTTAAATTCATTAATTGAAATTTAAAATAAAAAACTGTGGGTGATGGAGAAATTCCGAATACATATTTGAAAACATGATAAAAACTGAATGAAGTACAACTATTGGCACACACGAGACAAAAATCACGTTGACCAGTGTAATCGACAAAAGTAATGCAGCGCTGCATTTCTAGCATTCTAGCCTCATTATGATGGTTATCGCTTTGTTTACCCGCAGCTGTTACATATAAGTAATACAAAGATGCCGACTACCGCCACTATAATAATTCCGCATGTTCATCATTGCGAGCATTGTCGCGCGGCACCCGCTTTTATATAAACGGAAAACTATCATAGTGAGGCGATAATAAGTATGATAAGGTATTATATGCTTGAAATAATAGACAAACACATCCCCATATTAAGCGAAGGTTGAAGCTATTATAGGGTTGCTTTCTCGAAGGATATTAAAAGTTGAGATGAAATAAAGGTTCAGCACCACGCCGCCTCTTTACAGTTCATTTTGAATAGTAAGGTGTTTGTTGTTAGCCATGTTTTTAGAAACTGCTCCCATTAGTTGAATTGACTCTGATGAGTTGAATCACTCTTAATGTTATGGTGCCATATAAGGGTTACTGGCACTCATTTCAGTTAGTTCTCGATTAAACATTGATTCTCTTCAGGGAGACGAGAGGTAATCAAAAGGTAGTTAAATTGAAACATACAAGTTCTCGAGAATCTTAACACTTTCGTTTATTTGCCTTATTTTCGCACTATCGCTTTTCCAATGAATATTGTTATATTTGCAGCACTCTTAAATATATTATCCGCCATAACGAATATCAAAATAATTTATGTGTTAAGTTATGTAGATAGAAATAACACTATGAGGTTCTTTAATATTGTTTATTTTTTATTATTTCACTCACCTCATACTTCATATTCCTATGACTTGATAGCCAACTTTATTAAGTTATGTAGATAGGAAATAACACTATGAGGTTCTTTAATATTGTTTATTTTTTATTATTTCACTCACCTCATACTTCTTTCCTATGACTTGATAGCCAACTTTATTAAGTTATGTAGATAGGAAATAACACTATGAGGTTCTTTAATATTGTTTATTTTTTATTATTTCACTCACCTCATACTTCATATATGAAGTATGAGGTGAGTGAAATAATAAAAAATAAACAAATTTATGTGTTGTTTGTACATGAAATTTACATTGCAAACATGTATATATTTTTAACTTTTTTAAATTAGTATAGTGTAAATCTATATTTGTCAAATATTTATTTGTATTTGTGCTGGTTGAGTGGAAGAGAAGGCCTTATGACCTTAACTCTGCCAGAATAAATCAAATTATTGTTATTATTAAAATTATTATTATCATTATTTAAATCCTAGTTATTTACTACTCCGGCTATTTGTTCGCATTATAGGCTATATTAGGTATCTGCACGATATTGAGGATCCTTAGATAATAAACTTTTTATAGTGTACCGAGTGCCTCCAACCTCCACGAACATTTGTGAAGAACTCCTAAATTACTATATTTGATATTCATGAAAACATAATATGATGTGACTAAATTTCTCCTACTATTATTTCTTCTTCTTTCTTCTTCTTCTTCACTTCATGGGCTAGGTAAAATGCCTGTTCCGCCTCACAGTTGTTCTGTCCATCTTTTCACTGGTCTTCCAACATTCCTTGAACCTCTTGGTTTGTAGTTAAATGCTGCTTTTGGTAATCTTGTTACGTTCATTCTTTCTACGTGTCTAAACCATTTTCTCTATATTCTTTGATTTTATCATTTAATGGATATATATATTTAACTCTGCTTTTATATCTTCATTTTTTAACCGATCCATTCTTGTGCAGCCTTTTATTCTTCTAAGGAAGAAGAATATTGTTCTCAACGATAAAGAAGATGGAAGAGGAAACCTGCAAGACAAGGGGTAGATGGGATTCCAAAGCTCTCGTTAGCAACCAGTCTAGGAGAAGGAAATTCCGAAATAAATCCCCGATCTACTAGGGAATGTGGTTGTGCGTCTAAGCTGGTAACCCGACCATGTAAAAAAATGTCCAAACTCATATCTCTCACAGTGTCCCTTACTATTATTCAGTTCTTAATATTTAAATGTACAGCAATTTTCAATTGGTAATTTCAAAGACTTAACGATTAGTCTTTAATGAACCAAATTAAATTAATTTAAATATCCAATTATAAGTATTAAATCTTATATTTTCAAAATTTACTCAAAAATATACAAAAGAAACTATCAATGCAATGTATTTTAGTTAATGACTTTTTTATGTATAAGAAATATTTTAGATTTAATGAATTAAAACTTATATGGAATATTTTATCAAGTAAAATAAAGGTTGGCCACCGCATTCCTATATTCAGGTATAGTTTACTCTCTCATTTTCTATTGTATATGTTTTCTCCAAGCGCGACAGGCCTGGAAGGCCCTTGGCTGACCATCGGCTGCTGGCGTCACATCCACATATGTTAATCATAGAGGTAAACGATAATCTAGTCAGTGTAGGGGTGACATGTGGTCAGCATGTAGGATCCCCCAGCCGTTATACCTGGTATTCTCAACCTGGAGTCGCTACTTATTGTAGCTACCCAAATGCATCACGATGTTGGGTGGGCACCGGTCCCATACTGGCCGAAATTCCATGAGAAAAATGTCTTCCCCCATGGAGACTCGAACCAGCGCAAGTCCTGTAGATCTGCGCCAAGGCTTCTTGCCTTAACCACTCGGCTACGGCGCGGGACCTATTTTATATTAAAAAGTGAAATCTTAAATGAAAGTGTTATTATATATAAATGTCTGCCCTAGAAGTTTTATTGTTGTAAGGTCTGCGTGTAATATTTTTGAATACAGGATACGATTAATTTTTTTCTTATAAACTATTGTTAAAATATGATTTTTAAAGGGTGGTTTATTGAATCTAGTACAGAAGCTTCATCAGTTTGTAAGTGTGAAGTGTCCTGAAAATGTCATCCGTACTTCAAGCAGTTGTTCAGAAAAGACAAGATGAATTTTTACGTGAAAAACAGGCCATTGAACAAAATCTGCGCTATCCGAGTAAATAGTACGATCCCTCCACATAGTAATGTTTTGATCGTGTAATGGTGTGGTGTGGCATTTGGTACAAACATGTCCATACTTTTTCGAAGGAAATATGGAGGTTTAAAGTGCGTCCAAATACTAGGAGATTATCTAATGCAGACATTAGATTTACTTGAATACCCTATATGGTTCATGTAGGACGGTGACCAGCCACTCTACGCCATAGCCATGCGACATTGGATGAATTTTTTCCTCTACGCTGGATTGGTCGCAGATGTTCTGTTGAATGGGTCCCTCAGTCGCCGGATTTGAAGGAGAGGTTCTTTCATTCCGGGGATATCTGTAATCCCGGGTGTACAGTATGAAAATTCATGATGTGGTCCACCTACGCACCAGGATTAGGGATTTATGCCATACTATTTCCCAAGATTTTGGCGCCCGTTTCCTCAACAACCTAAAATTCCGACAACAGACCTGTCTGAAATTCCACGGATAACATATTGAACAATTGTGATTTTATTTATGGTGCGGGATTTCTCGGACACCTTGTATAATTGTATATTAATAATACTTAATAAAGTGTATCATAAACCATTATGCTTCATTTGTAGTTTAGTGGTTGTTTATACTTCAGCGGTCATTCACTAAATATTTTTTTGTCTACTGCTACCAGGTTGTGTTTTATGACATTTCTGGTTTTCTTCCCTCGCACTGGCGGAATTGTAGTCCATTTCTTAGGTTGGGGCACATGGAAGGCGGAGTTACGTTACTCCGATGATATGTGATAAATGATAATGAAGCGCCAGTATAGTTCTTAACCTAAACTTTACCTAAATTCCACACCATGGGCAAGCACAGGAACAATTCCCTTTAAGGAAAATTAATAATAATAATAATAATAATAATAATAATAATAATAATAATACTTTATTTATTCTGGCAGAGTTAAGGCCATAAGGCCCTCTCTTCCACCTCAACCAGCACAAATACAAATAAATATTCGACAAATATAGATATACACTATACTAATTATAAACAGTTAAAGATACAATAAATGTAGCAATGTAAATGTATGTACAAACAACATTTTATAGGGTAATAACAATAATGATACGATAATAATAATAATAATAATAATAATAATAATAATAATAATAATAATAATAATAATAATATAATATAAATATGATACATTATACGGGAAACACCAATTAATATATATATATATATATATATCTTACACTGGATAATAATGAAGTCGAGTTTAGAGCAAATATAAATTTACATTTCTTTTAAAAGATGCCAATGTCCGGCAGCCCCTTATTTCTTGTGGTAGGGAATTCCAGTTGCGAGAAGTGGAGATGGTATATGACATGGAGTGATGTGATGTCCTATGTTGCGGTATATTAAGTAGGAGACTATGTTGTGATCTTGTGTTTAGGTTATGGTTTGAGGATAGATACTGGAAACGGGATGATAAATAATTGGGAATCGAGGTATGTAGGATCTTAAATAGGAGAATTAGACAGTGCGATTTTCTTCTCTCTTTTAGATGTAGCATGACAATTCGTGGAATAATGGAGAAATGTGATCGTATTTTCGAACATTAAATATGAATCTGATACACATATTATGGATACGCTGCAGTTTGTCCGACAATCCGTCACTTATGTCAGTTAGTAGAACGTCACAGTAGTCAAAATGCGGCATCACTAAAGTTTGGATTAAAATTCTTTTAAGAGTTGTAGGAAGAAAATATTTAATTCGCTTTAGGGAATGCATTATGGAGAAGATCCTTTTAGATGTTTGTTTTACTTGCTCATGCCATTTTAAATTAGAATCTAAGTGGAATCCCAAGTTTTTAACGACGTCGGTATAAGGAATTTGTTCATTATCTAATATGACAGCCGGCATATTGCCATTGTTTATGAGGTGTAATAGCCTTGGATGTCCGATAATTATTGCTTGCGTTTTGTTTACATTTAGTTTCAGCCCATATTGTCTGGACCATAAAGATATATGCCTGAGGTCAGTGTTTACTTTGTCAATATATTCATTAATTTCGTCAGGCCTAAAGTGTGTGTAAATCTGTAGGTCGTCGGCATAAAGATGATGCTTGCAGTTTTGTAGTTTCTTGGTCACGTCATTAATATAAATCGAGAAGAGAAGAGGAGCGAGGACGCCGCCTTGAGGTACCCCTTTCCTCACCAAGCGCCAGGAAGAAATGCGATTATTAACAGAAACTGATTGCTGACGATTAGTGAGGTAAGATGCAAACCAATCAAGGCAGTTTTCCGACAGATGTAGTGTCTTTAGTCTCGCTAGCATTAAGTCTATATCTACTGTGTCAAAGGCTTTGCTGTAGTCGAGTAGGATTATTGCGGTGAGTTTACTATGGTTTGATCGGAAATCGAACCCGGGACCTCACGAACTGTAGTCAGAAATGCTGACCACTGGCCCATATGAATTCACTAAATATAAATTACAACAAACAAGTCGGTCTATGTAGGTTAAAAACGGGAGTTTCCTGTGTCGCATTATAATACCTTTCCAAACTAATTTTGTACCCAACATGTGCCATAGAATTACAATTAATGTAAATAATTTTCATATTATATAGATTTTAGCAAATCATATAAACGAACGCCCTTCCAAGTAAAGGTAAACATTGATGAACTAAATCCATTTGAACTGTTTGTTACATTAATTTATTAGTTTAACGACAAATACAAAATGACAACAAAGTTAAATACTATGAGGACAGTGTACAAGGGCTCTTACATATAGTGTATGAAAGCAAACATAACCGACATTGGACCAATTCACATTGCAAACATTTAATAAACAACAGAGATAAATATATAAATGGACTGAGCAGCATATTGTAATATAAATTCATTAAATTAAAATATGCATAGCAGATTACTATTATTGGCATTTGAAATACGCTGGTCGCGTGCTGTAAGCACACAAGTGGTACTTAACATCCAATAAAATCTCTTTTTTTTTCCACTCCCCATGTCACTTTCATTCATTCTCCCCAATCCAACATATAAAATGAACTTGGCAGAATAATGATTACTACAGCTCTTCTCAAATTTAAATAAATTAACCTACCGACTTTCATTTTTTTTTATTTTTATTATATATAATTCAATATTTTAGGTCACACCACATTAGGACCAGCAGCATCAACTATCATACTGGATGTTGTAGCGAAGAGGGACCTGCTGGAGATGGAACGGATGTTCTGAAAGGCCTAAAGGCATGAAGATTACAAATTTCATAAGTTGAGGACGATGGATCTTACCTAAGAAGGTATATTTTAACTTATTTTATTTTATGACTCTCCACCTCAACGGTTTTAATAATGAATTTTATTAGTATTGTCCACCACTGTGGTCTCGAGGTAGAGTGCCGCCTTCTCACGCAGCGGGCTCGGATTGGAATCCCGGTTGGGACAAGCTTCTGGGTGAGGTTTTTCCGGGGTTTCTCCTCCACCTGTAAAACAAATGTCAGGAAGCTTAGGCCCCAACGGTCTCCGAAAATCATCCGGCCATCATCATCATCTTTATCATTACCATCATCATCCTTCACCGGTGTGGAAAGCAACGGAAAGGTACCACGCCTGTAATTCCCTAGTAAAGCTGAATGATGAAAATGCTATAATTTCAGTAAAAGACCTGCCCTCGGGTAGAATTACTATGGACGGATATATATATATATATATATATATATATATATATATATTGTCCACCACTGTGGTCTCGAGGTAGCGTGCTGCCTTGTCACGCAGCGAGCCCGGGTTCGATTCCCGGTAGGGACAGGCTCCTGGGTGAGGTCTTTTTCGGAGTTTTTCCTCGCTTGTAAGACAAATGTCGGGAAGCTTAGGGCCCCGAAAATCATTCGGCCATCATTATCATCCTTATCATCATCATCATCCTTCATCATTGTGGAAAGCAACAGGAAGCTACCACACCTATAAGTCCCTAGTAAAGCTGCAAAACATAGCATGAAAAAGTTATGATTGCAGTGAAAGATTTGCCCTTTGGCAGAATTACTATGGATGGATATGAATATATATATATATATATATATATATATATATTTATAATTATTTTGTACGTGTGTTTGTCACTCTACTCCTAAACTACTGAATCGATGTTGAAAATTTTTGTGTATGTCTGATTGTCCTTCGATGGTTTAGATTCACAATTGGACCCTCTAAATCCATTACGTGTAGGAGTTTACCTGAAGTGAAAATTTAAAATCGCTCTAGCGGTCCCATTTTTTGATGTTTCACAATGAAACTCCGACTAACGTATTAAAATAAACCGTGGTAGATATTATCAAAAAAATGAGCGAAATCCGACATTTAGAAGTAGAAGTTTATTTGAAACCCAAAATTACAAATGTCTAAACGATTGGACCGATTTTGATGAATTTTTTGTGCGTGTTTGAGTGGGTCTCTGGATGGCTTATCACAACTGAGCCCAGTAGGTGACTGCGATCGGGTTATAGGAATTTTCTTTGTTTTTATTTTTTTTAGTGGATCCCTGGATGGTTTAGACTAACAAGTGGACTCGTTAGGTGGCACTGCGATCCTTTTTTTTTTTTTGAGTTTTTGAGCGGGTCTCTGGATAGTTTAGATTCACAATTGGACTTCGAAGGTGGCGCTGCGATCTGGTTATAAGATTTTTTTGAGGAAAATTTTTGTTCGTATTTTTTGTAGATTTTTCATATATCAGAACATATAGGCCTAACCCCAAAATTTCACCTCACACTATCCCCAATATTTTTTAAAATGAAAAATTTAATAATTGACCGTTAAAACCTTCTGAGAAGTTCAAGAATGATTGACCTTCTGAGAATAATTCTGGCAGGACGTGTGTCGGGACCGCTAGTGTTTCATATAATCTTTATATTTGTATGTGGCCTACATACTGTAATTATACCCGTACATACCCACAAAAGTGCTCCCTTACTTGACCAAGTCAATGTATTTATGCTTATTTCCCTACATATGTCAGCAAGTGAAAAGTAGTTAAAATAATAGCCTCAAAGGGACACCCAGTAGACAAATAAGGTATTATCTGGAAAGGGCAAATAATATACATGGTCATCGAGAAAGGTTGCAACAATTTCAAAAATCATATGTCCCGTTGTAATTGAGATAAATTAATAACCTGACCTGCAAACTAATCGGGAACTCATCGAGTGTCTTTATATGTGACTGTACTCCGCCCGTGACTTTCAGCACGAACAGGTCAATGGCCTTTTCTTTTTTATTATTGAGCAGACTATCACATGATATGTTTACTTAGACCTGCTAGAACAGTACTTTTTGCCGCAACTAGGCCAAATTAAAGAAGAAAATATCGTAACGATATTCTTTCAACAATATGGCGCGGGTTCCATCACTTTTCCCAACACGTTCGAGACGCTCTGCATGCAAGATTCCCTGATCGGTGGATTGGTAGGTCCATTCCTATTCTATGGCCTCCTAGATGCCCCGACTTGACACCCATAGATTTTTTTATGAGGATACGTAAAAAGCATTGTGTACAGTGAATCGATCAGAGATCTGTAACATTTAAGTCAAATGATCACCGATGCTATTGCAACAATCACGTCTGGAATGATCCAGCGCTATTCGCCGAAATCGACTATCGGCTGGATGTTTGCAGAGTAACGAACGGAGCACACATAGAAACAATCTAAGGTAAGAAAACAAAATTTTGAGTTGGTAAATTTAACAAAAAATACTCGTTTCAATATCTCACATAGTTTCTGAGCTATGATTGTTTGAAATTGCTGCAACCTTTCTCGATGACCCTGTATTACTTGGAGGGGAAAGGCCGATTAAATTTTGTTCAGCAGCTCTACTTTAGGTTTAAGGTTCTTTTACGAGGCCAAAAATCTTTACACTATGGATTCATAGCTTATATTCCCTCCTGGAAGATTTATGCATTAGATTTTTCCATCCTAAAAAATCTACCGATCCGGGCTGGATTTGATCCCGTAACTCTCGGAACCAGAAGAAAGGAACTTAAGCCCTAGACCACCAACGTCGATATAAATAAATTGTATTATTATTATAGTTATATTAATATATTAATATAGTTTGTAGTAATACATTTTAAAAGTCGTCAAAAAAGAGACATTGGAAAAGTTTTACTTCGACGTTCATTTTTTTTTCTTCCAACTGTACAATTTCACTGATTTCAAATTTTGATTACTTATGAACTGATGAAGGGAATACTTGTAAGGAAAATCCAGTCTGGCGTTTTTCTTGTTACTATGAATCTTATTTAACATTTTCCAATACTGTTATTATATAGTTCCAATAGATCATATTATAATATTATTATAATGTGAAAATAAAAATTTATGTCTGAACCAGGAATCGAAACGTGGACTTCTCGTACTCCATACGAGTGTGCAAGACCACTACACCATTCGAGACATGGTACAGACATAAACAATTCTTTCCACATATACAAAAATATAATTATCGTTTCGTCCGCTGCCAGGTAGATGTCATTACCAACGCAACGGTTCAATTCCTGGTTCTGACAACATTAATTTTCTTTTCACAATATCATTATAATATTATTATATGATCCATTATTGGAACTGTGTTAAAAATACCAGTATTGGAAAATGTTAAATAACATAGATTACTGCTTATAAAAGTGGTAGTGTAAAATTCTCAAACATAGATATTTCTAAATGAAGCCGGCCTTTGGCGTTGGTAGTGGCATCTACCTGGCAACGGACGAAACGAGAATTATGTATTTGTAGCCTATATGTGGAAAGAATTGTTGATGTATTACCATATCTTGAATGGTGTAGTGGTCTTGCACACCCGTACGGAATCGATTCCAGGTTCAGACAATTTTTCTTTTCACAATATCATTATAATACTATGAATCTGTGAAATAGGAGTCCGGAACGCTGTCATCTGAGCAATCCTCGCCTCAGTACTTACTCGTATTTTAAATTCGATTATTTGTTTACAACATCAATTATGTATCATTGGTAAAACTACACTTGAATGTAACTATACTACATTCTTACTTCTCAAGTTTAACTCACCCCTCTCAAGGACCGGTTTTATAAGAATCAAAGTTAATTTTGTATTTCTTATTCTTTATTGCTTAATTTTAAATTGTGATATTAAAAAGTGTAACACATTCCCTTATTACTTTTTTTCCGTTATCCCTAGCAACCTAAAGAATAGTTCAATTCAAGGAATTTAATTTACTGTTGGTATGTTCATTCATTCCTGGAAAGATTAATTTTCTCTTAAAATGTACAACTTGATTTGTAAAGACATAGTAATATTAGCATCATTCAAAATGTCTTCTCGTATAATATCTCTAGATATTTCCCTCTACTAGATTCATTGAATTTCAACTAATTATACAGACTTCTGCAAAATCAATATATTTGGAAACCAACAACAACACCTTCCACATAATGAAAAATGTACATTAAATATTATTTCAATAGATTACCAATTTAATAAACATATTAATTTATAAACTAGAAACGGAAACATATTGTATGCCACATGAAAATATAAATATTGTTTCTACTCCTGAAATTTACCACCCTCGACTTAAGTGGTGAACTTCCCTTATGAATAAAAGTTAAGTTCACTTTCTTATAACATAAATTACTAGTGCTAGGAATTTTAGGTGTTGCACCTTAACTTTATTGTATTACTACAATGCTCAAATTAGCTTGTCTTGCAAAGAAAAACATTAAATAAATGTCCCTTCTTCTTCCTACCAAGTATTAGGCCAAGGCCTGTTACGATCCTATAGAAAATTTTCCCTCCAGCGTTTCATAGGACGACCCAGTGATCTTCGTCCTCTTGGTTATAATTATAAACAGCTTTGGGGATCCGATTTGAACTCATTCTTTCAAGATGGTGTTTCCAATTTAGTTGGTACTGGTTAATATATTCCAAAATTGGCGTAGTCTTCAATTCTTTTAAGATATCGGTGTTCCTTTTCCGATCCCATCTGGTGTAACCCGCTGTTCTGCGCATGAATCTCATTTCACAGGCAGTTATTCTGCTTTCATGTTGTTTCCTTAGTGTCCATGCTTCACTACCATAGGTCAACACTGGTCTAGCCAAATGTTATATAACGTAATCTGGTGTTTTTTTGTACAAGGGATTGTTTCATAACTTGATTAATAATTCCTAAACTTTTATTATAACTAGTAACTTTTTCAGGGATATCCTTTTCATCCCAGATAGAGAGATAATATCCAAGATATTTAAATTGATTAGATCTCTCTAAAATTTTATTCTGGAGACAGATTTTACTTTGTATGGGGTCCTTCCCATGAAATGCCATAATTTTAGTTTTGTCAATTGATATTTCCATATTAAATTTGGCACCTATTTTTTGTAAATTATAAATTGATCGTTGCAAATCATTTTCGGAAAGTGCCAGAAGAGCTAAATCGTCTGCAAAAAGAATAGCATCGAGTTTGAGGTTCCTATTGATGGGTATATATCCTCGTGTTTTCCTCCATTCATTTATTAATTTATTCATGTATATAATGAAAAGCAAATGCCCCTAGCTGTGTTATGTTGCACCTTTTTTTTTTAGTGCTAGCAATGTTTTGCACTTTTTTTCTTCTAGCTATATAAATTACTGTTAAAAGTTATTAGCTGAATCAAGGTTTATGGATTTCTAATTAATTAAATAAGAAAGATTAAATGTATCAATAATTTTGAATGCAAATCAAATGTAATAATTAACTACCGGTACTACAATCATTCAGTTTTTTAACGAACTCTGAAAGAACGAAGACAACCAAGGGATTGCAAAGAGGTCTTGACCTACTGGAAATATACTGTAGGAATTGGGGATTGACTGTAAATGTTAGTAAGACAAAAACAATGACCTTTAAAATGGGACGGTTTATGATAGAGCAGAGGAATGGAAATACAGAGATCAAGTACTTCAAAACGTGAAACATTTTTAATATCTTGGTACGGCGTTGAAAATGAACGGAAAGTGGAAAAAACACATTGATATAGCATTATTTAAAGGGAGGGGACAACTAACAGTGTACTCGTATTCTGGGTCGAGAGCCTGATAATCCAGTCAGCACATTAGAAAAAATGTATGGAGCGATGGTCAGGCCAGTAATGCACTATAGTAGTGAGATTTGGGGTTTCCAAAGAACGGAAATACTAAATAAGGTATATACGCATTTTCTAAAGTATATTACAGGACTTAGTAAGGCCGTTTCTAACTGTGGAATTTTATATGAATTCGGGTCATTCCAGGACGACATTAACTGTAAAATTCGTGTACTCAAATACTGGTTGCGAGTAATGCAAAGTGAACAAACAATGCTTGAGCAATTTGTTACGACGACCACAAATTAAAAACATAGATGTTAAATTTTGGGCAGACGAGGTTAGGAGAGAACTCCAAAAGATTGGGATGGGCTGGATATGGAAAAAAGGGACTGAAAATCGCAAGAACGTGTGAAGAAAAATAAGGAGGAGGTACTTAGATGTAAACCAACAAGATACCTTCGCCGAATGTACAGGAAAACGCTCACTGTGTTTACAAAGAGACCTAAACACGTCTGGGGAAAAGAATCGTATATACTCAACCTAGGATTTAAGGAGAGATCAGGGCTTGCTTGGTTTAGGCTAGGGGCATGGAAATTTCTAAAAATTAGCGACGATCACGATATGCGAATATGTCCAATGTGCGGGAACTTTGAAGATGAGATACATATATTAGGAAAATGTAATGATTTAGAATATTGGAGACGTCAGTTATTACCGGAAAGATTTCTAAATTCAAATCGGGAAAGATTGGCATGCTACGAGTTATTGGTAAATCCAGAAAATTGGATAAACCTCGGTAAATTTCTGGACAAAACGCGAAAAATAAGGACAACACTCATTCATGAATAAATATATGTTATCAAATGCAATACCATTAATTATTAACAATTATATATAAATTAATTAGTGTATAATGCTGTTGTGTTATTATTTAATTGTAATATTAATGTGTTTTCTTTATGTAATTGTAATGTTAATGTTTTTTTTTAGTGTATAATGCTATTGTGTTATTACTTAATTGTAATATTAGTGTGTTTTCTTTATGTAATTGTAATGTTAATGTTTTTAGTGTATAATGCTATTGTGTTATTATTTAATTGTATTATTATTATTGTGTTTTCTTTATGTAATTGCAATGTTATTGCTATTGTGTTATTACTTAATTGTAATATTATTGTTTTTCTTTATGTAATTGTAATGTTAATGTTTTTAGTGTATAATGCTATTGTGTTATTATTTAATTGTAATATTGTTATTGTGTTTTCTTTATGTAATTGTAATGTTATTGCTGTTTTTGTTTATTTTTCTTTACACTAGTACCATTATTACTTTATTGTAACGGACTGTCAACAGCACGTACGGCTTACTGCCCGTGCGACCCATATTTGTAATAATATTGTAAATATCTTACTTTTTGTCTAATAAAGTCCTACTAATACTACTACTACTACTACTACTACTACTACTACATATATATATACACACACACACCACACACACACATGTAGGATGGATGAAAATGTATTCTTATTTTTTTATATCTTCCTGAGAACGTCAATAGTCTGATTCTTTCGGAATTCACTGTACGTCTGTCACCCAGGAGCTGCGTAATTTAGAGGAATAAATCCCCAAACAAGTAGAATATGCGAAGTTCATTACAGAATTGCAGGGCTGAGAAATTACATGTTTAGTTTCAGAAATTGGGAGGAAGCTGTGAGTCATGGTTTACTATTAGGAACCCACAATTCAAAACACTCGCCCTTTGTTCATTTCTCTTCTCTTTCTGATGATGGGTTAAGCCACTGAAAACATAATTGCGTCAATAAAATAACAATTTTTAGAACCGCATATTTTTTTAGAAATCTCAGTTATAATACGTGGAAAGTAATAGCCATAAATGACTTAATCCATCCTTAATTTCCTTCATTATAGTTGTACCAATAACAACACACCCCCAACTACGTGGTGTATGTTTTATGGTGAAACTCTGTTATACAGGCCTTACTTACTTACTTACTCACTGGCACTATCGAACCCGTAGATGCATGGCCGCGCGGACATAAGCTCTCCATGCATCCCTATCCTGAGCTAATGTTTTCCAATCATTCCCTGTATAATATACTTCCCTCAAATCATAGTTAATGTTATTCTTCCACCTCTTTCTTGGTCTACCAACTGGGCGTTTTCCCTCTGGCTTTCCTACAAGAAGCTTCCATGCAAGTCTTTCATTCCCCATACGTGCAACATGTCCTGACCATCGCAGTCTACGAGACTTAACTGTTCTTATTATATCTAGCTTCCTATAAAGACCATGTAGTCCATTGTTATGTAGTCTCCTCCATTCACCTGTTTGTTCATCTCTCTTTGGTCCAAAAATTTTCCTAAGTACTTTATTCTCAAATACTTGTAATCTCCTTTCCTCCCTTAAAGTAAGAGTCCATGTTTCGCACCCATATAATATAACTGGTAGAATAATAGTTTTATATATTTTCAGTTTAACGTTTTTTGAAAGGAGTTGAGACATCAAGAGTCTCTGCAATGCATAATAGCACGCATTTCCAGAATTGAGCCTATGTTTAATTTCTTTGTGCATATCATTCCTATTTGTGATTACTGTTCCTAGGTATTTGAATTCAGCCACTTCCTCAAAATTTCCCTCATTTGTCATTAGCTGTCCACTTCCATTACATAATGAATTTCTACGTGTGACCATATATTTAGTTTTATTGATATTTACTTCCAGTCCTAATTTCTTAGTGTTACTCAACAGTATGTGCGTATTGTCCTTTAGTATCTCCTCGCTATCGGCCAACAATACTACATCATCAGCATAAACTAACAGCTTATTAATACCATTCAGTTGTAAGGCTTCCTCATTCTCTAAAGATTTAATGGCATGCTCTAGTACAAAATTAAATAGTAGAGGAGATAGTGCATCTCCTTGCTTCAACCCATTGTGGATTTCAAAAGTGTCCGAAAACTGTTTGCTTACACGCACCCTACTCTTTGTGCCATTTAGACACATTCGTATAAGTCTAACTAACTTTTTAGGAATTCCGAACTCCAGCAAGATACATACGAGTATGTTATATTTCCACCATGTAATTTGTTATTGATTTTGCAAGTAATCAAGGATAAGTATATCAGTCAATCATCCTTTCCACAAAATGCAACTGACACCCGTACACACGATGGCGTTTTAAGAACTGTGGTTTCAATGTCATATTGTTAGTTAATTCTAATAATAGTTATCAGATAACTAGTTTCGTTTGGAAACAATGGCGGCCATTAGAGTGATTTTTAATTTTGGCTCTGTGGTGAACCCATTCCTAGCGGTGCGATTTCATTGATCTTCATATAATACCTCTCTAACCTCATTTCACGGCTCTTGAACATCATCTATGGATGAAACATCAATATTTGTTGGTAGTGCTCTAGTTGTATATCCATCGAATATTGAAATAAGTAATCAACAATTTTAACTTCCACCTACTTCTATAGATTTCCAGGCAGAACTCTTGACGTTGAGAAAGACTGTACAATGGAGTTTTGATTATAATTATTTGAGTAACGTACCATTTTTTCTTTTGTGATTAACAATCAGCACTGACGGCTATTATTGATATGTTTAATTTGAACCCTTCAACAGTTCAAATTCGACTGAGCACATCTAATTATGACAAACATTTATGCGTAGTATGGGTTCGTGGACATGTAGGAAGTAGGAGAGCCAATGAACTTGCTAAGATTGCTGCATTATCTGATACACTGAGCAACAAAAAAATATTTTTTTGTCTCAGAAAGAAAAAAAATCTTATAGTATTTTTTCTCATCATCATCATAAACAATCACGGATTAAGCCCATGTGGCTTGTTCCGGTCTCATAGATTCTCATTCAAAAGTTGGATCCATCTCTTCTTCGGTCTACCAACATTCCTGCGTCCTTTTGGTTTGTATGTAAGTATATTTGGGAATGCGATCATCTTCCATTCTTTGAACATGTTCTTTCCATTTTTTTGCTATATTATTTTATTCTATCTAAGAGTTTAAAGATATTTAGCTCATTTCTAATATCTTCACTTCTTCTCTTATCTAGAAGTTTGCAACCAGCCACACTTCTCAGAAATCTCATTTCAGCTGCTTCAATGATCTTCTCTTCCTCTTTTAGTTAAAACCCAAATTCACTACCATACAATAGTAAGGGGACTGCCACTACTTTATAAAATTTTAGTTTTGTTTCTTTTCTTGTGCTTTTAAATATCCTTTTGATTGTTCCACATATATAATTAAATTTATTAAGTTTGTTAAATAGATCTTCATTTTTAAAATACGAGATTTTATAACCCAGGTATTTAAAATGGTTCACTTGTTCAATGGGTTTCCCTCCAGAATTATTTTAGCTCTTACGGTACCTGATCCCTGAATTCTCCTGAATTCAAATATGATATCGGTTTTCCTCCATCATGCAAGGTTTCCGTCAGACAATATTCGAACATTCGGACTCAACTATAAAGTACGAAATGACGATTTTCTGCTATATTTCGCCTGTGGAGCATCCTCTTGTGGTTCAACAATAATCGGCCAGCATATTAGGATTTCATTTGCCTTGATATATCTTTTCCATAGCTGACACAATTTGAGTTAGCTCATTTGGTTCTATTTTACAATGGACAAATGGATGAAAAAAGTTTATTAAAAAAACAATTATTTAAATCCATTAATTGAAATTGAAATAAAAAACTGGGTGATGCAGAAATTCCGAATGCATATTTGAAAACACGATAAAAACTGCATTAAGTAAAACTATTGGTACACATGAGACACAAAACATATTGACCAGTGTAATGAATTCGAAAATATTATATACCCTATTTATTATGTGAAGAAACATCTGAAAACTGAACTCTTAAATAAATTGGTTTACTCTTTGAGCAAGTAGTATTAATGGTGTAGTAAAAAATGTATTTTGGTACAGGCTATCAGACAAACATTCCCTTTCGTATTAACACAATTTATGTCTGGACATGGAATAATTAAATCTTATCAGAAAAAGGTTTGATATTCCACCTCAAAATAGATATCTGCTCCTGTGATAATGATGAAAAACTGTTGAACACCTTATTTTAGACTCTCCATCTCATGAATATAAGCGATGTATTCTAGATGCTCATTCAATTGAAGTAATGAAGTATTGCGTAATCCAATAATTGGTATTTAAAATTAAATGTTGTAAACAGCATTTAAAACATTTCTAAATGTTATTTTCACCACATTGTAATTAATCTTTATTGTTACATTAATCTCCCTCCATGATATCTTTACCTTGTCGTGGCGGAGTGGCTTGCGTGCTTAAATGATCCCGAGAGCTATGTCGGCGGTAGCATTGCTGGCGATAGGGTTACCAATGCCGGACTGCTCGAAGGTGATAAACCAGACGAAAAAAAGTACCTTGGTCGAAAGAGTGACGATAATTCACCGTAAAAATACAACCGTCAGGAAATGCGGACGTGGGGTAAAATTTTCCGGAGGTCAAATAGTACCCCATTCAGTTCTGCGGGCGGGGACTACTTCAGGGAACCCATGCCAAGAAAATGTGATTTGAGGGAAGTAGATTATACAGGGGATGATTGGAAAACGTTGGTTCAGGATAGGGATGTATGGATAGCTATGTACGCGTGGCCATGAACCTACGGGTTCGATAGTGCCAGTGAGTTAGTTAGTTAGTACATTAATCTGCAGCTTGATATTGACATTTTGTAGATGTAATATGACTATTCCTCTATATTTCAATTTACTGATGCCAACTTACTTTATAGGTTTTAATTGTATTAGTTCTTGTTTCGTTCATTTATTATTTTTGTTTCATTTCAATGTTGTAATTATGTGTAACTTCAATTTTCTTCTATATTTTAATATAGTCCTATCATACATTTGTAAAATATGGCTCCAAATCTTGGAGGTTTAATAAATATATAATAAATAATTTCATTTTAATGTCATATACCGAATATATATCGTTACGAAAAACATTAAATTGGCGCCACTAGAGCGACTAATTTTCTTTTTACTAATGGTCTAAATATTCATGTTAAACTCGGTCTCCCTTTTCTTAATTGATTGTTATAGGCCAAGTTTGATAGCAATACAAATTGTGACCTCTAGAGCGTTCATATATATATATATATATATATATATATATGTGTGTGTGTGTGTGTGTGTGTGTGCGTGTGCCTGCGTGTGTGTGTGCGTGTGTGTGTGCGTGTCTGTCCATGTGTGCGCGTTTGTGTGTGTGTGTGTGTTATGGTTGCAATGATTAATTAGCGACTACATAAAATCAGTCTAGCCATTATGAATAATATGTATGCAGTAAGAACAGTTAAGTGTCGTAGACTGTGATGGGCAGGACATGTGCCTCGATTGAAGATTATAAGAGGAGCTGGGAAATGAAGTATAGAAAAACCAGATGGAAAGCGCCCATTACGTAGACCAAAACGTAAAAGGAAGATTAACATTAAGCATGGTTTGAGGGAATTAAATGATATAGGGGATGATTGGAAAAAATTACCTCAGGATAGAGATGTGCAGAGATCTTACGTCCGCTTGTCCATTAACCTCTGGATTCGATAGTGCCAGTCTAATATCTACCGAATTTTATGTGGTTAACCATAACACAGACACACTCAAATATATATATATATACCGGGTGATTCACGAATCATGTTTCGTCTCATATATATCAAAACTATGAACATTGGTGTGAAACGAATTGTGGAAACATGTGAATGGTTGATGTGCCTCTATGCGGAGATGCTCAGCAAATTTTGATGTTATTTGTCTTTAAGTTATGGCTTTGAACTTTATTATTTTAAATGTATCATGGCACATTCCTTTCCTTTCGTTCGAAGTGTTGTACCGAGTATATGATTTCGGTACGAAACATCTGTGTACTGTTATCCTCCCTCTTCAGTGAGATTTATGAACTGTGCCAATTTCATTCCTCTTTGTGTTTACTCCCACTCACCTTCTTACCCCTTCCATCTGCGCTGTCTATAAGTGCGCAACTTCCCCTCTTCCTCGGAACACTCAAATATGTGAAGCAAGTTGTAAACACGGTCATTCATTCATTCATCATCCATTCCTTCGTTTACGTCTGGTTGGCGTCAATCAGCTCGCGGAGAGCTGTGTTGTTTTAGTTTTTGGTCCGGTAGGCCCACAGTAGGGTATCCGGGGGTATGGACCCTAACCCTCGGCTGGACTAAAAGGTATGCATGAGTGCTTGTGTGAGTAAATATTGTCATTTTTTCTTATTATTTCTGAATTGTCCACAAAACTGGATTCACGTAATGACCACGTAAATTGATTTATATTTATATTACCTATGCATTCATGTTTTCTTTTAAGTTTTGTAAAGGTCAGAGTTATTTCTGTTTAAGCATTTTCTTTTCATATTTCAACATCAGACTAATAATTGGAATATTAAATTCTATTTTAGAAAACAGGAATGTTTAATTACTGTGCTTGTTAGCTATGCTATTGCTGCCTTATATTTTTCCTATATACAAGCTTTCTCAAGGTTATATTAGCTCCCCTGTTCCTTCTAACTTTCATGATCGTAAATATTCTACTGGGTTAAATATGAGCCATATAAATTAATACAGTGTGTTTAAGAATTCTTGTTAATAATTGATATATGTTATTAAATCTACACAGGAGAGATGAATCAATCTTTTTCTCTGATGGGCCCGGGCAAAGTAAAATAGATAGCACTTACATTTATGAACTGGACGCTACTATTAGGATAGCTAAATATATTAGTAGATTTTCTCTCTCTCTCTAGGCCAGTAAAGATCCAAATTCGGTAACGGACTCTTCTGGGTTCAGGGACCAGAAGGTCGATGACCGTGCAGTGTCCTTGAAAAAAGGAATACATTGCCGTTGGAATGAGGTTTCTATCTCTATTGGTTAACGTGTGAAAGTTGACATCTGCTGCTGCTAATTTTTGCTAATAATTGGATTATGTGAAACAACGTGTCTATGACACGGAAACAAGCATTCCTGACAATATGCAATATCAGATCAGGGAAAGATGCCAGTCCATTTCAGATCACAAACTAGTCCTTGTAAGAAGATAATTTTAGAAACATAATCGGGTATGCGTAAACAATAACGGTGGCACTTTTGAACATCTGCTGCACATTAGCAGGTGGTGATTAGACACCTGTTCCTGTAGTAATAGGGTAAGGTATTTTGAAACAGGAAGTCTATACATTGGCATACAGCCTTGCTCCTGCCAATTCTACATATTGTAGGAACTGCTCTAATATGGCATAACTAATAATTCAAATTGTATTATAAAGCCAATAAATAGATATTTCATTCCACCTCGTAAAATAAAATAGGATGTTACATTTAAAATAACAGTGGCCAATGTTGTATATTTTCTATAAATGTACAAAAACCTTTCCTAAGTGTCTCCGCATATTCACAACATTATGCGATTCATTTTTCAAGTATCACACTCGATAAAATATATGGTTTTCACATAACAATAGCAAACACGATTTGTGAATCACCCTATATATTGTGTTCAATAAGTAAGATCTATGAAGATTTTAAAGAAAATATATATTTATATTTATTTATGTTTTAAACATCAGTAGTTGTAATAAATTCATTTGAAATTCAATATAAAATGGAAAGACTCTCCAGAGGCTAAGTATCGATCGGTAGACATTGGGGAACGCTCACATAGAGCTCCATTCTCTATTATAATTTTATATTTGCAGTTGATATTTGTTTAGAATGTCATGCACTAATAACATGCCTAACTATGGTTAAAGAGAAGTTCGACCTACTTGGGTACAACTCGCCTCAAAAATCTTCCCAATTTCTCCGTATATTTGAAGTCTTATTTTCAACGTTTACGCGCTTCAGAAACATCATTCCTTTACTCTAAATTTAAACATAATTGCATGAAAATGTATATATTTATTTAATTTGGGTATAGGGACGTAAGTAGAATGCAGGATGGAAGACTACCAAAGGCTGTCTATGCATGGAAAATTGAAAGAAGCAGCAGAAAAGAAACCAACTCCTTTCAAAAACGTTAAACTGAAAAATAAAGTATTATTCTACCAGTTATATTATAGGGTGCAAAACATGGACTCATACTTTAAGGAAGGAAAGGAGATTACAAGTATTTGAGAATAAAGTACTTAGAAAAATTTTGGACCAAAGAAAGATGAACAGACAGGTGAATGGAGAAGACTACTTAACAATGAACTACATGGTCTTAATAGGATGCCTGACATAATAAGAACAGTTAAGTCTCGTAGACTGCGATGGGCAGGACATGTTGCACGTATGGGGAATGAAATACTTGCTGGAAGCTTTTGTAGGAAAGCCAGAGGGAAAACGCCCAGTTGGTAGACCAAGAATGAGGTGGGAGAATAACATTAACTATGATTTGAGGGAGGTAGATTATACAGGGAATGATTGGAAAGCATTAGCTCAGGATAGTGATGTATGGAGAACTTATGTCCGCGCGGCCATGAACCTACGGGTTCGATAGTGCCAGTAAGTAAGTAAGTAAGTAAGCAGAAAAGAAGACCAGAACAACCTGGAAGAATAACATCCAAAATTCAATGAGGAAATATGGTGTAACAAATGAAGAATCAGAGGAAGAACTACGGTGAATTTTAATTATAAATAAATAAATAGCTTTATTTTACCTGGCAGAGTTAAGGCCTTAAGGCCTTGTCTGCCACTCAACCAGGTCTTTTAAAAAATACAAATCCAAAAAAATAGTCTTAGACTACATAAACAATTACATATTATAAAAACAATACAATACAATCATATTTATAATCTATTTTGATTTACTCTAAATTTAACGAATTAAATATATATATGTACAAGGTATAAAAAACGAGAAAAGAATTATTAATGGCATGGTATAAATTTAAATAAATAAAGAGAAATTAATTATTGGACAACAGGTAACTGTATAAGCGTGACTTAAAGGTGCCAAGTGTGCGGCAACCCCTGATATCTTGAGGAAGGAAATTCCAGTAGCGGGCAGAGGCTACTATGAAGAGGAATTGTTAGCAGATTGTTATCTTGTGACCTAGTATCAACATTATGATAAGAGGAATAACTTCTCAAATCACTGGCACTGCACCAAGGTAAGTAGGAATGTAGGAATTCAGAGAGCTTGAAAAGTAGTGAAAGAGAATGCAATTTACGTCTGTCAGTAAGACGGAGCCAAGAGAGGTTATTAAAGTGTTCGGAAATGTGGTCATAACGGCGGATACTGAAAATGAACCGAACGCAAGCATTATCAACACGCTGCAATCTTTGCGACAAATCATGGTTTAGATCATTATATATAGGTCCTAATGTCACAATAATCGAAGTGTGGCAACACAAGATTCTCCACAAGGATTTGTTTTAACGAAACTGGGAGACAATTCTTTAAACATCTAAGATAATGTAAGATGGAGAAAGTCTTTTTACATATGTGTTTCACTTGTGTTTGCCAGGTTAAATTTGCGTCTAGATGTAGTCCAAGATCTATTACTGAAGAAGAATAAGGGATAATTATATTATTTATAATAAAGGAAAATTTGTGAATGTTTGTTGCAAACTGATAGTCAATAAGTCCGTAGTCTTGTGTATATATATAATACATGTTAATTATTAAGATTGGTTGGAGAAACCCCTCAATGATGAGGAAAATTCTCAAAATGAATTAATTTAATTTGGATACTAGGAGGATGGATAGGTATTATTAATTAATAATGGCACTCTTACAGCTCAGGTCATCAGCTTAGCAATTCACTTGGCGTGAAGGGGATGATAAATATTTTCTTAGTGGCCTCTTATATCAGGCTTCAGTTTCTTTTATGTGCTGTGAATCTACAACACGGAGCGCATGGCTTTACATCCCTTCTGAATGAATATTTGTATTCCCTCAAAAACCCATCGACACCGGCCGGGTTTAAACCTGCGTACCTCGGAACCAGAGCCAAACATAGTAACCACAAATCCACCCATAACTAAATCAATCATTGGTATTATCGAATTCGGAAGTATATACCGCGCAGACATAAGCTCTCCATACAACTCTATCCTAAGCTAACTTTTTTTAATCATTCCTTGTGTAATTTACCTTCTTCAAATCATTGTTAATGTTATTGTTGTACCTTGTTCTTGGCCTTGTTATTGGGCGCTTTCCATAGCTTCTCTGCTAGTATTTTTAGTCCTCTTTAATTCCCCATTCTTGTCACATCTCCTGGTCATCGCGTCTACGAGACTTAACTGTTCTTAATGCACATGCCTTCCAATACAGATCATGGAGCTAAATGTTATGTACTATTCTCCATTTGTCTACCTGTTCGTATCTCTTATTTCCAAAAAAATTAGCACTTTATTCGAAAATATCCCTCTCTTAAAACAAGAAACCCTGTTTCGCTTTCATATAACATAACTGAAGAAATCACCGTTTTGTGATAGGAACGTTAAGCCTAGCGGCCCCCTCGGTGCCTTTCAACAGCAGTAGGCTAAGTTCCGGCACCGGGTTTCACCTTCTCCCAATTTTCATCATTATCCCTCACACAACACACATTATACTACACGAACACGTAAACATACACTCGCCATACACTCCTTTCTGTGCACAATACAAGAATATATAATTTATGTAAAGTGGCCTGCTTAAGTGATGCGTAAATTGTAAATAGACCATATTAATGCCATCTATCTGCCCAGCGAGGAACACGAAGCATGTGAAGTGCAGTGGGCGGCATTAGAAACGCAAACACACATTTTTAATTTGTTAGAGCTATCAGGATGGCAATTGTGCCTGTAATACATAATAGCAGCCTTACCAGAGTTGAGTCCATATTTAATTTATTTCTTCTCCTCATTCCTATATGTTATTATTGTTTCTATTTTTTTCATTCCGCCACTTCATCAAAATTTCCCAGAAACATATTACAATAAATTTAACTTAAAAGTATTTAGACAATAATCAACTCCTTGGCGTAATTGGGCTAGAAGGCACTTGCCCTTAACATACCAAAATGATACACATGAAGAAATAAAATACGGCCTTATATAAGAAATCCGTGTTAATTTTCATTTATTGTGTCCTTTACCATTTAATAATATATTTGTACGTGTAACATTATATTTAGTTTTAATATTAATTTGTTCAGCCCCATTTTGTTAGTGCTATATTTAATAAATTGTGTGTTGGGTTTTAGTATTTTTATCACCACATTCTACTAATACTACCCATTCATACTAAAGGAATTTTGAATCCATAACGTAAAGACCAATTTAGTCACACTAGAGTTGTTTTCTTCCTTGGGTGAGCTTGCTTTTAACTTGTCTTAGGATAAATTCCTTATATATCACATTCGCTGAAATGGTAAGGTATTCCGCTAATATAAAGACTCGTTTTACAGCAGACTGAATGGACTTCCTGTCCAATCTAGAAATGAACCAGCGAAAAAAATCTCCATCCATCCGCTTTCCAGAATCGAATCCCAGACATCAAGTCCAAGGTCAAATGCTTTGCTGTCTGAAGTAACTGACCTATTTTGTATTTCGTATACATTATTATGACTATTTAACTCATACCCCAAATGGGAGTCAATGACCAATCACGTTTCAATGATTTCTGTTTTACAACCAATCAGAGTCGTGTTTCACCAAATATTTATCAGTGTTATAATTACCATATTAAAGAAAGCTCCTCCTTACAATAGTGCGTCGGCTTTATTGGCTAATAAATAGTATGTATCTGGGTTCATGTAGTATAAATCAAAAGAAGCGTGTAGAAGGCGTACGCTATGCGTTTTCTCTCATTTGTTTTCAAACATAGCCGTTTACATTAAATCTATAAATATTTTAAAATAACCATCGTTCAATAATGATTTGTGAGTAAACAGCTTAATTTTATTCTTAAATATAAATAGTCCTAACAAATGCCACTCTTGATTTCCAATTCTCCTCCTAATAAATTCATTCCATGGTCAGCTCCTCACTATCGTGAGTCGTGGAATTTATCGATAATTTGGAAATCACTCGTGGCATTATCTTATTGACAATCGCGGCTGATTCCTATGAAGCTTCTCAGTAGAGTTATTAAATGTCTCCCTGGAAGCGTTACGGAGCGGTGCAGGACTTAGGATGGTGGAAGGGCTACAATATTTGTATGGATGTGAAACTTGGGCTCCAGTGAAAAGACAGAAGGATAGAATACAGACGGCGGAGATGCGGTTCCTAAGATAAGTAAGGATGTACAAGACTTGATAGAATAAGAAATGAGGATATATGAGAAGAATTGAAAGTACAGCCTTTATTGGATAAAGTCACGAATTACAGAGCTAGAAATGGATTGATTCAGCATGGATGGATATGAGTAAGGAGAGCCTATCCATTGTTAGCCAGCAATTATGAAGGGACTAGAGGAAGGCGTGATGTTGGGAAGCACCTAAAGATACAGTTGGGGGCTCGGATGCAATATGAAGTCGGAACGTAGTAATTGGCGCTTATTCGCCTGTAAGTGATGTATGATGGATGTATGCCATTTATACGATTATTAATGGCGCCACACAGCTGTGGTTTCGGAGCGCAACATTTGTTGCGTCTCGGCTGCAGGCGAAACCCGATTCGATCGCTCCGCGATGGAAAACAAGTCTTCTCAGTGTATGTCAAAAGGCAAAGGTCGGGAAACGGTAAGGGCCGAATAGTCCCCGAACAATATTTAGCTATCATAATAAGCCCTATGGCATTCACTTGGCATTGTTTGATATTAATTCTATGAATGAATGGAGTGGGCCTTTTACTTTATTAATGTTTATGTCTTGAGGTGGGCTCTGCTTAAGCGAGTGATCTCAATCCCATGTCCATGTGTGGTAGAAAAAAAATCTAAGTATTTAATTCTGATTAAAAATATCCATGCCTCGCCTGGCAGTCTTATCTTCCAGGTAAGAACCCCGGTTAGCATGGGACACTTATAAGTAACCCTAAGGGAAAGGTTAAACTAATAAGGGAGTAACAATAGATTTTATTAAATACTGTGACTGTATGGTTGTAACAGTTGGCTTGTCTAAGCTTGTATGCCAGATGTAAGGCCCACATGGTTCAATTCCTGGTTGTGGCTACTACTGCATTTTTAATTTCGAGATAGGAAGTGTGAAACGGGGCTCATTTCAAGGGCATCGGTAATGAGCTATGACTATACAGGCAGGCTATAGTGATATCATCAGCTAGAAGTAAATAAGTAGTTAAGTAATTTGACACTAGAGGTTGAGGGAATGCGACTGTTAACAAATTAACTGTCATGTTCTGGCTGCTGCGATTGTATGTGCTAGTAATGGCGAGTTAAACCAGTTCAGTGAATCTTTGAATTTAGTCCTGGCATCTGATATCACGAGATTACTTTAACAAAAGACGAATGAAATGGTTTGACGCACGTAAATAGGAATATCTATGATGATATAAATTCCTAAGATGATGTTAAATTTTGTAAGGGAGGGGCTACTCAGAAGAAATGGGGGTTTAACAAAAGTGGCATGTGTATTCGGGGGTGTAGAGAGTATTACCACCGTAGTGATGGCCGAGTAATAGGTGATGTATACGGCGAGTACTATCTGTAAGATATTAAACTGAGCTTTTAGTGGGAGATAAACTATTGTAGAGAGATCCGTAATAAACCTACCGTGAAAAATCTTGGTGTATATTTCGACCAAAATCTTAGTTGGCAGATTAATTTAAGATAAACTTTAAAAAAATACGTTCAATATTCCATTCCCTAAAACGTTTGTAAAATTTTCTTCCTTCTTAATTGAAAAAAAAAGTTCTTGTCTCAACTTTGATTATGCCGCATTTCGATTATTGTGACTTACTCTTTACTGACATGAATATCACATTCGAACAAAGGCTGCAACGAGTTCACAATGCTTGTGCACGTTATATATGATACCTCCCTAAATCAGACCACATAACTCCAGTATTTGAAATGTTGTCTTGGCTCCGATTCGAAGGCAGATGAAAGATACATTGCCTCTGCTTCTTATACAATACTTTGTCCACCTCATCACCCCTTTATATTTCTACTCGCTTTTACTCGCTATCCACCCACCATAGCTTAAACACACGATCGAAAGAAAATTTAACTCTAGCTGTTCCTCTACATCGAACATCTCACTATTCCTCATTCTTCCTTGTATCAGCCACCCGACTATGCAATTCCCTCCCCGCGTATATCAAGGATGCCCGATTCAAATACATTTTTAAAAGAAACTCACTTCATACATATATTTCCTCAGACAATATAATATATAACCATGTTCCACGTATACTTTTATTATTCCTTTATATTTTAAACTTTCTTTGCCAATCCATTTTTTTTGTAAGCCCATCTTTTCCCTTTACAGAGATTTAGACGCTCTCCCCCTACAGGGAATAATTTGAACCATACTAATTTAGTTACACTTTTTTCATATTGTAGCAGAAATAACTGCAGTAATTAATTTTATTATTAAACATGATTATTAAATATGTAGCTACACTGTCCAAAAAAGGTTTCGTGAGAAACGTTTACTCAATCTGTCACGCTTGAGTATATAAAAAGACATTTCTGTCCATTGTATCTCAAGTTTTCTTTAAAGATGGACACATGTAAGTTAAATTCTTTTACAACCGGGACTAATTCTGTCTCTAATAATACGGTCGCAGCTGGAGACGTAACTTCCCTTGTCCGGCTCTGGAAGTCATCCTTCCAGAGAGATAAATGACGGTCAGTCTTCGGTGTCGAAGAACAGTAGACCGCCTGTTGAGATGGTAGCCAAAAACTATGTCCATATGTTTCTGTAAAATAATGACCGATTTCCGGCGTCATTAGCAAATTCCCACCAGCCGTGTGAAAAACGCACCCTGGAAATACATGGACCAATGATTGTCCCGATATTCTGGTTTAACTATAGTGGGAACCATAATGCCCAATCAGAGTCCATAAGTAAATATTATTCTGAAAGTAAGGCGTTTTTATATATGTTAATTATATGTTCAGCCAATGAAAATATTGGTTTTGTAAATTGTATTTGTAAGATGGAGTTGGATATATTCCGAATATCGTGAAAGTAGTCTGCTCCGGGAAGGGTTCCCGTGAGGAACAAAATTAACATAAGACTCCCGCGCAGGATTAATTGTTTGAGTTCCGCGGCAGTGCGGACTCTTATATTTCGCCGGTCGCAGGCAAGTGACCGATTATACACACTAAATGTGTTAGGCCAAGTACGGCAAGTTTTAAAAGTTAATTTTAAAAGCATCTGTGTGCTGGTGTTATATCACACTTTAGGTCGAGTGAAGACCGGTAATTATCAGTGTTTCAAAACGCGATAGATTTGCTTTAATAAGAAGAAAATTGGTCCAGTGTCGACCGCTATTCGCACTTGTACTATTCCGAAGTGAAAAATACCGGAAATATATCCAAATAAATCCAATGTTTTGGAATTGGAACTGTAACAGTGGATCGCCTTGTGCTACATGGTTGATCAATAAATATTATATAATTGACATCAGTGTTGTCTTGGTAAGCCTCCTGATAGTACTCAGTGTCCTTAGTCCGATCCTCGCCTTATCCCACGGTGAAAATTAACAACCCTGAGATACATAGTACATGCCTTGCCCAGGCACCTACCGCCTTAAATGTTCCCGTTATAATATAGATGTAATTTTGAGTGACACGTGGTCAGCGTTCCGCCTCATGCTGACATCTAGGAAACCAAGGTAGTACTAGGACGGGAAAATTCGGTAAATTTTGCTTAGAGGCCCTTTCATTCAGGCTTAAGGATTTTTTACTAGCCTGAAAATCTTCAGACTCGGGACCCACGGCTTAAAGTCCCTCCCGGAGGACTTGCTCCTTCGATTTTTCCGTCCTAAAAAATCCATCGACCCCGGCCGGGTTTGAACCCGCCATCCTCGAGACCAGAGGCAAGGATCATAACCACTAGTCCACCGTGGCCGACACCAATCCATTTACTTTATCTAATTATAGGTCATTATTTTTGTTATTGATATATATATTCAACTCGTGTCCATCTCAGGTTCAGGTCGAGGGATGAGATGAGATGAAGCATTTTATATAATAATAGGTATTATTGCAGCCAATGGTCATGTAGAAAGAATTGCATTCATGTCTTACAGATGTCTGTTATCGATGTTCCTATATTTTTACACTGTAATAGGTGATATCGGTCGCAGTGCGACCCACATAGTTTGCACTTGCACTTTTCTTCTGGGTTATGGCGCTTCGCTGTTGTGCATATCCTGTGGTGGAAACCATGAACCGCGACTCTTGTCACGATGTGTCTGAGGTCGTATCTGGCTGCTGTCCATTCCCTGTAGATCATCGCATCCGTTGCGTAGAAGTCAGGCCATATCTGTTCTCCCTTCTCGTTGAGTTTCCTCAGAAGTTCTTTGTAGGCAACTTATATAGAGGTCTGTGAATGACAAGGGTGCCGGCCGACCACGCCTGATGCACCATCACGGGAGCAAATGAATAAAATGAAACGAAATGAATTAGATAAGTATGGAGAAATGGTGGAATGAAATTGTTGGCAGGGGAAAACGGGAGAAAACTCCGAGAAAATCCTGCCCAAGCTCAGTTTCGTCCACCACGAAACCGCATGGATTGACCGAAACTCGATCTTGGGACCCCAGCGGTGAGAATTTTTTGTTATTATTACTATATTTTTTTTTTCTTTCCCTTGTCAACTTTATATTGTTTACCCTATATATATTATGATACATTAATCAACATGTAAATAATACATAATTTTTATTGTATGTATAATTTAAACCTGGTAAAGTCGAAGAGAAGACCTTACGGTTTTAACTCTCTCAGGTGAAATAAATAAATAAATAAGTATAAAATAAAAAAAATATATTTATAACAGAATTTTCTGACAGGATAACTTTTGTCGAGGAGTTTTTATCAATTAAGTTCTCAAATAAATTATTAAGTTAATTTAGTGAATCCCAGATTTCGATGAAGAAAGTATCCGGAAAAATGGATATAGATATGATATTATAGGGACCCGATGTCAGAATATAAAGAACAGATAAAAACAAAATCAAGATGCAAAAAAAATAGTTAAACTCATTTAACATTAAGGAGTAAATAACTTAATACCAGAACTCAAACATGTTTTTAAGTATGGAAGACCACCTACTACAATACAGTTCTAAAATGCAACCTAGAAATTAGATATTCAGAGGAAAGACATCGAAAAAATTGATAGATAAATTATATATACTTTGAGCTCAGTACAAGCCAACAAGCCTCAACCATGCTGTTGTTGTTGTTGTTGATGATGTTGATGATGACAGTTAATTTATTACTTAAACTTCTTTGATAATGAAATGATAAGAGCACTGGATTTTACTATTGAGGATTTTATCAGATATTATATAGTAACAATAAAAAGAGTTCATATTGACTTCGCCTGCTGCTATTTTGGTTAATCTATCAAGCAATAAATGTTTTTATGTGATGCTATGTACTCTGTGAATGAATTACCGTGTTAATATTTTATGTAATTCCCGACAACACGTTCTTGACCTTACAAATTAGACAAAATGTAATAAACATAAATCATACGTGGGCACAATACGTGTAATAACTTTCATAATAATAATAATAATAATAATAATAATGATAATGATAATGATAATAATAATAATAATAGTAATAGCAATAACGACAACAATAATAAATAAATATCCCCAACTCGTGCCCAACTCAGGGTCGGATCGAAGAATAAGATGAGATGAAGACCAAACATTTATAGAGGTCTGTGAACTATAGTGGTGCCGGTTAACCATCCCTGATGCACCGTCACAGGGGCGGATGAACAAAATGAAACGAAACGGATGAGACGGGTATAGAGAAATGTGGAATGAAGTTTGTGGCAGGGGAAAACGGGAGAAACAACGAGAAAACACTGACCAAGCTCCGTTTCGGCCACCACGAAACCCACATGGAGTGACCGAGCCTCGATCTCGGGACCCCAGTGGTGAGAGGCGAGCATCTAACCGCTTGCGCCACGAAGCCGCCTAACAATAATAATAATAATAATAATAATAATAACAATAATAATAATAATAATAATAATAACAATAATAATTCTATTACATAGTGTTCTGCCCTAGGACAGGGTCCTTCACTGAAATAACATTTTCATGCTTGCAGTTTTACTAGGAAATTATATGTGTGGTAGCTTCCCGTTGCTTTCCACACCGGGGATGATGATGATAATGATAATGGTGCTGATGATGGCCAGATGATAATCGGGACGTTTTTGGTCTCAAAGCTGCCTGACATTTATCTTATAGGTGAGGAAAAACCTTGTAAAAATCCCTCACCCAGAAAGCTTGTTCCGACCGGGAATCGAACCCGAGCCCGCTTCGTGACAAGGCAGCTCGCTACCTCGAAACTACAGCGGTGGACATAATAATAATAGCAATAATCATAGCAATAGCAATAATAATAATAACAATAATAGTAATAATAACAATAACAGTAATAATAGTAATAATAGCAATAATAATGATAATAATAGCAGTAGTTTAATTTTAACCGGTATACTAATTCCGAGCTAATTTCCAGTTGTACTGTAAACAAACTTGCATAAGGTATTACTCCGCCGAATCCGTGAATTGTGTGAACAGTGGTGCTACTTTTAACCGCCAGATGACTGATTTGTATAAGGAACTTTGTTCTCAGGTATTTTACGGGAAATAAGACTGAACACATGGTAAAATGCTACTAATAATAATTCGAAACTTCCATTTCTTATTTGTGACAAAAAATATATATATGAACCTACCTAAGCGGACGTTTACTCTTTTTCCAGGATGTCGATAGATATGCTTTATTTGTAATTTCAATTAGAGCATGCTCGATGGTGGAGACACGGCTATCCTTAAGGTAAAACTTAAAAATCATTTGTTATCAGAAATCAGAAACAACCCTCCGTAATTTCAGAAGACCATGCTCAATTTCAAAATCATGTTACGTGGGAGTGTTAAAACTCATGATTTAATATAAAAATTAAGAGTCAGTTTCACCAACAGAGGTAACTGTATTACGCCAGTTTTCCCCGTGTATAATGCATAGCTTAAACTGGCGTAATACAGTTACCTGTGTTGGTGAAACTGGCCCTAAGTTACTTATGGTATGCTTAGAATCTACATGGTTGCGTCACCTCGTATTTTATTCTACTGCGGTGAAATACACTTTGTATGTTTTTTTAATCCACCCATTCGGAGAGGCACTCCATGTCCTTGTGGTCAAAATAGTATATTACGATGCGAGGTTCGGAAGTGATTTTTACAGAATCGAGGAAAATGTTCTGTAAAAAACTTCACAAACGTGCGTTGTGCATTATTTTTTGCTCGATGGTGTTTTCATAATAATAAATAATACTAAAATAATAACATCTATGTTGGAAATATTTGCGTTCATTGTAGACAATCGACTAACGTTAATAGTGTGGGCAATGTTTATTAGTTGAAACAACAAGAAGCCGTGAGACCAATTCATGATAAAATAGCGACAAGTATGTATTTATTGTTTTATATTGTTTCAAATAAACTTCAGTTAATTTAAAATGCCGTAATTTGTTTCATATAATGTATATTAACACTACCTCTTCGATATTTTTTGTATATACATTGTATGTAGTATACATAGTAGTTTTACTTCCCACACGCGAGTTCGTAATATGTAATATTACAATATAGTTATTTAAGTTGACAACCCCTAAATGTAGGAAGTTGAATTTTCAATCATGGTCGTCAATGCTGTAAGTACGACAAAACGCACTGTCCCGCAAAAAAGTATTTGTATGATCCAAAGTTAAAATCTCTCTCCCGACAAGTCGTGTCACTGTAAGGTCCGGGTGACGTGTAGCATATATAAGAACCTATAAGATGAGAGGTTAAACTGCGTTAATGGAATGTAATGTTTCTTTAATACATGCGCACAATTTTAATGCTTTCAAAGCCAAATCATATAATGTAACTTTACACTTATGCTTTGATAAACGCATAAATTATTATTCAATTTATTACCTTGTTAATGGCATTCTGCTGAATGGGTTTTTCAAATATTTTTATAGCATACTAGCGTACCCGGCAGACGTTGTCCTGCCCGAACGTTCAATTCGCATGCCATGGGCGGACGATAAAAATATGTTACTTTTTTACCATACAATTCAGAAATTAGGACATAATTAGATATTATTAAAGAAGTTCGTAAGAAAACCTCTTACAGCCTTCTGTTGTGGCTCAAGAAGTGTGAATGATGACGTCACATAGTCATGAACATTAGAATTGTACCCTCCTTTGCAGATAAGCTAAGAACCGTCATATAACAATTATATTAGAGTGAAAAAAAATATATAAATTGATCAGAGTGAGTCAAAATAGTTCCCCCCCCCCAGCTAGATTTCATTTCTGACCCATACTGGCCGACATTCCATAAGAAAAAATGTTTCCCCCGTAGAGACTCGAACCAGCGTAAGACCCGTAGTTCTGCGTCAAGACTTCTTGCCTTAACCACTCGGCTACGGTGCGAGACTCTTGGTATCAATGAAAGACAAAAATGGTTATTGTGAGTTATCCGTAAGAGATAAGGGACTCTTGGTATCAATGAAAGATAAAAATGGTTTTTGTGAGTTATCCGTAAGAGATAAACATATGCTGTCGCGGACTTTTTTGTAGAGTTTTTTGAGATAGGCCTATTCCATTCCGTGTACATTAATTTTGTGTATTTCGTATGGTTTAGGCAGCGTAAACCATTTAAGCGTCCAAAGAGCTACTTTTTTCACGTTTTCCACTACAAAGGGCGATTTTTAAGGGTGTAGGAGTTGAGTATCACAACTCTCTTATAGCTTATGTTCATCCCGGGAATCTCCTGAACATTTTGCAAAAAAAAACCCATCACAATCGGATCAACGGTATGGCCGCGCATAAAGTACGAACAAACAAATATACAAACATACAAACATTATTTTTTATATATACGATTATGGAATAAATATGAATAAATTATATCTAGTCATGCTTATTAGTCTTAAATCGTAAATAACTATTGCTAATGTTGATAAACTGCATTTTTGCTTTTGTTGAACTTAATCTTTATTTAGTATAATGTTCTTGGTCAATTGTAATTATTCTACATAACTGCTATCTAACGAAGCTTCCAGCCCCTAACTGTCTTTGAACATCATCATCGCAGGGTGTGCAAAGGAACGGGAAGCTGCCACACTATATAATTCCCTAAAAAAACTGCAAAGGATAGCATGAAAATTGTATGATTGCAGTGAAGGACTTGCGCTAAGGCAGAACACTATGGAATAGAATAGAAGCTGAATGGGGGTCAGTCAAGATGTCGTTTACCCTAATACTAATCCATACTACCCATATGTGGGTGAGAAGCTGTGTAAAATAAAATCTCCAAAAAGGCCGAGATGTTCTTCGAAGAAAAGGAATGAGCGATAATAGAAAATCAAAGAACATAAATATGACAGAAGCCGACACGCAACACCGGGAAGTGCGGAAGAAAAAAAAATTGTATATTTCGGTTGAGGAAATAACAGAAACAATCCTGAAATAAGCAATTATTTAGTTATTGGCATAACGGCAATTTAACGCGTATTCCTAAATACTTTGTGAACAGATTTGCCATTTTACTTGAAATTTCATAAGCAGTTATACTGTACCTTGACTATAGCAAATCCTAAGGTCGTTATCTGGATGATCTTCTTTTGAGACATTCCTCCGTGATATATGTGTATGGGGCTTATTCGGGATCCCTTTGAAGTAATATCTGTGGCCTTGCATAAGCCTTTGAGGATAATTATTTTGACATTCGTCTGACGAAGGTACAATTATCGAAACATTTGTTATGAATGTTTATTAAAATAAATATTTATGAAAATCATATAAAACTTTGTCAGTTTTATTAAATAAATAAACATCACGGATTTTCATCAAGTAAACAAATCAAAATTGCTTATAGATTTGAAGTACTGGAATCTTCAGATGACAATGTGGCAAATGAAGAAGAAACTGATGTAAATAAAGAATGGGAGGCTATAAGAGATACTATTAAATTGTCAGCATCAGAAAGCATTGGTTGTTTAAAAAAGAGGCAAAACTAGAAATGGTTTGATGAGGAATGTGCCGACATTGTAAAGAAAAGAAAGCTAGCAAAAATGAAATGGTTACACGAGCCAAATGAGGTACATTTAGAGCAATTGGTTAGTGTTAGACGGGAAACCACCAAGTTACTAAAGAGTAAAAAGAGGGAATATTTGAGAGAGAAGATTAATGATCTTGAAATGAATGCAAAAAATAGGAACATTAGAGAATTATATCAGGGAATTAGTATAGAGAAGAAAGGGTTTCAGGCTAGAACAAACATAATTCGGAATGAAAATGGGGATATGATTGCAGATTCTAGGAGTATATTAAACAGATGGAAAAGTTACTTTAATCATCTATTAAATGTACATACAGAACAGGAGATTGAGGAGGATAAGTTGCAAACAGCAGAAATGCTAGTCGCAGAGCCAAATGCATTAGAGGTTGAAATGGCAAATGAAAAATTGAAGATGTATAAAGCATCAGGTTCAGATGAGATCCCAGCAGAACTGATAAAATCAGGGGGAGAAAAATTGATGGACAAGATACGCTGGTTGCTTAGTATGATTTGGGAAAAAGAAGCTCTTCCAGATAAATGGAAGGAATCAATTATAGTACCAATTTATAAGAAAGGAGATAAAACTGATTGCAACAACTACAGGGGCATCTCATTACTTTCAACTTCGTACAAAATTCTAACAAATATATTAGTAAGCAGACTTACTCCCTATATTGATGACATTCTAGGAGATCATTAATGTGCATTTAGAAGAAACAGGTCTACAACAGATCAGATTTTTAGTATAAGACAGATTTTAGAAAAGAAATGGGAATATAATGGTACTGTACATCAATTATATGTAGACTTCAAAAAAGCATATGATTAAATTAAGAGGGAGAAGTTATAAAGTATCCTGCTGGAGTTCGGAATTCCTAAAAAGTTAGTTAGACTTATACGAATGTGTCTAAATGGCACAAAGAGTAGGGTGCGTGTAGGCAAACAGATTTCGGACACTTTTGAAATCCAGAATGGGTTGAAGCAAGGAGATGCACTATCTCCTCTACTATTTAATTTTGTACTAGAGCATGCCATTAAATCTTTAGAGAATGAGGAAGGCTTACAACTCAATGGTATTAATAAGCTGTTAGTTTATGCTGATGATGTAGTACTACTGGCCGATAGCGAGGAGATACTAAAGGCCAGCACGCACACACTATTGAGTAACACTAAGGAATTAGGACTGGAAGTAAATATCAGTAAAACTAAATATATGGTCACACGTAGAAATTCAGTATATAATAGAAATGGACAGCTAATGACAAATGAGGGAAATTTTGAGGAAGTGGCTGAATTCAAATACCTAGGAACAATAATCACAAATAGGAATGAGATGCACAAAGAAATTAAACATAGACTCAATTCTGGAAATGCATGCTATTATGCATTGCAGAGACTTTTGATGTCCCAACTCCTTTCAAAAAACATTAAGCTGAAAATATATAAAACTATTATTCTACCAGTTATATTACATGGGTGCGAAACAGGGACTCTTACTTTAAGGGAGGAAAGGAGATTACGAGTATTTGATAATAAAGTTCTTAGGAAAATTTTTGGACCAAAGAGAGATGAACAGACAGGTGAATGGAGAAGACTACATAACAATGAACAACATGGTCTTTATAGGAAGCCAGATAAAATAATAACAGTTAAGTGTCGTAGACTGCGATGGGCAGGACATGTTGCGCGTATGGGGAATGAAAGACGTGCATGGAAACTTCTTGTAGGAAAGCCAGAAGGAAAACGCCCAGTTGGTAGACCAAGAATGAGGTGGGAGAACAACATTAACTATGATTTGAGGGAAGTAGATTATACAGGGAATGATTGGAAAGCATTAGCTCACGATAGGGATGAATGGAGAGCTTATGTCCGCGCGGCCATGAACCTGCGGGTTCGATAGTGCCAGTGAGTAAGTAAGTAAGTAAGTTAATTATAGTTGTGCTATTAGCAGTGGTGCTAACACTAATAGTGGAGCTAATAGTAATTGTGATGCAGGATATTAACAGTAGTTCTAAAATAAATAGTTATAATAGTAGAAGTAGAGATAGTAGTAGTAAGCGATGAGAGTGGTTATGGTAATTAGTGATAGCAATATTTGTAATACTACATATAGCGTTTATAGATTTTATTAAAGCATTTGATCGAGTTGACAGACAAAAACTTTTAGATATATTAACTGATGATGGAACACCAAATCAACTGATCCAAACAATTTTTAATCTGTATAAAAATAACATCATAGCAGTACAAATAGGAACAGAATTGTCAGATTGGAAACAAATAAATTGCGGAGTCAGACAAGGATGCCCTCTATCACCACTTCTATTTAATGTATACATTAATGCTATACATCAGACACTGGAGATTGACAGTTCATGGTAATATTCCTCTCTCAAGACACACTCTTATATGCAGATGATCAGACTCTTTTCGGCAATAATGAAGATGAATTGCAATATTCCACTCATCATCTTAATATAATAGCCCAACGATTTAACATGGAAATATCAACAACAAAATCTAAAGTTATGGCCTTTCAAGGGAAATCCCCATTAAGAAGTAAAATTTGTATTCAGAATTCAATATTAGAGCAAGTAAATTCATTTAAATACTTAGGATATAATCTAACTTATAATGAGGAATATGATATATCCTTTAAAATACAAAACTATAATAAAGCTTTAAGAATTATCAACCAAGTTTTTAAACCGTCAAAAGTGCAGAGAAACACAAGAATGAAAATCTATAAAGTTCTCGCTAGACCCATAATCTGTTATGGCAGTGAAGCTTGGACCATCAGAACTCAGGATGACCGTCATATTACAGCCACGGAGATGAAATTTCTGCGACGAACTGCAGGTTATAGCCTTTAAGACCACCAAAGAAATTCAACAATAGCCAGAGAGTTAAACATCGTACCTATATCTGAATACCTCCAAGAATATAGAAACAATTGGCTAGCCCATATTCAGCGCATGGATCGTCACAGAATACCAAAACAAATTCTCACTACATTCCTCGAGGCAGAAGATCTGTGGGTCGACCTTTTCGGAGATAGCGGGAGACCGTAACAGGCCACTGGGCCTAATACTTGAAAGGCAGATGATGATGATGATGAATATTTGTAATAGTAATGTTAGTTTTGATACCGGTGATAGTTGTAATTAGTGATAGCAATATTGGTAATAGTGGTGGTAGTTTTTGATACCGGTGATAGTTGTAATAATAGTAGTGTTAATAGGCCTAATAGTATTAATGATATGTTAATAGCGGTTGTTAATGATGATGATAGTGACTAGTAGCAGTAGATGATGAAGAAGCCTACAACTCAATGGTATTAATAAGCTGTTATAAGGCATAGGCTATTAGAAGACATATCGGGCGGAGCTCTGCGTGGCTAGTACATTTCGTCTAGCCTATCATAATCGAGCGCTGTTGTACAATTAGCGCTGTAACCGTGACAGGGGAACTATTACATACCGATATCTGACAACGGCGCATGAAGAGTGAAGCAGGATTGGCTTACCGCATATGTCTTCTAATAGCGTGCCTAGTTTAGTTTATACTGATGATGTGGTACTATTGGCCGATAGTGAGGAGATACTAAAGGAGACACTATTGAGTAACACTATGAAATTAGGAACTAAATATATGGTCACGCGTAGAAATACATTATATTATAATGGAAATGACAAGTGAGGGAAATTTTGAGGGAGTGGCTGAATTCAAATACGTACGAACAATAATCACAAATAGAAATGAGATACACAAAGAAATTAACATAGGCTCAATTCTGCAAATTCGTGCTATTATACATTACAGTGACTCTTGTCTTCACAACTATTTTTAAAAAACGTTAAATTGAAAATATATAACGCTATTATTCTATCAGTTATATTATATTGATGCGAAACATGGACTCTTACTTTAAGGGATGAAAGGAGATTACGATTATTTGAGAAAAAAAGTTCTTAGGAAAATTTTTGGATCAAAGAGAGATGAAGAGACAGGTGAATGGAGAAAAGTAAATAACTGAACTACATGGTCTTTATAGGAAACCAGATATAATGACAGTTAAATCTCAGAATGCGATGGGCAGTACATGTCGCACGAATGGGAAATGAAAGACGTGCGTGGAAGCTTCTTATAGGAAAACCAGAAGGAAAACGACCAGTTGATAGACCAAGAATGAGGTGGAAGAATAACATTAACTATGATTTGAGGGAAGTAGATTATACAGGGAATGAATGGAAAACATTAGCTCGAGATACGGATGTACGGAGAACTTATGTCTGCGTGTCCATGAACCTATGGGTTCGATAGTGCCAGTGAGTTAGTTAGTAGAACTGCTAGTAATAGTACAGTGATATCTGTAGTAGCGGTGACAGTATTAGTGCCAGGGTGGTAGTAGTAGTGGTAATGCTGGTGGTAGTAGTAGAAATTGTAATGACAATAGTAGTATGGTAGTAGTAGTAGTAATGGTGGTGGTTGTGTTGGTAGTAGTAGAAATAGTAGTAATGGTGGTGTGGTGGTGGTGGTGGTGGTGGTGGTGGTGGTGGTGGTGGTGGTGGTGGTGGTGGTGGTAGGGTGAAGTGGTGGTAGTTGTAGAAGTAGCAATGATAACACTGGTCAACATGATTTTTGTCTCATGAGTACCAGTAGTTGTACTTAATGCAGCTTTTATCGTGTTTTCAAATATGTATTAGGAATTTCTCCAACACACACAGTTTTTTTTATTTCAATTTCAATTAATGTATTTTAATAATTATTTTTTAATAAACGTTTTTTCGTCCATTTGTCCATTGTAAAATAAAACCAAATGATCTAACTCAGGAGATTTCAGCTATGGAAAAGAGATACCAGGGCAAATGGAATCCTAAAATGCTGGCCGATTATTGTTGGACCATGAAGAGGGATGCTCCACAGGCGAAATCTAGCCGAAAATCGTAATTTCTTAGTTTCTAGGTGAGTGTTCCAATCATGCTCCATGCGCCAACAAACGCGAAGCAGTTTGATTATGGAATCACAGGTTGCAGACAAAATACACGATATTTATTGAACCTAAAATCTAACGTAATGCAATTTAAGTATTCTAACCCTTATGTTCGAATATAGTGAGCTACGAATGTAGAAAATATTAAAATGTTTGAAGTTATAAATTCCTGTCTTTCGGAACCCTTGCGTGATGGAAAAAAAACCGATATCATATTTGAATTCAGGAGACAAAATACTATCAGAATCACATTTTTTTCTGAGACAAAAAAGCATATTTTTTGTTGCTCAGTGCAATAGTAGTGATAGTAGCAGTAGTAGTAGTAGTAGTAGTAGAAGTATTAATATGTGTAGTAGTGGTGATGGTGCTGGTAGGCCTAATACTGTACTTTGTTTAACAATGCTCTTTAATAACTCAGGTTATAACTGTCGCAATTCAAGGCAAGACTTAAAACGGTTTGCAGATTTTGTTCAGGAGGAGCATTTAAAAATCCGACTCGACTAATGAATTTTAGTCAACTTCTCTCTCTCTCTATATATATCTTTCTCTAAGAAATTCCTTAAAAAAATGAATCGGCTCCGAACGGGTTTGAACTAGAGATGGGTATCATAACACTAGTCCAGCAGGAATGACAAAATGATCAAGAATATTATAAGAAAATGAAAACAAATAAAGGAGGAGGAAGACAACGATAAAAGGAGGATAATGTGGTAAGAGGAAAAGAAATTGAAGGAAAAGATAGATGAAGAAGAGGACAAGGAATAAAACAAGAGGAGCACAAGACGTATGAAAAAATAGGAAGAAAAGGAAAGAAAGAGTTTGAGGGGACTAAAAGAGGTAGAATTGTAGGAAAAGGAAAAACAATACAAGCTGAAGAAAAGAGAAATTTAACAAATCCAAGATCTTTACTAACATAACTATGAAAGCTTCAAAAGCACCCATACTTTCCTATATAAGGCCACATCAAGACTCATCCTCTGTTATAGGAGGAGAATAACAAGGATTTTAAAGAGAGAGACGAAAATATCATTATATGTGTGAAATAAAGATCGCGCGCAGAGTGGAAAAATACACGAAACGAGAACACAAAGGAAAATAAGATATATAAACGTAAAATTGTGCCAATATTGGACAATAAAATTATATAGACTCGCTGCCTTGGTGTGAATATGTTAACACAATACAAGAATTCCCTGTACTATAAAGATGTACAATCCAAGCAAAACTACCACTTCTCTTAATGAGGTGATGGGCATCAAAATTCTCTCTTATGCAGGAATAGTTATTTTATGACAAGCTCTATTCTCAATTAAATTATTTCAAGACAAAAATCACAATTCTTAGCAGAAAGATATTATGATCATTAGTGGGTTAAGCCTTTAAGGCTAGTATCGGTCTCATAAACTATAATTGAAAAATTGTATCTTTCTCTTCTTCGACCTACCAACATAATTTTCTCAACTGACTCTATAGACATTTCTGTAGATGACTTAATTGAACATTTTACCTCAATACCCAAGACACCTCCAGACAACAAGACTAAAATAGACATTCTTAAAGACTTATCCCCCATCCCCACATATAGGAAGAGATAAATTTTACTTTTACGACATTTCGCCTATAGACGTTAAAAAAGCACTCAAGCGGATTAAATCCAATGCGCAAGGAACAGATAACATCAGCATTTTAATGCTAAATAAAATCATTGACATTATTCTACCCACAGTGACTCATATTTTCAATGCTTCCCTTATAACTTCTATCTTCCCTATTGTATGGAAACAGTCTAGAGTTCGGCCTATACCAAAAATAAGTACACCTACTAACTGTAATGACTTCCGACCGATTAGCATCCTTCCGACATTATCTAAAGCCCTGGAATATATTGTACATAAGCAAATGACTGATTATCTCCAAGAAAATCACCTCCTTGATCCTTATCAATCCGGCTTTAGATCTGGTCATAGCACAACCACAGCTTTGCTAAAAATTACCGAAGATATTCGTGAAGCCGTGGACAGACGTCAATTGACTCCTTTAACCTTACTTGACTTCAGCAAACTTTTGACACAGTAGACCACGACTTACTTATGATAAAGCTCAAGCACCTACATTTGTCTGACAGCGCTGTATCCTGGTTCGACTCATACCTGCACGGTCGTCAACAATACGTTTCATTAAACTCTAGATCTTCGACTTGGCGTAACGTGCCGGCTGGAGTACCCCAGGGCAGTGTTCTCGGACCTCTTCTTTCTCAATCTACATAAATGATTTGCCAACTGTACTAAAGCACTGTCGTTATCACCTCTACGCTGATGATCTCCAAATTTACCTACATTCACCTCCTCATTCTCTCTATAACAGCTTGATGAAAATGAATGACGATCTCATATCCATCTTTAACTGGTCTTCAAGTATCGGTCTAAATCTAAATCCTAACAAGTCACAAGTAATTCTAATGGGACAACAAAGACTGCTTACAACCTTTGACATATCTACACTTCCAAACATTACTATAAATAATATAATTATCCCTTATTCTTCTTCAGTAATAGATCTTGGACTACATCTAGACGCAAATTTAACCTGGCAAAACACAAGTGAAACACATATGTAAAAAGACTTTCTCCATCTTACATTATCTTAGACGTTTAAAGAATTTTCTCCCAGTTTCGTTAAAACAAATCCTAGTGCAGAATCTTGTGTTACCACACTTCGATTATTGTGACATTATATATAATGATCTAAACTATGCCTTGTCGCAGAGACTGCAGCGTGTTCATAATGCTTGCATTCGATTCATTTTCAATATCCGCCGTTATGACCATATTTCCGAACACTTTAATAACCTCTCTTGGCTCCGTCTTACTGACAGACGTAAATTGCACTCTCTTTCGCTACTTTTCAAGCTTCTGAATTCCTACATTCCTACTTACCTGGCGTCCAGATTTGAGAAGTTATCCTCCTACCACAATATTGACACTAGGTCGCAAGATAGCAGTCTGCTAACCAATTCCTCTTCATAGCACTTCCTCCTATTCTACTTCCTTCACAGTAGCCTCCGCCCGCTCCTGGAATCTCCTTCCTCAAGATATCAGGGGTTGCCGCACACTTGGCACCTTTAAGTCACGCTTATACAGTTACCTGTTGTCTAATAATTAATTTTTCTCTATTTGTTTAATTTTATACTATGTCATTAATCTTTTCCTCGTTTTTTATATATTTTGTACATATTATATATTTAATTCGTTAAATTTAGAGTAAATCAAAATACATTATAAATATTAATTGTATTGTATTCATAACTTGTAATCGTTTATATATATATATATATATATATATATATATTGTAATTTAGATTTAAGACTTTTCTTTTGTATTTTTTTAAACCTGGTTGAGTGGTAGACAAGGCCTTAAGGCCTTAACTCTGCCAGGTAAAATAAAGCTATTATTATTATTATTATTATTATTAGCTATTATTATTATAATTTAGAGCCATAAGTATTCTGGAGATTTGTTATAAAATGTATGCATCTACATTAAAAAAACTCGTGTTAATATAATAATGATGAACATAATTCTAGAAACCCAAAATGGGTTCAGGAAAGCCAGATCCTGTTTAAATTGTATATTTATTATTAATCACATATTTGCGAAACATGGAGAATGTAATATACCAGCTTTTATATAATTCATAGATTCTGAAAAGGCTTTTTATAAAGCAAACATAAATAAATCATTGGATATAATGAAACAAAAGTACGTAATTCTGTATTTGATAACGGCAATAAGACATGAATATATAGAAAACAAGATATTGGTAGAATTGAAATGAAAAATAGGAAGGACAACCGTAAATAGTGGCATAAGTCATGAGTGTCAGCTTTGCTGTTCCCTTTTTAATGTATATATTGAAGATACTCTTCATAATTGGCAAAGAAATGTAGATTTACATTTTTAAATAAAAATAAATTTGCAGATTAAATACTGTTTGCAGATAACAATCCTTATATTCAGTCCTGATTATATAATATTTACAGAAACCACATTTAAAATAAAATTCTTTTAAAATTATTTTAATAGGCTATATCAATAAATAAATCTAAAATAAGATAAAAAAATTATTATTAATCAATTTTCAAATATAATCATTCAAAATAGAAGCCCTAAAAGAATAAATAAAGATATGTATATGGACCACTGCTGTGGTCTCGAGGTAGCGTGCTGCGGGCCCGGGTTCGATTCCCAGTTGGGACAGGCTCCTGGGTGAGTTTTTTTTCGGAGTTTTTCCTCACCTGTAAGGGAAAATATCAGAAAGCTTAGGGCCCAACGGTCCCCAAAAATCATCCGGCCATCATCATGATCCTTATCATTATCATCACCATTCTTCAACTGTGTGGAAAGCAACGGGAAGTTACCACACCTATAATTCCCTAGTAAAGCTGCAAAACATAGCATGAAATTGCTATGATTGTAGTGAAAGACCTGCCCTCGGGCAGCATTACTTTGGATGAATGGATGTATATATATATATATATATATATATATATAACTGAAGAAAAAAACTTTACTTAGGCCTAATTCATTTTAATATAATATTTAATTACGAGAATGTCCACCAATAGGCCTATAGTAAATATATTTATTCAAAATTACTTAAATTATATTAATTCGGGTCACCTGATATTATGAACGTTTCTTTACTTTTAGAATAGTAATATTTCAATGTGAATGCAACTCACGTTTTTTGTTTGACAATATTTTTAAAAAAATGCATTATGAATTACAACACATTATTATATTAACTTGTGAATATTTTACGAAATCATTCTGGTTGAAGTAATTAGATTAGAATAAATGTAATGTCCGAAGAAATAAATATATGCAGCATTTCTAAAATATTCAAAATTACAAACAAACAAAAAATTTCCATAATTCAATTAATCAAAGAGAACATAAAAAATGTATGTAATGAAAACTTCAATTGAATAATGATCACCAAAAGAATGACTTAACAACAAAGTATGAAAACTTGAGTTATTAATAAAACTGCGATAGCCTAAATCGGGCAAAAACAAACACCGCCTTGTAAAATTGCATACTTATAACTTATTTTATAAGACTATGTAATAACGAATGATCGACCTCAAGATTCATACTACTCTTATTGTCACACAGGTTGGAACAGAACTTTACCAACAAATTGTCCTCTGTTTTGTAAGGATGTTGAATGTTTTCTCAAAAAAAACCAATGGTCTCCAGTGATATATTAATGTTCTTTTGATGTTTTAGAAATCTACGTATAATGCTACTCATGCCCTTTCAACTGTGATAAGATAAATTCTGATAGATTTAAAACAATCAACTAATAATTATCTTATGATATACTTTAAAATAATAAAGTATCACAACACATTTTATCATGCCTTGGACAAAAATAATGCATGATAGCATTCTACCTCTATCTAATACATCAACAATACATTACTCTGTAAAAATTTACTCCTTACATCAAAACACTCAGCCGACATTCCAAAATAACCTTAAAAAAATTCGGTGGAGTTCTGTTATAACCTGTATATGTCTAAAGTTAATTATTTATTCAACTACAGTTCGTTACTCACGAGAAGAGCAGCGGAGTCTGAAGAGAGGGAACCAGGGATTTATTATGATATTAACAAATGCATGCATGTGCATAACCACTGAAGAACACATTCGTCTCTATAAATATTCTCTCTATTTTTGTCCTACACCAATTATTAAATATGGATAATAATACCAGAAAAATGGAACGGGACCTAACACATGTTGTTTGTAAAAAGACAGGTATCATTACAACCGCAAGTATTCTCCTGAGTAACTGAATTATATTCTCAATAAACTTAAATAATATAAAATTAAATTTATAGGATAATAGAAATTAGGGAACATGGCTAAAACGGCCATGGTACATTTTTAATAAAACTATTTCGTAATTCCATTTCTCTGTATGTATCAAATTATTTGCCTTCACTTCATCTGTAAAAAAATATGTTTTAACATAAATGTTTACAACTGTTTTAAGATTATGTTACGTTAATTACTAAGATCGTTTTTAGCTATGATCCTTCAAATACTTAAAAATAATTCTGTAAGATGAAATAATACAAGTAAATAAATGTTAGTTGTGTTGTTTGGGTATTTATCCTGATTTAAACTATTTTAACATTTACTATTGAGCAATGATCACACAATCGGTAAACAAAGTTGCCACGCCTCCTCAGATTTCTCCAGAATTTAAAGGCAATTAAAGCTTGCAAATACATCTTCATAAACATAAATGAATTAAGCTTGCATATACTATGAGAGGAGGAACAGTATCTGGTTTCAGAAGATGAAAATTTAAAATAAATGCAGTTTGGAGTGGTTGGCATATTGATGGGCGTAATACTCACCGAGTAGAGAAGTAGTTAAGAAAAACAATAGAGATAGCAACATTACGGCCATCCTGTTATATCTACAGTCACTTCATTACAAGAACGCATCCCGACCAACAATCAACACTTTAGACACAAAATTAAGATTACGCAGTCTCCACCCTTATGTACATCACCCACCACACTAAAGTGTGCATACTACCCGCTCAACACTTACAGTATCCAGTAGAGACCCTCTCCGCTAGACCACACTCCCCCTTGACGTCAGTAAAAGCGATCGACGCGCCTCTCCGCGGCTAAATGTTATCACGCATGCGTTGATTGGTTTGTTTTATGTAAGGCGTCGTTAACTGGCGGTTAATTAGTAAAGCTTAAAAATTAGGCTAGAATCGAGACAGTAACTGATTGCCTTCATAAATTGTCGTTAAAGTTTGTTCCCACCCATCTTCTTGCCAGGAAACACACTTTATGTGATGACGGGATAATAAAAGACCTTTCTCTAACAGGACACTTCTTGGAAGAAAAAGATACAAGCTATTTATATCCACAAAATGAGCTTCCATCACATCCATCAAAAATTTCCTTACTTAACTTTATGACAAATTGAATTATGAATTAATATCCCGTCATGATATGATATATAAGATAAAGTGTTGTATATTGAACAATAAGTAATAAAGAATGAACAAACATAGTGATGTACTCAATAAATAATTGTTATATTTAAATTAATGTTGAGAAGTAAACATTACGAGGTTATATCACTAATATTGAGTGGAGAACATACTTTTAATAACTCACCTCATATAATTTCAAATTTCTTTGAGACCATTGGTTTCAAACTAATTTTCGTTCATCTTCAGTCATGACTTCAACTGTTGAAACTCTCTGATTGTTGATTTCTCTATGGTTACCTTCTTTAAAGATGGCAGCACTAGAAGTTTAAATTATCTGATTGTTGTTTTTATCTATGGTTACCATATTTAAAGATGGCAGCACTAGAGGTAACCATAGAGAAATCAACAATCAGAGAATTTCAACTGTTGAAGTCATGAATGAAGATGAACGATAATTCGTTTGAAAATGGTCTTAAAGAAATTTGAAATCGTATGAGATGAGTTATTAAAAATATGTTCTCCACTCAATATTAAATAATTTGTTCCTTGTGTAAGATAATGCTACATTATCTGAAGTAGATTCCAAAACTGACGGGGACGAATTTACATCTTAGTCTACATTTAAATTTCATTACGAAACATCGTTAAGGTCACTATGTAAATTCACAATTATTTATCATCTCGTTTCCAGTATCTATCCTCAAGCCATAACTTAAACACAAGATCACAACATAGGCTCTTGCTTAATGTACCGCAACATAGGACATCACATCAATCCATGCCATATACTATTTTCACTTCTCGCAACAGGAAGTCCCTACCACAACGAATAAGAGGCTGCCGGACATTGGTATTTTTTAAAAGAAATCTAAATTTATATTTGCTCTAACCTCGACTTCATCATTACCCAGTATAAGGTTATTACTTGGTTTTTCTCGTATAATTTATCATATTTATATTATTATTATTACGATCATTTATATTATTATCAGATATTATTATTATTATTATTATATTATTATTATTATTATTATTGTTATGATCATCATCATAAGTATTGTTATTGTTATTATCGTATAAAATGCTGTTTCTGCATGACATTTACATTGCAACATGTAATATATTTTAACTCTTTATAATTAGTACAGCGTATATCTACATTTGTCAAATATTTATTTGTATGTGTACTGGTTGAGTGGAAGAGAAGACCTTATGGCCTTAAAGTCTGCCAGAATAAATACAACATTATTATTTTTTTTATTGCGGATGAGCCCATGTAGGACTATGCAAAGTACTTAGAGGCGTTTCCTTTGAGCCCAAATTTCTTTCACTCTTTTGCTATGAGCTTGTTTTCTATCATCTGTCCAAGTTGTTCCAGTTTTTTTCTTCGGTTTGTCCTCTTGGTCAACTTGCCACTTATTCACCTTAATTCTAAATATATCTCTGTTTAGGATATCTTCTTTAGTAATTCCTGCCAATTTTAAGTCCTTTTTGACTTCATCAATCCATTTCATAGTATCCACTGGAGCTTTATTTCTGTTCTCGTAGAATTCCATTATCTGTTTTGTAAGCTTATTTGTGTTCATTCGTTTAATATGACCATCAAATGTTAACCTTCGTTTTCTAATATCACTATGAATGTCTGTATATATTTTTATTTCGTTTTTACTTCTGAGTCTAAATGCTTCACCTATGACTTGTGGACCTAAACCTTTTCTTATAATTTTGCACTCTTTTTTCACTATATTTTCGATATATTTTTTTCTGTTCAAAATTAATGCTTCTGCTCCATGGAGGCAATCAGGTTTAATTACAGTGTTATAGTGTCGTAATTTTGTATGTAAAGATAAGCAATTTTTTATTATAAGTGTTGTGAGTAAGCCAAAATGCTGTTTTCATTTCTTGGCATCTACTTTTATTGGCTTTAGTTTCAATTCCATTTTTTTAATTATTTCACCAAGATATTTAAATTGTGAAACTCATTTAATTTTTCCATATTTGGTTTCGAGGTATTTTGGTGCTTGTTTATTGCATGAAATATATTCCGTTTTTTTTTTCAAAAGAAATCTGCAGACCACCTTTCTCTGCAATATCATTTAATAATTCAATCTGTTTTTGTGCTGTTACAAAGTCACGGGTTAAGATTGCTAGATCATCAGCATATGCTAGGCAATCAATCTTCAATTTTCCTCTTCCTAATATGATTGGTTGATTACATTTAAAAACTGTTTTCTGTTTACGCCATTCTTGTATTACTTTATCAAGAACACAATTGAAGAGTAGTGGAGAAAGCCCATCTCCTTGTCTTACTCCTGTCTTAATTTCAAAGGATTCATAAATTTCCCCCATGAATTTAACTTTAGCCCTTGTATCTGTTAGTGTCTGTCTAATAAGTGCAAGAGTTTTACGGTCTAAACCTTGATCTTTCAATATTTCAAATAGTGATTCTCGGTCAACCAAATCGTAAGCTTTTTTAAAGTCAACAAATATACACACTAAATCATTGCTACAAATTCTCTAGTGCCTAAGGATTAGCTTTAGGTTCAGGATTTGTTCTGGACATGATCTGCCTGGTCTGAATCCTGCTTGATATTCTCCTATATTCGGTTCTAGTTGCCGTTGCACTCTGTCGAGCAGACATTGAGATACAATTTGTATGGGACTGATAATAATGAAATCCCTTTATAATTCTTCACATCTCTTCTGTCTACCTTTTTATGTAACGGGTGGATTAATGCAGTCTTCCAATCCTGGAATGTGTTCTGTTTGCCACATTTCTTGCACAAGTGTTGTGATTTCTTTTATGGTCTTTGACCTGCCACTTTGAGGAGTTCTGCCACAATTCCATCTTCACCTGCTGCCTTATTGTTTTTAAGTATTTTAATCTGCATAATAATTTTTTCTTCATCCGGTGGTGATGAGTCTGGATTTGATTGATCAGGTTCTTGTGGGGGGAATCTGTTTATTGGTATCGGGCAGTTAAGAAGTTTCTCAAAATATTTAGCAAGTTCTCTGCAATTTTCCTGGTAAAACATTATTATTATTATTATTATTATTATTATATTATTATTATTATTATTATTATTATATTATTATTATTATTATTATTATTATTATTATTATTATATTATTATTATTATTATTATTATTATTATTTAAAAAAAGCATAAAATTGGTAACTGAGATCTCAGTCGTCCTCAACTACCGTATATTATGCTGTGAAATATCAATACAGCCATTCGAGACATATGTTCCATTATACAAGCAGAAAATGGAACAAATATTCCGAAATGCCTTCTTGATATTTCACAGCAATATGTAGTTGAGGACGACTGAGATCTCAAGGTACCAATTTTATGTTTTATTTCAACTTTTGTTTTCTATTTTAGCAATATTTCATTAATTTATTTCTAAAAAAATCCATCGCACAGAAGTTATCTAAACTAAGCAAACTTCTTGCCAAAAAAAATGTATGGTCCGATTTTTCTGGTTTACGGAATATATCTCCCTATTTGTATTAAGTCGTCCGTATCCTATTTTGTTGTGATAAAAGATACATTTCGACCGCTAGAGCAATTTTCAACTTTTGGTTTCCAGGTAAACCACTCCAAATGGCCGATTTTCCGAAATATGTATTTCCTTCGCTAATTAAATCATATATACCTAGTTTCGATGGGATAAACAAAGCTTTCAGCCTCTAGAGCAATAAAAATATTCCCACAGCGTTTGGTTAACCTGCATTTCTAATTGTCTGATATTTACTGAATAATAAACTGCATCTTACTTTTCGTAATTAAATGTTACCGGCTAATTTCATTGGCGGCTACAAGAGAGCGATTTTTAAATGTCGGCTATCAGATAAACCCTCACTCCTAATGTTTCGATTTCGCGGATATTCCGGGAATATCTTCTACATATTTTTATGACAATTCGTGTAGCGAAAAAAAAATTACTACGATAGAGAATTTTTTTTTTAATTTCGCTTCAGGTGGTCTCATTTTTTTTTTTTGTTACTGAACTCGGACTCCCTATTCTTAATAAAAATATAAATAAATATCCTCAACTCGTGTCCAACACAGGACCGGACATAATTCCCTAGTAAAGCTGCCCGAGGGCAGATCTTTCACTGCAATCATAGCATTTTCATGCTATGCTTTGCAGCTTTATATATATATATATATTGCAGATTTTCGCGGATACAAGTATAATGATGAAGGTTTATTGGGTTTTCTGTGACACAGATTCAAAGTTGCCAAATGACTACTGGTACCGACATTTTCCAACGGCATGTGGCTTTATGTTGAGACGTTGGAATCAGTGGCCATCGGCCAGCCTTGGATCCGTGACGCGGGAAACAAGAGAAACCTTTCTTTATCATTATATATATATATATCACGGTTCTGGCATTTATTTTATTTTTTAATGTCACACTTGGCCTACATTACAAGATGTCAAATGTTAATAATAATATTAACATTATAAAGCGTTACTGTCAAAAAATACATTCTTGTTATGAAAGCTATAAGATGGTAATGGGCGTTGTCCCTCTGCCTCTTATGTATGAGAATTTTATATATGAAAAAAAATCAATATTTGCACTACGAGCCTTAGTGGAGTTATAGCTTACTAACGTTTAAAATTAGAGGTCTCGAATTCAAATCCCGGTTCAGGCATTTATACTTATTTTCATGTCACATTCACACACACAACACACACACACACACACACACATATATATATATATATATATATATATATATACAGTAATTCTGCCCGAGGGCAGGTCTTTCTCTGCAATCATAGCATTTTCATGCTATGCTTTACAGCTCTACTAGGGAATTATGGATGTGGTAGCTTCCCGTTGCTTTCCACACCGGTGAAGAATAATGATGATAATGATAATGATGATGATGATGGCCGGATGATTTTTGGGGACCATTTGGCCCTACGTTTCCTGAAATTTGTCTTATAGGCGAGGAAAACCCCTCGAGAAAACCTCGGCCAGGAGCCTCTCCCGACCGGGAATCGAACCCGGGACCGCTGCGTGACAAGGTAGCACGCTACCTCGAGACCATAGCAGTGGATATATATATAAGTGTGTGTGTGTGTGTGTCGGTAATGTTCTAGCGGACGCAAATTAGTGTTTTTTTCGGAACTTAACTCGGCACATATCAATGAATTAAGAAAACGAAGGTCGAGTTCCTTAATTAGTAAAATTGGATCATTAGGAGTGGGGGTTCACCTGAAGCTAAAATTTAAAAATTGTTCTAGCGGTCGATATTTTACATATTTTGCAAATAAGCTTAGTAAATGCATTTCATATAAAACGGGAAAGGTTGATCGGGATGCATTGTCCTAATGAAATGACTATAGATATAACATTATGGCCATAACGTTGATATCTTTGTTTTCTTAGCCCTTAAATTAGCGATACGCTAATTTCTCGAACCAGTTATTTAAGTGTGTCGTACGGCAGAGAAACAAAATCATGTAAAACTGTAACTTATTATATAGGCCTATTTTATAATTCGACATAAATTTAAGTTATTACTACTCATTAGTTTTCTATTGTTTTATTTTCATGTTTCAATTGATGCAGTTTAATCTCTCCCCTTAAAGGTACTCTTACGTACCAAATCCCACCCGGGTCTTACAGTGACACGACCTGTCGGGAGAGGGATATTTAACTATGGATCACATCCATCATTTTTTATCACAAATGGACATGTAGGACCTCCCCGAATGAGGTCTTATCTCAATGTCAGGGCCTCCACCGAGACAACGCAATGGTAAGATGAAACTCGCCATTTACACATACATTTAGTATGGCGAATATGATGATGATTATTATGATGGCTAGATAATGTTCGGGGACCGTTTGGGCCTTAAACCTTCCTGATATTTGTCTTATAGTTGAGTAAAAATCCCGAAAAAATCCATCGCCCATAAACTTGTCCCAACAGGAGATCGAACCAGCGATGCTACTCGAGACCACAGCGATGGCTCTATTAAAAACTAGTAAAACCCCGACTTGCTCTGCTATGCCTAAATAAACTAAACGTGCTTTTATATTTAGTTTAATAAGTAAAATGAAAAATAATTATAAATGTTTGACGTAATTAATTTTAAATACACCATGCTGATTACCCGGCGTTGCCCGGGAATCTACTTATCCCGATCTTCTAGGCATCAATGAGCTGAAGACAAAAATGGTTATTTTGAGTTATCTGTAAAAGGTAGACATATGCTTTTTAGATATTCAGTTCTTTGTACATTAATTTGGTGCAGGGTATTTGTTATGATTCAAGCTTCGTAAGTCATTAAAGCGTCCAAAAAGCGACTTCTTTTTCGTGCTTCTCACTTTTTTTTTGCTCCGGCCACATAGTACGTACGGTAATATGTTATTTATGTTAATTGTCCCAGAAAAAGTATCTAAATGATGGAGAAAACCCATTTCAAATCTGTCAAGTAATTTTTGAGTCCATAAAGGACAGATAGACTCACGCCCATTTATATATATATATATATATATATATATATATTAAATAAATTAAACCAAAGTATCTTATAAGTAGGGTTCGGATATTTATGACCAACAAAAATGTGAAATATGCATGCAAATATACCTGAAAAATATTTTCAATTATAAAAATGTTTGTACCTTATATAACACAGTCGTCCTCAACTATAATAATTTCTGTTATAATCTTAATTATATTATTAAAATTGAAAGCATTTCGAAGACATGTTTCATCTTCAGTAATTTTCTTGATACTGAAACGATTTATATATTTATCTGTATAAAATATATAAACAATTTCAGTATCAAGAAAATTCCTGAAGATGAAGCATGTCTTCGTAAAGCTTTGAATTTTAATAATATAACGAAGTTGGTAACAGAAATTATTATAGCTGAAAATAGGTAAATATGACCTCAAAATGATAAAATGTAACCGAACATATAAATGTATTATATAATATTGCATGCTAAATTATATATTATTCTTTTTTTGTAGTGTCTCTTCATTAGAGACAGCACACCTTACTCCTATGCACTCACTTCACCGCTAGTGAATTATATTTATTCCAAAATTACTTCTCATATTCCAACAAAAGAATTGTAATTAGACTTTTAAGGAGGAGATAAATATAGATTTTTGATAATTAGTTGTAGGTTAGTGTATATACCATTGTTTACTCTTATTTAATGCCAACATTACAGTATACCACATGCAGCTTCAAGTTCTCGAAGAGGAATTTTTACCTGTTGAAACACGGAGGACAGAGTCCAAAACCTTGATATCTTATTTTCAAAAGTATGTGTTATACGTAAGAAATGGAGGGAAAGTTCTACTCGAAAGCCGATCATCACTAAAGATAATAGGCTGGCATACGCTGACCGCTTAAGGGCTAAAAAGGAAACTGCTGTTTTTCTTTGTTGGCAGCCATGTTTAAATTACAGTACGGCCAAACCTAAATGTCAAGTGTTTCTCGCAAGTATTATAAGTAAATTTAATTTTTATTCGCATATTTAAATTTAAATTCTTTGTTTTATATACAATTCTTTTTATGGAAATATAAAAGATTTTTTTCAAATAAGACCATAATATGAACTTAAACTACAAATTATATCGGAATATGACCGAATCTAGGAAAATGGCATAAATATGAATTTGTATGTCATATAAAATAAGTATAAATACAGTCAGAAATGTTCAAACTGTTTTAATTAACATTATAATTAAAAAAAGAAGACAGAGAAAAAATATGAATTGTCATGAATTTACGAACGTATCTTATATGTATAAGATATCTTATATGTATAAGATACGTTGTCAATTTAATTTCCCTTCTCGGTAATTATTACACCCATTAATATGCCAACCGCTCCAAACTGCATTTCTTTTAAATTTTCAACTACTGTAACTACGTAGATACCTTCCCTCCTTTCATAGTAAATGTAAGCTTATTTCCTTTATGTATATAAAATTAGTTTTGCAAGCTTTAATTGCTTCAAATTCTGGAGAAATTTCTTCTTTTACCAAGAGTATGACTATTGCTCAAAGGCAAATGTTGAAAATATTTTAAAGTAAAATAAATGTCCAAAATGTAATAACGTAGCCAGCATTTACCAATCATTTATATTATTTCATCATACGAGTATAAAACTATTTTAAGTATTTTATATGAAGAAGTTACATACTGAACAATTAGCACATTTTGACTCTGATGATCCTTCAAAGACTCAACAATATCCGGCAATTGGATTTACAGGTTAATCTGAGAAATGTAAATTAAAATCGCTCTAGCGAATCCATAATTTTTTTTTTCGATTTAATTAACAAAAGAATGATATATTCCGCAAATCAATAAAATCGTACTATAAATTCGCTTAATTTACGCAGTTTATTAATAGTTATTACGCAACAAGGGAAGTAAATACTGTAGTACATAACTAGTCAAGGACGTGTTTGAGCCCGAACTTTATCGAGGGCTAGCAAATGATAGTAATGTACTTACTTCCCGAATTGCGTATATAATTTGTTCACTCCTATACTAATAATTATGATTAATTTTTATATTTCATGTGAATATATATCTTGGTTTGAAGAGTTAATTGTTTGATAGCAAGGGAATGTTGATAAAACAACTGTAATTGTTTATTCTTGTCTGAATTAGTGACAGACATTTTAAATAACAATTTCAGACTGCATATTAATTAGAAATAAAGACCAACACGCACACACTATACGAAATTGGGACTGGAAGTAAACATCAATAAAACTAAATATTTGGTCACACATAGAAATATAGCCTATTATATATTGGAAATGAACAGCTAATGACAAATGAGGAAAATTTTGAGGAAGTGGCTGAATTAAAATACCTAGGAACAATATAATCACAAATAGGAATGAGATGCACAAAGAAATTAAACATAGGTTCAATTCTGGAAATGCGTGCTATTATGCATTACAGAGACTCTTGACGTCCCAACTCCTTTCAAAAACCGTTAAACTGAAAATATATAAAACTTACATTCTACCAGTTATATTATATGGTGCGAAACGTGAACTCTTACTTTGAGGGAGGTAGGGAGATTACGAGTATTTGAGAATAAAGTTCTTAGGAAAAATTTTGGACCAAAGAGAGATGAACAGACAGGTGAATGGACAATACTTACAAAACAGTGAACTACGTAGTCTTTATAATAAGCCAGATATAATAAGAACAGTTAAGTCTCGTAGACTTCGATGGTCAGGACATGTTGCATGAATGGGGGGAATGAAAGACGTGCAAGGAGGCTTCTTGTAGGAAAACCAGAGGGAAAACGACCAGTTGGTAGACCAAGAATTAGATGGGAGAATAACATGAACCATGATTTGAAGAAGTAGATTATACAGGAAATGACTGGAAAACATTAACTCAGGGTAGGGATGTATGGAGAGCTTATGTCCGCGCAGCCATGAACCTACGGGTTCGATAGTGCCAGTGAGTTAGTTAGTAACTTATGATCGTGATCTAGACGAAGAGGCGAATGCTGCGGTTCATTTTCTATATCCAGAAAAGTCTAAAAATAGATATGAAAAAGTATATAGAGTGTTTAAAATATGTTTCTTTGAGAGACATATTGAAATAAATAAGAAAAATACTAATGAAAATCAACCAAATGTTGTGGCTAATGTTAAGAATTGAAGGTCTTAGGGCAATAACATGATAAGCCACATATTAAGGATTTTTACTTTTCAAAAATATATATAAAACACTAATTGGGCAGTATTGTAGTTAATGCATTGTGTGTCTATATGTTTTAACTCATCACTGGCGCACTTACAAATGATTTTATGGATATTTCAATACAATTATTTGCTATCACTGTAATAAATGTCATTTCTTAACAGAATGTGGCTTATGATGTTACTGCCCTAAACCCTGAATTGTAAGAACGGTTCAATCGCTATAAATTTGATTACCAAAGTGAGAAATAAGTGTGATACAATAAAATTGTATCGTATTACTCAATAAAATTTGAAACAGGTAACATTATTACATTATAAGTCAATTACTTTTCTTCCTTATGGAAGTAAGTTAAGCTATTATATTCCATTGTCAATGGATATCAAGGCCTATCAGGTAAATTCAACTTACTTCCCTAAAAACAGAATGAATATTAGGCCATTATTAGCATAGGCGTGAACAAATGAAGTTAATAAATGCGTAGATAAAAGTAGCGGGAGATCGCGAGAGAGTTACGACACAATCCGCCCACGTTTCCACTCGTAAGTCTTCAAACTAAATCTCTCGATGGACATAGTTTGTGGCATTTTATTTAACAATGGTTTTAATAATTCGGGTCACAATCATTGCAATTCAAATCTGGATGTGAAAGGAGCAGAAATGTTTGCTTAGATGCCTCTAATTTCAGGTTTGAGGTTCTTTACGTGCCGTAAATCTAATACACTGGAACTACGCCTTTAGTTCTCTTCTGAAGGAAGATCTGAAAAAACCGAACCGGCGAATCTCTGAACCAAAGATGAGCAGGTTAAGCATTATCTCACCGATACTAAATCTTTATATCGAAATAAGTTAGTCCCTTAGATATATGTCACAGGATTAGCATGACCACTTTTTGGCTGTAAGAATTTAACACTTATTTATAGTTATGTTCAATTATTATGGTATCTTTTACAATAAATCGTTGTTAATATGGACAAAAAGTGACTTTAGCTTATTTCGACCACAATGCAAGTTATGTATACAAATACCATCTCGGTATATGCATGGTTAGCGCACGCGACTAGGATCTCCGGGTCGAATCCTGATAGTTCCGGAGGAGTACTGGTACATTTTCATATGTCTCCTTTAAAACAAAAGAGTGGGCCACAGGAATGGAAGGATGAATGTTTCCATTATGAAGCAAAACACCTTGTAGACTTTTTAGAGAAGAATCTATGGAAAACCTCCACTCTTTGGAATTATAGTTTATGTTATAAAATTTTAAGACAGCGGGGATGTATTGGCTATACACTAAATTTTCTTCTTCGGCAAAAAAAGGAACATATTCCTTCTCACGATGCCTGTAACATGAAAAATATGTACCCTCAGCCAATATTTTATTTTATTTTAACCAGAGTTCTGTTGATTCTTTAGGCAAATTTAAATTCCTCACTAAACCATTAAGCTCACTTTGTTTAAACCATTTATCATGATCAGAATTAAATGGTTCATCATCCACTAGAGGTTCAGTTTCAGTGCTACTGGATGCAGACGGCAATGTATCTGATTCAGGGTGTAAGGGAAACGGAGTATCAGGACCATGAGGTACGGGTTGAATGGCAGAGGGAATGTTAGGATATACAATATCTTTCTTGTTTTTAGCATTAGGTCCTATATCCCGCTACCTTAACTGTGCAAAATAGCAATCGTCTCTATGATTTGTAGGTTCCCCAAAACCATAGGGATACCAAAAGGCAATGACTTCTTTTTTCGATATTTCCAACTCCTCAACTCTGCAACACAACTACGACACACTTTTGTGAGGGCACCACGATTTATCCTGATTTCCTAACTTAATGCCAAAATATTAAAAGCAAGTTTTCTCTACAAAAGCAGTTACGTTCTGTCTTTATAATGTATATGATCCACATATATATAGCAATACAGATTTGGATCATTTACACAACCACGTTTCGTCATTTCTAAGAAACAAAGCTATTGTGTTGCACTCTCGCAGAAAAATGAGAACTCACACACTTCACATTTACACGACAACGAACAGCGCAAAACAGATCTCCAATTTCGAAACAACTTAAAATGGGATAGGTTTATTATCTCAGAAAGATTTTCTTTAGCACAATAAGCTGGATTGCACTTCGATATATACAGGGACCTTCTGTCAGTTCTCTAATACACTGTTTTAATAGCAATCTCTAAGAGTAAATATTTCCTTCAATACATTTTTATGGCCTGAGACACTAAATATTACAACTTCTTGTTTATAGATAAGGGGAATGCAGATAGATAAACATCTCCAAGAATAATTTATATCTTAACCCCTCTTCAATTTTAAAAGGAATACTCGTAATTTTTCTGTGGACCTAGGGCGAATATAGTTAGTAGATTTTAATAAATATAAACATAATGTAAAAATATAATCATAATAATAGTTATATCATTTCACATTTTAAGTAATAAAGTTGAAATTGTAAACTGTTGGGCCTTTCTAACAAACGATAAGCACTCTGTAATATTACTACAGTACGTGCATTACGAAAAATATTCAAAATATAACATTTTGAATTGTAAAACAATCTTACGTGTTACGCGAAAATGGATTTCATTTTTGCAATCAGTGTGAAATTGTGATTCAGAAAAGTTCATTTATTTCAAAAAATAAAATCCTGCAGAACGGTGTAATGTAACATAATGACTAGAACATGTAACTCGCTTCTCAGTCATGTCAATCGCTATCATTATTTAAATCCAAATTAACTGATATCTTAAGTTCCACACAATGGAAACATTAACTGCATAACAACTATATTCAGCATTTTGTAAACACGTCTGGGGAAAAGAATCTTATATACTCAACCTAGGATTTAAGGAGAGATCAGGGCTTGCTTGGTTTAGGCTAGGGGCATGGAAATTTCTAAAAATTAGCGACGATCACGATATGCGAATATGTCCAATGTGCGGGAACTTTGAAGATGAGATACATATATTAGGAAAATGTAATGATTTAGAATATTGGAGACGTCAGTTATTACCGGAAAGATTTCTAAATTCAAATCGGGAAAGATTGGCATGCTACGAGTTATTGGTAAATCCAGAAAATTGGATAAACCTCGGTAAATTTCTGGACAAAACGCGAAAAATAAGGACAACACTCATTCATGAATAAATATATGTTATCAAAATGCAATACCATTAATTATTAACAATTATATATAAAGTAATTAGTGTATAATGCTGTTGTGTTATTATTTAATGTAATATTAATGTGTTTTCTTTATGTAATTGTAATGTTAATGTTTTTTTAGTGTATAATGCTATTGTGTTATTACTTAATTGTAATATTATTGTGTTTTCTTTATGTATTTGTAATGTTAATGTTTTTAGTGTATAATGCTATTGTGTTATTATTTAATTGTAATATTATTATTGTGTTTTCTTTATGTAATTGTAATGTTATTGCTGTTTTTGTTGTTTTTATTTTTCTTTACACTAGTACCAATTATTACTTTATTGTAACGGACTGTCAACAGCACGTACGGCTTACTGCCCGTGCGACCCATATTTGTAAATAATATTGTAAATATCTTACTTTTTGTCTAACAAAGTCCTACTACTACTACTACTACTACTAAAAATAATAATCTAGGAAGCTTTACTTACTTTATTTTGTGTTATATTATTTTAATTTTATTATACATGATGTTTTTGTTAGTATTAGCTACTATTAGATCACATCATCATTGTCTTTTGTTTAGTTTATATTTTAGTAACATCCTAAAATTGTAATAAATATGTAACTTTTGAATAATTTTACTATTCGCTGGTTGAGTGGAAGAGAAGGCCTTATGGCCTTAACTCTGCCAGTTAAAATAAAGCACTATTATTTAATTGTTCTAATTATAACTTAAGCTAATAAAATAATGTAGGCCTATAGTATTTTTAGTAGTGTATTGACGTCGGGGAACTAAAAGCCTCACGACCACGGCCTTACAGCCCAAAAATCTTTTTCAGGATCATCATAGTTTTTAGTAGTCTTTTTCTTTAATTATTCCGTTTCATACTTTTTTTTAATTCTTCTAATTATTATAATCTAACCATAATAAAACATAATTTCGTTATATATCATTTTTATAGTATTTTTTAAATCTGTTTTTTATATTTTTTTAATACTTCTTTGTTATAATACGAGCATAATAAAAATATGTTATTTTTGCTTGTTTACTAGTATTTTTTCTTGAATTATTCCGTTGAATTTTTTTTATTTTTTCTAATTACAATCCAATAATGATAAAAATTGATTTTTGTGTGTTTAAAGCCTTTTCCTTGAATAATTATTCAACCACCTAAGCATAATAAATAATAATTATTTATAAATTATTTTTAATGGGTAGTATAGTGTGATTGGTTACATGTTACAAGCCGAATTCGATTTCCGATCGGGTCACAATTTTTAAACTCCTATAAACCTTCTGATAGCCTTGGGTAGACTCAGTCTCTAACATAAAGGAGTGTCAGATATACATTTTGGGACTAATGACACTTGTTACGTAGAACTGGACAACCCGGCCGCTATATCGTGCCGATTTTCTGGAAAGGTTGGAGCCTTAACCTCTTATTAAATCAAGGGTATCCTAAAGCCCTCTAATAAGATCATTGGTAATTTTTAATCATTCTCATCACACAAGCATAAAAACTATCAAACATATTCTGTTTTATTGTTCTCGTGGTAATGTGCTGCCATGTCACGGGAACGGGCCCGGGTTCGATCCCCTGAACAAATTTTCTAGGCAAGGTTTATTTCGGGGTTTTTCCTCACCTGTAAGACAAATGTCTTGAAACTTTAAGGTCAAAATGGTACCCTAATATAATTTGGTCATCATGATAATCATTATTATATTTGCCATGTTTAGTATGGATGTGTGTGTGAATGGTGAATTTCGTCTCAACATTGTGTTCTCTCGGAGGATGCCCTGAATTGACTGATCACTCATTTAGGGAAGCCCTCCATGTCCTTGTGTGATCAAAAAAATTATGTATGTGACCCATAGTTAAAATCCCTCACCCTACAGGTAGTGCCACTGTAAGGCCTCGGGTGGCATGTAGCACGTGAAAGTACCTATAAGATGAGAGTTTAAACTAGACAAAAATAAATATTTTTTAATGTTCTAATCACCTAAGCAATTAAATATTAATACATTTTATAGAATTATGTTAATCGTCAAAACAATATATTAAACATATTATTTGCCCTTATTACATTCTAAGTAAAAATTAAATGAATTAAATTTTCTTTATAATTTGACTCCAAATTATTTACCCTCATATTTCTAGTTTTTATTTCCAACTATAATTTAAACACACAATAAAGCAGAATTTTAATATTATAATAAATATGAAAGTTAACATTAATAATTTTGAATTTGAAATTCTTGTAATATTTAAATATAACTTAAATAAATAAAATCATCTAAATAATTGATTGATAGTTATTGTTGAATAAAAATGTCTCAGTAACAATTAAAGAAATTGTATTACATAACAGTTTTTGTAAATAATGCTTTTAAAAATTGTTTTAAGTCATTGATGTCAAAATTATAAATCCTTCTATTATAAATGTAATAACACCTGCCTAACTTCATATTCTTAAATGAAAATAAACTAAACTCTGATTGGATGTTAAAACAATTAACTTTCGTATTTCCGATTGAGGGTCTTTCCACTTTTCAGCGGTTGCCCTTTTACCAGCCGGCTGCTGGCCTTCACATCCACATGTGTCAATCACAGAGGTAGATGATCAACAGCCAGTGTAGGGGTGACATATGGTTAGCATGTCGAGTCCCCCAGCCGTTATAGCTGATTCCTCAACCTGGAGCCGCTACTTATTGTAGCTACCCAATTGCCTCACGATGCTGGGTGGGCACCGGTCCCATACTGGCCGAAATACCATGAGAAAATTTCTTCCCCCATGGAGACTCGAACCAGCGCAAGTCCCGTAGCTCTGCGCCAAGGTTTCCTACCTTAACCGCTCGGCTACGGCGCGGACAACTTTCGTATTTAATAAATCAATTTAAACCTTATATTTGAAGCACTACAACCAATGTAATTTAAAATTACCACCATGTGATGTAATAATGGTCTTAAAATTATAAAAGAATTACACTAGTCATTCTGCATACAACTTTCAACAAAGATAGAAGCAAGAAGAGCTCTCCTGATAAAATGTAATATTTAATAAAAGAAGAATATTTGATTTCAAGAAAATCATTTAATTTTAAATTTTAATTGACGGTGAGTAATAATAATACCTACTTGATCTACTTGGAACTTTAAGAAGTGAATAAATTTACAAGTATTTCTACAAGAAACATGTTTTTTGTAATTTTGAAGTGTTTTCCTATTCAGTGTACCAACTTCCGACCCTAAGGAGAGGATCCGGCTCTAAAACCGGAAAATTAAACCTAACCTGAAAACCCGTAATACATCCTTTTTCGGGACACAAATCCGTCTTCAAACAAAATGTACAACATCGGTCATGAAGAGAATTGCTTCTTCAAAATGTCCACCATCAAAACTTGGGACAAGAAGCTACTAAAGCTCTACTAACTTCAACAATCACATCATAATATCTTGTCTAATGTACCTCTACATAGGACATCTCGTCGCTAGCTCCCCCTTTTTCCACATTATAATTACTACTTCTCCACTTCCTATCACACAGGAAATTTGGGGTTGGCTGAGGTTAGAAGTCTATTTATATAAATCTAACTTCATATTTGCTTTAAAATTGGTTTGAATATTACACTGACGCGTATCTATATAACTTTTATGTACGTATTAAATTGTGGTCCCTGTATAATTAAATTACTATTCTTCCTTCTTATTCATAGTTTAACCTCTCCTATTTAGTTGTTTTATTATCACATGGGCCTACCACTCTGTCCATACAGTGACACGATCTGTCGGTAGACGATTTTTAAAATTTGGAGCAGATCGTACTTTTTTGACCACACCAAGTACATGGAGAGCCTCCAAGAATGAGGGGTCTGCTCAATTTTTAAAATTTGGAGCAGATAGGCCTAATACTATTTTGACCACACAAGGATATGGAGAGCCCCAACAATGAGGAATCTGCTGAATGCCGGGTACCTCCGGGACAGCTCGAACATTTAAGTCAAGACATACCATAGTTACATATTCATATTAAACAAGGTCAATATGATAGGATCAATATGATGGCTAAATGGTGTTTAGGGTCTATTCGATGATGACAATGATGATTATTATTTATTATCATTATCATCATAATCATTATTATTATTAGTATTATTATTATTATTATTATTATTATTATTATTACATCGGCCGCGGCGGACTAGTAGTTATGCTCCTTGTCTCTGGTCCCGAAGGTCGTGGGTTCAAACCCAGCCGGGGTCGATGGATTTTTTAGGATGGAAAAATCCAAGGAGCAAGTCCTCCGGGAGGGACTTTAAACCTTGGGTCCCGAGTCTGAAGATTTTCAGGCTCGTAAAAGATCCTTAAGCCTGAATAAAAAGGCCTCTACGCAAAATTTACCGAATTCTCCCGTCCTAGTAGTACCTTGTTTTCCTAGATGTCACTATGAGACGGATCGCTGACCACGGGCCACTCCAATGACATCTATACGAAAACAAGTGTAACTAAATTAGTATGGTTCAACTTCTTCCCTGTAGGGGGAGAGCGCCTAAATCTCGTTGAGGGAAACAAGAGCTTACAAGATTACTATAATAATAATAATGATTATATTATTATTATTATTATTATTATTATTATTATTATTATTATTATTATTACAGTTCTGATCACTTAATAATTGTAATAAACATTACGCCAAACTTTTTTACATTAACTTTTATATTCTGGTAATGAAACAATGTTTACGAAACAGAAGGTAAAGGAAAATGAAATTTAATCAAGAGAAAAGATGAGAATTGTTTGTATATCGTTTCCGCAGTTGCAAACTGTAAATATGTTTGCTCTATCTACTTGTCTTATCTAATGTAGATAGTAGTTGGATGCCATTACCACCATGTTTGTTTTCGGATCGCTAGGCAACACGCTTCACTAGGAAGATTAGTTCCCATTCAATATTATTATTATCCCATACCCTTAGTCTATTTGCCTATCATCCGAATACACTTACTACCTAGTAAAGGAAATCGATAAAATTGTCTTATTCTTCCAATAATTAGATCCAACAATCATTATGACAACAATAGGGTCATCACTAGTTAGGAACCCACTCACCAGAGTGCAGTGTACTCTGACAACACAATCAAGCACATAGCCAATGAGGCTACAGTTTACACTGCTCTCTCATCATTGGTTAACAAGGTTGATTTTGGTTCGACACTGTTGAACGAACCCACTTAGTCATCCTACAAATATAGGTTTTCTATGTTTGCTTTACACTTGGTAAGTAAACTGAATTATGGTGCATATACAGGAAACCATTAAAATTTTGCTCTGGCTAAACGCATTATTACATAACTGTAATATAATTATAGAATTTCTGCGTCATCAGCAGCATGCAAACTGTTGGTTGCAGATTTCATCACATTCGGATGCGTCAAAATGTTTCATATTGTACTCTTACTAAGATTGGAAATTGAGTAGTTATGTCTGATATTTTATATTATATCTGAATGAGAAAACATGTAAAACAAAGTTAATTATCAGATATTTCGAATCAAAACATAAGTGAAATCCATGTTAAAGAGGACACGATGTCCACCGCCTTGTCACGCAGCGGGCCCGGGTTCGATTCCCGGTCGGAACAGGCTCCTGGGTGAGGTTTTTTTCGGGTGTTCTTCACCTAAGACAAATGTTAGGAAGATTAGGACCCAAAGGTCCCCGAAAATCATCCGGCCATCGCCATCATTATCATTATCATCATCATCCTTCACCGGTGTGGAAAGCAACGGGAAGCTACCACACCAGTAATTCCCTAGTACAGCTGCAAAGCATAGCATCAAAATGCAGTGAAAGACCTGCCCTCGGGCAGAATTACTACGAATGGATGGATAGAGGACACGATAGATTAAAATTAATGGGATATTTGACATCTCTTACGTTTGGTGTTTGCAAAACTGGGTACAAAAAATATAAACTGCATCCTAGTATTATCTCTAAAAGTTATACAATTATTTACAATATCTTAAAAATAACTTCTATCAAAAGAAACATGATATAATAAACAATGTTTATTAGTTTACATACAGAAATATTAGGAAGACGCAAGCGGCTACTTTCAAATAATAATATGGATATGGTATAAGAAATATAACATCTATTTTTAAATATTGATCACTCAAATAAAATTAACGTTTCTTTCTAATTAAAAATCATATGCCACGCAGAACGATTGTCAGTTATTATAGGCTCACTGATCGCATTGCTTTTATCACTCTCCTAATAATGTTAGTGGTATTGTTAATAGTTCTTCTCAGAATTATATGTTGCCAATTCTCTCAATGTAACTGATACCAAAACTTCAACACCTGCAACAATGTATTTACTTGGAGTGTAAAGTTTCACTTCAACAAGAGGTTATAATAATAATAATAATAATAATAATAATAATAATAATAATAATAATAATAATAATGAGAAAATATTTAATATTCTTAGTTATTGAGAAATACTGTTCAGAAACAGTTCATTGTATAGATGATCTCTCATACGTGAGTGTATTGGCATGTATTTTAAATTTAATAATCATGTTGCAACACCTTTGAGGTTAACATTGTTTCAATTTAAAAATGTGTACCTTATAAAACAGTCGTCCTCAACTATAATAACTTCTGTTATAAACGTTGTCACACTATTAAAATTCTAGCATGTCTTTGAACGGTCTAGAATTTTAATAGTGTGACGACGCGACGTTTATAACAGAAGTTATTATAGTTGAGGACGACTGTTTTATAAGGTACAAATTTTAAAATTGAAATATTTTAAATTGTAAAGGTCGTGGGAAATTATTTCCTGGTGATTTAGATCGACCTGGTGTCATTAATAATCAGGCTCAGGAAATGGATAATGTGATAGAAGAGAAACCTCGTAATGTTACAAATGACAACTCCAGTTCAAGTTCACAAACTCTTAATGAACAGTGTCGACATCTGATTTGTAATGTTTATGATTAAATAAATAAAACAATATTGAATGAATTAATTAAATATGGAGGAGAAAAATTACATGAAGAAATTTACAATTTATTCAACATCATATGCAATAGTTGGATAATACCCAATGATTGGAAAAAGAGTATTACAATCCCAATTTTGAAAAAGGGAGATACAAACAAACCAGAAAACTACAGAGGCATCAATCTATTATGCACAACACTGAAACTCTTCACTAAAATTATATCAGATCATTTATCGAATACATTACCACTACTTGATGAACAACAAGGATTTCGAAAAGGAAGATCATGCACAGATGCAATTTTTATGTTACTACAGAAAAAGCTATCGAATTTAACATCCCAGTCTTCCTATGTTTTGTGGATCTTGAAAAAACATTTGATCGGGTAAGATTAAATGACATACTCAACATATTAGAAAAAATAATGTATCTAAAAACCTCATCGCAATCATCAAAGAAATTTATTCAGGAAACAGTACAACTATCAAATGTGGAAATAGTAAATCTAAAGAAATTTTAGTCCAGCAAGGAATACGACAAGGAGACACATTAAGTCCCATATTATTCACACTAAAAATGGATGAAATCATCACAGAACTAAAAGTTGAAGTTAGAAAAGGGATTATAATAGGTAACAAAGAGCTGAAGATAATAAACTATGCTGATGACACAGTTCTAATTGCACAAAGTGAAGATGATTTACAAATGCTATTGCACAAATTTAGAATCATTGCAGCAAAATATAACATGAAAATCTCAACAAATAAAACCAAATCAATGGCAATATCCAAGGACCCACGACGTGTTAAATTAGAAATAGAAGGGAAAAGTATAGAACAGGTCATGAAATTCAAATATTCAGGAATAGAAATTAATAGCAGCAACAGAATAACAGATGAAATCCTCTATCAAGCAAATAATACAAACAACATATCAGGATGTTTTAACAATACTGTTTGGAAAAATAAAACATTAAGAATAGATACAAAAGTAAGAATTTACAAATCTGTCATAAGACCAGCTCTAACATATGGATCTGAATGCCGAACAGAAACGGAAAAAACAAAACAAATCAATGAAACAACCGAAATGAAAGTTTTGAGGAAAATCGTAGGAAAATCGCTGAGAGAGAAAATTCGCAGCTCTGTTATTAGAGAAGAATGTGAAATTGAACCTATAAACTTCTGGATAAATTATAGAAGACTAAACTGGAACGAACACATAGATAGAATGGAGAACAGTAGATTAGTGAAGAAAGTACGTGACTGGACACCTCTGCAGAAAAGGCCTTTAGGACGACCACAACTACGATGGAAGGACGTCACCATACCCCGAACCTGTAGTGAATGAACACGCAACAATCTGCCAGCTTTCATGCATAGAGGAAGAAGAAGAAGAAGAACAATATTCGGAAAGGACTTGTTACCGAAACATAAAAGGCAGTAAAATTAAGTAGGAAAACGGTTAGCAAAATAGTTAATAGGTGACCAAAACTCCTAGAAAATGTAGACAAGAAAAGAGTATGATTTGAAAAAATAGACTAATTCATCTATGATTTGGTTCATAAAGAGATTTACAGTTTTTATGTAAAGGGATAGTAACCAACAGTTCGGCAACTTCTAGTTCTACTTCAACAGACAGCCCAATTTCCTTACAAATAAACGCATCTTAGGAACGTTTTAAAAAGCTAAGATCCAAGTTCCACACGTTAAATAAAAGACGTACTGAAATTAGTAAGAATGGTAGCATGGATGAAATAAATAAATTCATGCATAACAATAATTTGAAAGTATCCTCTCCAGTACCCATAAAATCCATGTTGATACAACATATAAGAGAAGCTAATATAAAATTAGGATATATTGTTGATAACATTGCAAAATAGAACGGTCATGATTAGGGAAGGGATTTTAAGGTGCAAATTGTAGTCTTAAATGGGGGGAAAATGTTCCAAAAATACAAAAAGGTGCAAAAACAGATGCTGCTGAAACAATTGAATTAAGGTTTAAACCAGTTAAATGAACTCAGTTAATATAATATGCATATTACTTTGCACCAATTGTTTCTTCTTTATAGAGTCCGTAAGAGGTAATTCATAGTTCTTTAGTTCATTGCAATATTTTCTTCGCAGATGGAACATCGAAGAATGATGCACTCAGTTTCGATAAATTGCGTTTTGAATTCTTAAAGAGCATACAACTTATCCTTCTTAATATTCGCCATGTTATTGTTATGAAAACCCAGTTGTAATACTAATTAAAATACGTTGTGGTTCAGACTAGAAACACAGCCAGCAACAAGTCGGTAGATAGAAAACTGTTAAATTATTGCCAGTACTAACTGAACTTATTCTAAAATGTTACAGCAACACTGTTGAAATTTAAATTTGAATTCACAGCTGCAGATTGACCATTGTTGCTGGGATATAAATTACTGGTGCTTTACATAAATTATATTTTAATATTTTATTATTTACTATTGTTGACTTCACACTGCAGGCTGGTCATTGTTTCTGGGATATAAATTATATTTTAATATTTATCTAATATTGTTGACTTCTGACTGATTTTTTAAAACGTTTTTCAAGAAGAAAAAAATGTACACTTTTCTGCCCTATCTTTTAAAAACGCGGAGGTAAAGGTGCTGAAACATAAAGAGAGGGAAAAGGGGCGAAATGTAGTAATCTCACGAAAAGGTGCAACAAACTGTGTTCATTTCGCTTTACTTCATCCCCCCAAATACATATATTGAACTATTGGTATGAAAACAGTTATATTTTTGGAAAAGTGTTGCACCTCAAAGGCCTTTTCCTAGTCATGACGATTTACGTTTACCGCGATATCAATGATACTTGAACCCTAACTTTTTTGGGCAAATTTTAAAAAGCAACTACAAAAACGAAATATCACCTCATTATTGAATAAAGTGTGTGTTATGCAATTGGTGACTGTGTAGAAATAATACAGGGTGGACCGCTCGAATGGACCTAATTTCAATTGCTTGTTACTGGCAAACGGTTGAAGATAGAAACTTAAAACAACGTTCATAGTACAGAAAAACTCACCAAGTTTCGAATCCTGTCGGTAGGTGGCACAAAGATACGTTTCTCGTTCTTAGATTTAATTGTTTGTGAAAATGGCGACTCCGCAGATGAAAGCGCAAGCTGTTTTGTGGTATGCGGAGTTTAAATCAATCATTAGAGTTCAAAGGGAGTTCCGGCGTGTGTTTAACCGTGATGCTCCAACTGCTAGAAGCATAAAGAAGTGGCGTGATACATTATTAGCTACAGGATCTGTGTTGAAGAAGCATGGTGGTGGTCGCAGAGCATCCGATGAAATGGTAGCAAATGTTCAAGCCGCATTTGAGCGAAGCCCCCGGAAGTCATTAAGAAGAGCTTCGCGGGAACTTCAAATACCAAAATCGACATTACAACGGATTGTCCACAAACGCCTCAAACTGCACGCATATAAAGTGCAGTTAGTGCAACGTCTGGAGCCGAATGACATGCCGAAACGAGTGGAATTCGCCAATACGATGCTGGACCGTCTCGGCGCTGATCCTGACTTCATGACCAAGATTTTCTTCTCGGACGAAGCCACTTTCCATTTGTCAGGCAAGGTAAACCGGCATAATGTGCGGATCTGGGGATCGGAGAATCCTCACACTATTCAAGAGCATGTTCGTGATAGTCCGAAGATGAATGTTTGGTGCAGTTTGTCACATAATAAGGTCATTGGACCGTTTTTCTTCGCCGAGAAAACTGTTCGTGGTACCACATATCTTGACATGCTGGAGCAGTTCTTCTTTCCACAAATTGAACAACTGCAGCCTAACATCGTTTTCCAGCAAGATGGTGCTCCTCCCCACTGGTCCAATGAAGTTCGTACGACTTTGGACAACATTTTCCCTGGCCGTTGGATTGGTAGGGGAGGACCAATCGCGTGGCCCCCGAGATCTCCCGATTTAACACCACTGGATTTCTTTCTCTGGGGCTATGTCAAAGATAAAGTTTACACCACCCCAGTCAAAGACCTTCGTGATCTTCGTGAGCGCATCATAGAGGCTATTGAGAACATTCCAGAAGACATACTCCAACGTACTTGGCAAGAAATTGTTCATCGCTTTGATATCGTCACAGTGACTGCTGGGGCTCATATAGAGATGTGGTGATCTGGATATCAAAACTTGGTGAGTTTTTCTGTAATATGAACGTTGTTTTAAGTTTCTATCTTCAACCGTTTGCCAGTAACAAGCAATTGAAATTAGGTCCATTCGAGCGGTCCACCCTGTAGATCCAAATTTGTGGTTGAAATGTGTTGAGTATGTGAAACAAAATAGCATACAACATATACTGAGCCATACACAACGGGGAACTTCCATCTTACATGTCGGCAGTGATAGTGAGGATGCAAGTGAAGAAGAAAATGAAGGTATGTTTCCATGGAACTATTAATACTATTTATGATAATGTCAATTAATATTTTACTGTAGGCTACTTATGAATAACCATATAATTAATTATTTACTAAATTACAATTAATAATTATTTAGTTAACTAGCACTCATTATTTTAAAATATAAATAAATCTACCACTGATAATTAAAACGTAAACAAGGCTTTTGCTGTATTTACATCTTCCATCGATATATATATATATATATATTCTTTTGTCGTTTTTCTTTCGTTTACACTGTTGTTCCTCTTTATTTACCTTTTTATCTTATTCACACATACAAACACAAAACAGGACACACACGCAGACCCAAGGTGGAGATTTTACAATCCCCTACCCCGCCGGGAATCGAACCCGGGTCGCCGGAGTGGAAGGTAGGGACTCTACCGACTACGCCACTGCGACGGACTTTACAACACTATGCAGTGTAGCAACTACCCCTAGCGACATCTTTAATTTTGACCGTCAATCGAGCGGTGACTTCTTTAATTTTAACCGTCAACCCAATTAGCGTGGTAATAAAATCTGAATTTGTAAGTCATTGTACAATAATTAAAATAATTGCCTGCGTTTTTATCTTCATATATAATTTAAAACTTGACAGAGATTGTAGAATGCAGGCTGTTCACGGCCGGTGTTCGTAGTATTAGATGATTTCGGGCTATAAGGCCGTGGTTCCTAACTGGTGTTTTTCCCAGATGTTTCTCCCTCGACTACGGAGGGCATCTTCAGTGGCGACTTTTTCTAGGTTGTGTCCCAACCAGGGAACACCAGTTAGAAGAAATCGCGACTGAGGGATGTCCTCCGTAGTCGAAGGAGAAATGCCTGGCAGAAACACCAGTTATGAACCACGACCGAATACTTCACAGAGATTGCTGTTTTATTCTCCTTCCCTGATTACTGTGTTTTTTTAAGTTACATCAGTTACAAAAGTTAATTCTTAAACACCTATATTGGCAAAAAAACGAATACCTCGTGACAGTTATTTAAATTTGTCGATCCGCACTGATAACAAAATAATCTAATACTCAATTTATTATTGTATATTGTGTAATTCGACACAACTTAAAGTAATTTCTACTTGTACGTTTTTTGTATTGTTTTATTTCAAATATTAAATAAATTAAACCCATATATCTTAAAGAGTCCACCGCTGTGGTCTCGAGGTAGCGTGCTGCCTTGTCACGCAGCGGGCGCGGGTTCGATCCTCCGTCGGGACAGTTTTTCTGGGTGAGGTTTTTATCGGGGTTTTTCCTCGCCTGTAAGACAAATGTCAGGAAAACTTTAAGGTCCAAACGGTCCCCGAAATCATATGGCCATCATCATCCTTATCCTTATCATTATCATCATCATCCTTCATCGGTGTGGAAAGCAACGGGAAGCTAACACACCTACAATTCCCTAGTAAAGCTGCAAAGCATAGGATGAAAATGCTATGATTGCAGTGAAAGACCTGCCCTCGGGCAGAATTACTATAGATGGATGGATATATTAAAGGATACAATGTAAATTTAAAAGTTAATTTTAAATTTAAATTTAACAATAAACACAAAAAGCAACATTAACTATTTTCTATTTCAGATTTACTATTTTGATTGAGGTAGAAAACATACTTTTCAATTAGTTTAAGTGCTAAAAAAGTTAAATATGGGATTTAACTTTGTTGTAAATGTTACTTCAGTCACCATGGAATTCACCTATATTAAAGCTATAAAATAAAAGTGTTTGCCATAAACTAATTTAAAACTCCATGCAACAGACAGAGAACAATAAGAAACAAATTAACTGAATAACGTAAATCTAAATGTTTTACAAGCAATAAAATGAACTACAGCACGATTTTTATGTTTCTCAAGTGATGCAAGAATCTAAACTAGTTTTATCATAATTAATGCCACGAGTGATTTCCAAATTATTGGTAAATTCAGGCACACGAAGTGAGGAGTGAATCTATCTAGATAATTTGGAAATCAAGAGTGGCATTTGTTAGGACTATTTAACGAATAAAATTAAGCTGTTTACTCACAAATCATTATTTAATTATAGTTATTTTAAAATATTTATATATTTATTGTAAACGGCGATGTTTGAAAACAAGTGACAAACGTTTGTTATGTTTCACTTGTTCATCACTGCAATCAGATCATATTATTTGCCAAAGGATCGCAATATTGTAAGAATGCACCCTGGTGGAGAAAAATGAACCAACATTATAGGTCATTAATTAATTTTTGATGTCCTATGATGTAAATATGTCAATTATATTTTTCCGAAACATGAATTCCTGGGAAATAATAGATTTAAGAAAGTGCAAACAATGGTTTCTTTTTTATGGTATAATCAATTGTTACAAATGTTTTATATTATCTCCCGCAAGCACTATCTGGTTACATTCCTGCACTATATATACAATCTGGTAGCCACGTGCATTCTATAATACTTACATCTTAATATATAAATTGTTATATTCAACGTATTTCTTAAAGAGTTATCACTGCAAAATAATGGTCTGACCTATTCAGAATGTTAAAAAGGAGGAGCTTGATTTTAAAGTGATAAAATTAAAATGTTAAAATCGAGGTGAAAAACGACTGTGATTGGTTGTAAATCAAAATTCATTGAAATGTGATTGGTCATTGACTCCCATTTGGGACATGAGTTAAATTGTCAATACAAAAAATTTAAATATTAGTATTGTTAATAAGCATTTTTTTTAATTGTATAGAATCGTGTCCATCGTTTCATTCAGTGAGGAACAGGCTTCCTTGCTTCACTATGGTTGACGCCTAAACACTAGGTTATTTGCGTTTTAACAGTTTTTTTCTGTAGATAGTTCAATTATTCTTCCTTTAATATAGTAAACAATGAAAAAAATATATTGTCATAATGAACTTCCTGCTTATTAGGGAATTATCAACCATTGCATGCCGATACCTACCTTGCAATTTCACCCAGGAAAGCGTTGAGATGTACCAAGGCCGTATCAAAAAAAAAATGATCTACTGTTTTTAACTGCAACCCACAGAAATCGAAGTCGCAATCTAGTAATGGCAACCCACTGCGCGGAGCAGATTGACTCCCTGCATTGACGGCAGAGAGTGAGGGTTCGGGATTTGTATTACTTCCTTTAACAGAGTAAATTGAAGATCTTGAACAAAATTGGCGTGAACTGGAAGGAGAGGAGGCTCATAAGTAGTCTTTATATGAAACAGCGAATAAAAGTGAAGATAGGAGAAGAAATGTCAAAGGGAAAAGAAATTGGAAGGGGGTAAGGCAAGGATGTACTCTATCACCTACACTTTTCAATATCTACCTGAAAGACCTAATTAAGAACTGCTTCAGCAATACGGGAGGCATAAACATGGGAGGAAGAAGAATAAAGTGCATAAGATTTGCTGATGATATGGCTTTGCTAGCAGAAGATGCAATGATACTGAGGAACATGCTGATGGAGCTAAATGATAAGTGCGAGGATTATGGGATGAAGATAAATATAAATAAGACGAAGGTCATGATTATAGGAAAGAAGCAAGGAAGATAAACATGAGGATTAAAGATGAGGCCATTGACCAAGTGGAGAGCTTCAAATACTTGGGTTGTACTACCAGTAGTAACATGAACTGCGGTCAAGAAGTAAAGCAGAGGATAGCAATGGCAAAAGAAGCTTTCAACAAGAAGAGAAGCGTTTTCTGCAGACCTCCTTTGGCAAAAGAATTAAGGAAGAGGCTAGTGAAGTGCTTTGTGTGGAGTGTAGCATTTTATGGTGCCAAGACTTGGGCATTACAATGAAATGAGGAAAAGCAACTGGAAGTTTTTGAGATGTGGATATGGAGAAGAATGGAAGGTATAAATTGGACAGACAAAGTAAGAAATAAAGACGTGCTAGACAGAGTGGGTGAAAGAAGAACTATGGTGGAACACATAAAGAAGAGGATAATAAATTGGATTGGCCACTGGATAAGAAGGAACTGCCTGCTGAAGGATGCCCTAGAAGGAATGGTCAATGGAAAAAAAAGTTAGAGGCAGAAAAAGACATCAGATGATAGACAATATTAAAATAAATGGTTTGTATGCAGATACAAAAAAGGAAAGCTGAGTTAAGGAAAGAGTGGAGAATGCTAAGTTTGCAGTGAAAGACCTGCTCTTGAGCAGAACATTATGAATGAATGAATAGTTTAAATGAGATTTTTATGTTGGATTTTAGTTTCCTTCTGCTAAAAACGGAAGATTTTTTTTTTTCGGATTACAGCCTCGGACACTATGCTTCTCTGGATGAAATATCAAGGTAAGTTTAGGCATGACATGGTTTACAGTTCTCTTCTTAGAATTTATTTTGATAACTAAGAATAGCAACAAAAATCTCCAATCAATTTAAACAATCTCGAGATACGAATTCTCAATCTTCGAAATACAAGTCTTAAATGCCACCGTCTGAGCCAAATTATTCATCACTTATTATGCACTTGGTTTGTTTCGGATGTTGGAACAATCAGGCGATAGTTTACTTATATTTCGTTGAATGGATATAATTCGTACCTACAACGTTAAAACAGCCCCATACATAAAAAGTACCTGGAATCCTTTCATTATCAATGTACAAAAACTTCTTGATAACAACTTGCTGTTTTCTGCATTTCAATTATTAATTCAAAAAGCACGAGTACGAATTAGGATACATTCTGATATCACTTGAAAATGTGCGTATTTTTACTATGTGTAAATATAAAAATAAACAAAATAAATAAATTTATATAGCAAAATATTTAATTTTTTTAACATTTTGCAATACTGTTATTTTAACACACTTCCAATAATGGAATTGAAATGAGAATTATAGATTTGTATATCTGGGAGGAATTGTTAGTGTTTGTGCCAGGTCTCAAATGGTGTAGTGGGCTGCAAACTAGTCTGGAGAACTAGAGGTCCACGGTTCGATTCCTGGTTCAGACAATTTTTCTTTTCACAATATCATTACAATATTAAAATATTTAATGTTATTCAGGGAAATACTGATACAGCATGAAAATCAATGTGTAACTTTGTATATAAAGACGGAATCAGTAATCTTCTTCTTGTTACTTTCACGTGATAGACCTAGCGGTCTGTTACGGTCTAAATCCAATGTTTGATTCTTATTAAGGTACGTACACACCTGCGCGCCGCAAACACGAACGGCGCGCGCGCCGCACCATGTTCGTCAGATTTGGACGGGGTTTTAAGGTGCGCGCGAACGGCGCGCGCGCGTCTCTCACCACGATCCACTCATTGTCGGTTTTTTCCACGAACACTTTGATGGTTCGCTGTTTAGATTTGGACGGGTACCTGAGAGGTTCGTTGCTTTCGGTGCGCACCTATTATTTGAGTATGGAGTGGTCAGAGGAAAACGTGTTAAAACTTGTTGACATTTATAGAAGCAAGCAATTATTGTGGGATCCACAACATAAGGATCATTTTAAAAAATCATTGAAAGGAGATGCCTGTTTTTTTTTTTCAATGATATGTGTTTTTTTTCGTGTGTACTGTAATTGTATAAATAAATTAGAATTATTTAGAAAACATTATTTATTTAAGACGTTCATTTCATAATATTATGTATGAAGTATCACAAAACAATACAATATATAAACACATTTATTGCTAATTATTTATTTATCTCTTCAAAGACTCCAAAGAGCAAGACTGCTCATGTTAAGGGGCAATATACAAAAAATAATGGCCATAAAACAATTAACAATAAAAACAAGAAAACAAATTCAGGCATAAGTTTAAGTAATACAAACTACTATAGATGCACAATATATATACACATATAAATACAATATTTAAACAGGATAATATTAATAATAATAAAATTAACAAAATTAACTAAGAAAGCAATGAGAAAAAATATTTTTTAATACAATTAGAAAAATGTTTAACATTCGTGAAATGTTGATATTCAATAGGTAAGTAGTTATTTTAATGGTTGATTAATGCATAACGAATCCCTTTTATACCTTTTTTTTTATAGAAACTAGTATCTTTGTGCAATAAAGTACAACCTCTAGTATAATAATCATGTACATTTTTATTAAAAATTAAGGCCATGTTATGGTGAGATAGATTCTTAATAATTTTAAACATATATATACAAATCATGTCCACCGCTGTAGTCTCGAGGTAGCGTGCTGCCTTGTCACGCAGCGGGGCCCGGGTTCAATCCCCGGTCGGGGCAGTTTTTCTGGGTGAGGTTTTTATCGGGGTTTTTCCTCACCTGTAAGACAAATGTCAGGAAAACTTTAAGGCCCAAACGGTCCCCGAAATCATATGGCCATCATCATCATCATCCTTATCATTATCATATCATCATCATCTCATCATCCTTCACCGGTGTGGAAAGCAACGGGAAGCTACCACACCTACACAATTCCCTAGTAAAGCTGCAAGCATAGCATGAAAATGCTATGATTTCAGTGAAGGACCTGCCTTCGGGCAGAATTACTATGGATGGATATACAAATCATATATTTTTTTTTAAATTCCTTTAATGCTATAATATTTGAAAAAGTATAAATAAAGTTATAAGATGTAATAAGTAATAAGCGTGACCAGACGTCCCGATTTTGGCGGGACAGTCCCGATTTTTAACAATTTGTCCCGCGTCCCGCGGCATTTAAAAAAAATGTCCCTATTTTTGGGAAAGAATGCAGGACAAGCGGGAGAACGGAAAGGGAATAGACATCGTTGGTTACACCTGCTCTGCAAAATGTCTACTGAAGGTTTGTGGGTTTCCTATGGATCGCAGGAGGTTCGTTGAAATTAATAATTTCGACGAACAAAACACGCGCCGCGCGCGCGCCGTTCGTGTTCGCGGCGCGCATATGTGTACGTACCTTTATGCCCAGGCCTCACTGCCCTGGGTCTGACCAGTGTTTTATAAATTCTTGTTCGTGTATATTGCTGTACTGTGTTTGGCTTCAAAATATTATTTATAATTCCTGTTACTCTGTTAAATTTTATAATTTATTGACTAAAATATTTTTTTCCTCTTCGTATGTAACTTAGTATCCGAGGAAGTTAAATGTGTTTGTTTGTTCTAATATTTTATTATTAATACTAATTTTACTGCGAACTGGGTATTTTCCTAGGAAAGCCATGACTTTGGATTTTTGTGTTGAGATTTCCATGTTGTAGTTTATTGCAATTTGGTGAAAAGAGTGGACTGAACGTTGTAATCTAATTCCAAATAAACATTAGAAGGGGTTACTGAAGGGACCTACATCGCATTTATGCTTAATATAAGTTTATGGAGAGAACCAAACATAATTTTCTACCAAGAAGATGCACCTGGGCCTACATGCTCGTGATTCGTTGAGCTTGCATTTAAATATTAGTTGGTTTAGTGCTGATTAAACCATGCTGTGACTTTCTCCCTCACGGGACATTTGTTTCCTCCGTGTACACAAATTGGAAAAGTGTCAAATATTCAAGTTATAATATTATTTTACTTAACGACGACATTTAATAGGTAAGGGCGTGAGAACCGCAATTAAAATTCGGGCGTAAAAGTGCCGAACAAATTTGTTCAGAGATCTATATGTTGAGGCTTGAGGATTTTTTACGTGCCATAAATATGCGACATGGAATCCATAAAATTATTTCCCTTCCGAAAGAATCCGAATTAACTATTTTTACGCCCTGAAAATGCATCGATCTTGGCGAAAGATCAGAGATGCAGTGGGAAGTATCACTTCTAAGATGATACGAAATACATGCAAAAAGTTTGACTACCGATTTTAGGAAGCCGGAGACCTTATACGATCAAAACACCATTGTATTTTTTTTTTGTGCTATGTTCCTTTATTACTTCATTGATGTAAATAAGCACCTGCTGCTTTAAATAAAATAATAAATAACTCGAGTACCGTCTAAATAAAAGTAAAAAGATTTCACTGCAGGTGTTAACAAACGTAGGTCAAGACAATCGACACGAGATGCAGCCGGGTTGACAGCCATCTGTAAAGGTCACCTTTACCCAAGAACAAACATCTCGTACTCATTTCAGTTAGAAGCTAACACAATCCCAGGATCATGGTGTCGCCACAAGGTTTAGGTCAGTTCACAGATTCTGATCCCATCAGGACTGTAATCTCCTACCATCTGACTTGTAGTGAATTACCTTAATTAACTACTCTGCATCATGCTCATAAGTACAGTTAAAATATTCTGCAATTATCTAGAAAAACTCAAGTTTAAGATAAAACTTAAAATTTAAGATGTACCTGTTGGCAGGTGCCGCCGTCCTTAACTTTGTTAAAATAATGTATGTAAAATATTATTAATTGGAGGCCTTTCGGAAGTTAACTGTCATCATCAGCGGGATGAGTATTCGCTACATAGTTAAAAACCAGTCAGTTCCTACTGGAGACGCATCAAGACCATCAACATCTACAGCTTCTTAAAAACAACTAGTAGCGCATACTCACCCTGCTGATGATGGAAGTTCATTTTCGAAATGCCTCCAATTAAAAATATTTTACATACATTATTGTAATAAAGTTGAGGACGACGACACCTGCCAACAGGTACGTTTTAAATTTTAAATTGTATCTTATGACTATTCACCTCAACAGAATTTGATATGAATTTTATTAGTATTGACTCTAGTTTAAGGGATCAAAAATGAATAAAACTTTTCGAATTATCAAATAATAATGCATACAACCACAAGTTACTATTTAGTTTCCTAATAGATATTAATAAGTGGAATTTAGTCAGAGAGACTATTTTAGTCCTTATTGGATGTTGTTTAACCTCACGTATTTCCAAGAACTCTGTTATACAGACGGGATTATGTAAACTATAAATTTAACCAACCAGACAATCTCAAGTGGAGCTTTAAAGGAATGTTTCATTGAAGATGAACATTGATTAAGGTTATATTTAGATTGTTAATTTAGTCAACCTCAAAGGAATTTATATTTGCAGTTAGAAGATAAAAGTCAACTGCTGTGATATAGTGGTAACGATGTAGCTGGTCCAGGTTCCTTTCTCGGTCGGAACAATTTTCTGGGTTTTCCTCACCTATAGAAAAATTTAAGGAAACTTGATGGCCCAACAAATAGTCCCCGAACACTATCCGGTCATTATAATCAAAAATATCACGTTCGCCTTGTTTAGTATGCATGCACGAATGGATGGTGTGTTTTGTCTTATATGTTGTATTGTCGCGGAGATGGCCTTGGCATTGAACTGATCAATCAACCAGAGTGTCCTTCTTGAACTTTTGTGGTCATAAAAGTATGTGTGTGAATCAGAGTTTAAAATTCTATCCCGACATATCATGTTACCTACCAGGGATATGTTACAGTAAGTAAACTTATCCCACTACAGGCTTCAGGAGGCCCTTGGTGTAGTGGAGATTAAGGCTCCCAATACCACATTTACGCCCAGAAAATGCGTCTGTACTCATTTACGTTAAAAGCTGAATAGACCCCAGGGTCATAGTGCCGCCAGAAGATTTAGGTCAGTTTAAAAACACTGATCCCACCAGGACTCGAACCCCCGACCTTCCGGCTTGTGGAGTTTTGCCTTTACCAAGTACGATAGGGATGTTGAATTTAGTGAAGGAAAAAATGAAATAATATTAATGGTATCGCTCCTTTGGAAATGGGTCTCAGTCCCAAGTAACATTATTTTGAATAAAATGAAAAATAAATAAATAAATAAAGTTCTTTATGTCCAATTACAATTATTGTCTTTGTTTTATATTGTCGTATTGATCGATTTTATGCCATTACATCGTTGTATCACGACAAAACCCTCTCAAAATGATTTTATTAAGTTGTACAGCTTTTAAATTTTTGACTTAAGTTCTTTTGAAAAATGAAATAAATTTTCATGAATAAATTCAATAAGAATATTGTTGAAGATCCAAATTGGAATCACCACACAACAAATAGACTTTACTTTATATCTAAATTTTCTCTCTTCAAATTATTGTTGAAAAGGAATGGGGTAAACTTACACGACAATCTAATAACTGTTGTTCATTTATCCATATTTGTCTACATCCGTTTTTGGCCATAATATGATGTTCTTGTAGGAGTCTTGTTCTTGTGTAGGAACATGAGAAAGATGTTTTCCGACGTCTTCAATCTTAGTCTTTTTGGTGGACATCTTTTCCAAGGGGTAAACAGGAGTTGAATACAATATTGAATTACTCTGGCTGTGAGATTGGAAAAGTCTGAATGTATGTTTAGTGAAGTCATTAATGAATGATCAAGCTGTCACACATCCTAGCCATCCTGAATTGTAGATGATATTATCAAATTATTGTATAGTCTTACAGTCAGTGATTGCAGATGAATCCTAGTTCAGATGAATCTTAGTTATTTAACGATGAATTTACGAGCTGTGCTGTTAGTCACAGTAAGTTATATTAGTTTATGAATGATTTAGATTCTTTCTTTTTCAATAATATATTTTTATCATGCTGAAGACTGCCACACGGCATAGAATAATATCCGTATATTGGGAAGAAAGCACTATCTTCTTAAAAGACCTGTGTCTGTTAATGATAAGGATATAATTTTTATATTGACTCGCAGAGTTATCAGAGTAGCATATACATGTAATTCTTCATTAAGTGAGAGAACATCTTGTAAAAAATCAAAGAAAATAGCATACATCATTACGGCCTTTCCTAGCAACTCTCTCATAATATAATATAAATACAGGGTGATTCAGAAATATGGCTATACGTTTGATCGCATTTTGTGACGAAAATATAATTATTAAACGAAATATGATGTTATCATTGGAAAGGGAATCCTTCAAATTACAACAATAGAACAAAAATCACTAAGCAAGTCACTTTATTGCTTCAAACTGTTCGCCGTTTGCATCCGAGCATAATTGGCAGTGCTTTGGGAAGTCATTCATTGCGTTATGACACATGTTTAGAGGAATAGCTGTAATTTCTTCCTCAATCACTAATTTCAGCATGTCGACGTCTTGCAATGCTACGTTAAACTCGGGTCTTGCCCGTCTTGCGGTCTCACGATCAATAGCATATGTTATTGCCCATGCAGCAATTGTAATTTGCTATTGCATATTCGACGCCATTTTGACTAATGACGTACGTTCTACACTGTTTTACTTATTCCATTGTTGTAATTTGAATAATTTCCTTTCCAAAGGTAATTTCATATTTCCTGTAATGGTAATATTTTCATCGCACAACGCGATCAAACGTATAGCCATATTTATGATTCACCCCGTATATAACACTAGAATTGTCTTTGATATTGTGGATACAAAACAAATTGACAGTTAACTACTTCATGTAATATGCTAATTTAACTGGTGTTATGTTTTTATTGTAAGATTATTTATTACATTTCCTCTTCTATATCTAATATATAAAAATTAATCTTTGTTTGTTTGTTTGTTTGTTCGTACTTTATGCGCGGCCATACCGTTGATCCGATTGTAATGGGAATTTTTGCAAAATGTTCAGGCGATTCTCGGGATGAACATAGGCATATGAGAGTTGTGATACTCAACTCCTACACCCTAAAAAGTACCCTTTGTAGTGAAAAACGTGAAACAAATCCTTTTTTGACGCTTAAATGGTTTACGCTGCCTAAACCACAACAAATTCACAAAATTAATTTTCACAGAATTGAATACCTCAATAAACTCTACAAAAAAAGGTCAGCGGCAGCATATGTTTATCTTTTATGGATAACTCACAATAGCCATTTTTGTCTTTCATTGATGCCAAGAAGAACGGGGTAAGTAGATTGCCGGACAAGCGTGCACTGCCGTACCGTTCATCTGATTGTGATGGGGCTTTTTGCAAAATGTTCAGGATTTTCCCGGGAAGGTTTTAGGCTACAAGAGAATTTTAATGCTCAAGCCTTTCACCCTTAAAAATCGCCCTTTGTAGTGAAAAGTAAAATAAAAGTTTTTTTTTTGTGCGCTTAAATGGCTTACGCTGCCTAAACCATAACAAATACACCAAATTAATGTACACAGAATTGAATACCTCAAAAAACTCTACAAAAAAGCCCGCGACAGCATATGTTTATCTTTTAGGGATGACTCACAATAACTATTTTTGTCTTTCATTGATGTCAAGAAGATCGGGATTAAGTAAATTCCCGGACAAGCGAGCAGCAGCACGGATAACTCGAAATAACGAATTTTGTCTTTCAGCTCATTAATGCCAAATACATCGGGATACGTAGATTCCTGAGCATTGCCGGGTAATCAGCACGGGGTATCTAAAAAATTATATAAATTTATAATTATTATTCATTTTACTTATTCAACTAAACGTAAAAACACACCATTTATTTAGGCGAAGCAGCGTACGCCAGGTATTAGCTAGTGTTTTCAGATGCGGCGAGTGTTTAGCCGTTATCTATTATGTAATAAAATCATTAGGTGTAGGAGTTAACTCCGCCATGGCCGGTCCCAAGCCCGGATGAGAAAGGAGGAGGGGGAGGAGTAACAACCTCGTTAAAAAACCAGGGTTCAGTTGGCTCCGAATGATAGTACTCTGTAAGGGTCCCTAGCCAGGGTTACGGTGAAGACCTCAACGGCAGAGTCGGCGCAGAAGGAGTCCTTAATCACGGCGGATCTGGCGGAAGAGGCAACCCTATCTCTAAGGGAAATAGAGAAACGCTGCCTTGCGGTGAAGAGGGATCTTCAAAGGCTATGGGAGGAAAACCCTGACAGAAATTTTCCTGGTCCTCCAGGTTGGGGGTTTATGCTGTGGGCCAGCTCCCCACACATTAGAAAAAAAAAGCAAAATGCTAAAAGACCAAATCAATCAAAGCCGGACAGAAAAAAGTACGAAAGACAAAAGCAACGAAAACGGACATTGAATATAGGCACGTGGAATGTACGAGGAATTAGAAACAAAATTAATGAAGTAGCAGGAGAATTATTTCAGAACAATATAGATATTGCAGCAGTGACGGAAACAAAAAAGAAAGGATCGGGAAATTCAAATTTAGGAAATTACATACATTTTTGGTCAGGTGTAAATAAATCCAAAAGAGCTAAAGCAGGGTATCAATGTTTGTAAAAAAGAAATACAGTAAAAACATAATAGATTATGAATATATTAATGAAAGATGCCTAAAGATTAAAATGAAGCTTATGGGAAGAACAATGGTGTTCTTAGCAGTCTACGCACCAACAGATGATGCTGCACAGAGTCAGAAAGAAAAGTACTATTCAATAATAGTGGAACAAATAGAGAAAATACGAAGTAATGAAGAATTAATACTAATGGGAGACTTAAATGGGAAAGTGGGTAGAAGAAACAATGATGAAGCAGTAGGAAAATATGGGGAACAAGAAGTCAACGATAATGGAAATAGAATCATAGAGATGTGCAAACAACATAAATTAAAGATAGTAAACACATTTTTCGATCATAAGGATATCCATAAATTTACTTGGGAACGACCTAGTCTCAATCAGAAATCAATAATAGACTACATAATTGTAAAGCAAAATACTTCCTTATTTATTAAGGACTCAAGGGTTAAAAGAGGAGCAAATTGTGGTTCCGACCACTATCTACTCACAGCACAGATCATCCCCAAATTCCCTACAGGGAAAAAAAGTGCATGATGAAGCAAGGGAATCAACAATGCAACTGAAGCAGGAAGAAAAATTTAAACTGTATTTATTTAATCAGGATAGTATCAAAAACTTATATAAAGAAAGACTGAGGATTAAAATTGAGAATTTGGATTACAAGGAAGACATAGAAGAAGAATATAATCAATTAAAGGAAATAATACATTCGGCAGCAAAAGAAGCATTAGGCACAATAAATAAAAAACAAAATACACAAGATTGGTGGAATGATGATATCGAAGAATTAACCAAAAAGAAGAAAAAATGCTACTTAGAATGGTTGGCAAATAAAACAACAGAGAATTGGATAGAATACAAGAGAACAAACGCCAAAGTTAAAAGGAAAGTGATAGAAGAAAAAAAACAAATTATGGAAAAGCAAATGCCAAGAAATAGAAAGTTATATAGGAGGATCACAATCATCAGAAGTATGGAGATTTCTAAAAACACTGAAAACCAACCAAGGATCCAGCAAGATAAATTTGTTAGTAAAATCTGACGCAGAAAAACATTACAAAGCTTTACTGTCAGAAACTAGAAATGAGTTTATGGAAACAATAGAAAATCCAACTATAGAAATGAACGTCCTGGAATTTGATACAATAGATATAGAATTAGAAATTCAAACCCTAAAGAATAAAAAGGCACCAGGGCCGGGAAACATACCCAATGAGTTAATTAAATATGGCCCAAAAAATTTAATAGGTAGATTGAGGGACTTGTTTAATAAGTGCATTGCAATACAGAAGATTCCTGATGAATGGAAAATAAGCTACATTGTACCAATATACAAGAAGGGCGATAGAAGAGACGCAAAAAACTACAGAGGACTAAGTATAAATAACACATTATATAAAATATTTACGAAGTTATTAAAAACAAAGTTACAAAAAGATATTAAAGACAAATTAGGAGAAGATCAAAATGGATTCAGACCAGGAAGGTCATGTGTTGACAATATATTTGCAATACAACAGTTAATTGAAAAACGGACTGCAGTTGGAGAAGAAACCCATTTGACAATGATAGATTTAGAGAAAGCTTATGACTCAATTCCGAGGAACAAATTATGGGAAGTATTGGAGAAATACAATATTGACAGAAACCTAATAGAAATTATTAAACAAATCTATAAAGATAACTCCGCTTATGTTAAAATTGGAAATATAATGTCTAATCCTATAAAAACCACAAAGGGATTGAAACAAGGTTGCAGTCTATCACCAATTTTATTTAATATTTATGTAGAATTTATATTAACGAAATGGAAACAAAGCTGCAAAGGTATGGGGATCCCAATAGGCAACAGATTTTTGCTGACATTACAATTTGCCGATGATCAACTGGTTTTAGCGCAAGACAAATTTGATATGGAATTCATGATAAAAAGGTTGAAAAACACATATGAATCATGGGGTCTCACAGTAAATTTACAAAAAAACAGAATATCTGGCAATAAATAGCAATGAACGAGAAAATTTAATATTGGAAGAAGGAATCCAAATAAAGCAAGTGAAACAAACTAAATATTTGGGAATGATTATGGATAACATCGAAGGTATAGGCAAAGAGAACATAAAACATAGAATTGAATTGAGTAGCAAAATAATATCATCGTTAAATTCCATATGGTGGGATAAGCATATTTGGAAAGACACAAAAAAATATATTGGTAAAACATTGGTGGAATCTGTTGCAATGTACGGAAGTGAGGTATGGACAATCAATAAGTACTACAAGAATAGACTAATAGCTCTAGAAATGGATTATTTACGAAGAAGTGCCAGAAAGTCTAGATTAGAACATGTCACAAATAAGGAAATTAGAAACATAATGGAAGCAGAAGAAAAGCATAATTGAAAGAATTGAGGAGAAGGAATTAAAGTGGTTAGGGCATGTCTTAAGAATGGAAGATGAGCGATGGCCGAAGCAACTATATGAATGGCTTCCGAACAGAAAGAAGAAAAGAGGGAGACCAAGGTTAACATGGAACGAAAACATGAAGACAATAATGCAAGCTAGAGGACTAAGCATCGAAGATGCCCAAGACCGTAGGCTTTGGAGGTTTGGCACGGGAAGACGACAGCAGCTGTAAAAACCCGACGATAGGATAGAGAGGTGTAGGAGTTCACCTGAAACAAAAATGTAAAAATCGCTCTAGCGATCGCAAATTGTCGATGTTTCACAAGAAAATTCGGAATATCCTATTAAAATAAACCGACGTTTGTATTATCAAAAAAATCAGCGAAATCCAACCGCTAGAAGTGGGGGATTAACTGGAATTTGAAATTAAAAATGTACTCCAGCAACCGCCATGATTGGTTTGTCGCAGTGTGCACCATATAATTAATTAACCCTCAATATTTAATTTATTTAGGTGTAGCATCGCACGCCGGGTATCAGCTAGTCCTTGATAAAATTCCATTAATGTTTAACCAAATTTATTATTGCTTGAATATTATTAAAGAATAATTTACTTACAACAAACCAATTTATGAATGAAAACAGTTTTGCAATATATTAAAACTTAATTTCCTACGATCTTATGATTGCCTATATTTTTTAACAAACAGACCACAGTCCAAGGCTCAAGACCTTCTGGGAAAATTAATGGTTTTTAGCCTTTCACTTCATGTTTAAATATCAATGAGACTGTCGACCTTTTGTTGTAGAAAGATGTATCGACCCACGAAATGTTAATTCAAAACATAAAATTACGTACTAAAAATGGACTTGCATCCTTTATAAAAGGAGTGATTCATAATTTATTACTTACTATTACTTTTGAGGGCCTCTCCACTTTTCAGCGGTTACCCTGTATTCCCATTCGCCATTCTTGCCGATCACGCCATTCAACCTCCTCCAGACCTCGGTCGTTCATCAATCTATGGATCTCTCCTCTCCAATTTGTTCTTGACCTGCCCCGTTTCCTTCTACCAGAAGGTGACCATTCCAAATGAGTTTTGGGCCACCTATCATCCTCCATTCTCCTGACATGGCCATACCACTGAAGAGCACGTTTTTCGATCCTTTCCACCACAGTCTCCTCCATATCCATCATCTGCCTCACTTCTTCATTTCTTCTTCTTTCCAACCTGGACACCCTGGCACTGCGTCTTATTCCATCCATCATAATTTATAAGAAACGTAAAATTTATATTTTGAGTTATTTATGAGTACATGCAATAGTGTTTTTATAACACACGCTTGCTTTAGGGGTGGTTCTTTCATTGACAGATTTTAAATTGAAGATATCATAAAGAATTATATAAGTAACTTCGTTGCTTCAGAAGCAACGGACTGGCGTTCAATCCCCACCCTGAACAAGTTTCCTCTCTGAGACTTTTTCAATGTTTTTCTGCACCTATAACACATATTTCACGAAACTCTAAGGCTCAAATAATCCCCGAACACGATATTTTCATCATAATCATCAATATCACAATCGTCTTGTTTAGTATGAATATATGAGTGAATGATATGTTTCTGTCTTAAAATGTTCGTGTTGTCTCGCTAGGTGGCCCTGCCATTGGCTGATCATTCGTCCAGGTTGGCTTTTCATATTCTTATGTTGTCAATAAGTATGTATGTATGTATGTATGTATGTATGTATGTATGTATGTATGTATGTATGATCCTGAATGTAAAATATTTTCCTGAGAGGTTGTGTTCCTAAATCCAGTGTGGCATGTAAAAATACCAAAACAAAAAGAGAGATTAAACTAGGGTATATATAAAGAAGGAAGATATATTTAAATATTGATTTTTATATTTTATTGAAAATTGACCTCTCACACTGGTAATGAAAAATGCGCATGCATTAAATAAGATTTCAAGATGCAAAAAGGAAGAATCTCCGGGTAATTTCTAATTAAGAATTATGAAAATTACACAGTGTTGATCACCTTTAAAAATGGAGGCAATGTCAAACTCCAGTAAAACAAACTTATGATCAAGTAAAGAGAATTAATATTCAATCGTATTAATACCAATACTGGATTGAAAGAGAGAGAATACTGCAATATTTAGAATATTACCCCATAAATAAATGTTAGTTATAATATGTATTTGTTCACCCCTGGTCAGCACGAGTTCTTCTCTCTCTTTCTAGTAATTTTGTTCCGTAGATATCACATACAGAGATAGTATTCTAAGTGAAAAAAGACAAAACAGGCGACACCATTGAGATTTCTTGTGTCTTTCATCTGGACGCTTGTGGGACGCAGAAGAAATTTCCCCGAAGACGCGATCGGACATCGCATCCACAGACTCTGCAACTTCTCACTAGCATATGCAATATATTCTATTCCCTCCATTCCCAGCATTAAACTGAATTATCATTTTTCTAGCCTTAATAATGATTTAAATGTTCACGAGACTTAATATAGGGTCTAAGGAAATGGTCAACATTTTTATAAAACATCCCTACTTGTAAATAAGTGCTTTGATACGTTTCCAATTTATGGCTTACATGAAATTAAAATATAATATTATAATGATATTGTGAAAAGAAAAATTAATGTCTGAACCAGGAATCGAACCGTGAAACTCTAGTTCTCCAGACTAGTGTGCAGCCCACTACATCATTCTAGACTTGGTACAAACATTAACAATTCTTTCCACATATACAAATTAAAATAGTTAATAAAAAATAATAAAATGCATAATAAAGAAGCGGATATATAAAAAATTTAATTTCAGTAACTAAAGGCCGGTTTATTATATTCTCTACGGCATTTCGGAATCGAGCGGGTCAGGCGTTAGAGCTTATCGTTCCCGGTAAACGAGATCCGCTGAAGTCGCACGCTACAGTCAGCTTGTTTTTCTTCTTCTCTCACTTTTCCTGCCTTTCGACCTCTTTCCCTTCCTTCAAGACTGACTGTAGCTTATGCCTGCAGCGGACACTTCACATCAGGAACGTCAACCACTCACGCCGCTCCAAGCACGATTACCTCCAAATGAAGTACATAATGTCTAGACTGTTCTGTGGAAAACACTCTATAGTGTACTGATGAGCATATCTTAATGGCAGTGGAGAGCTTCCAATTTCGTTTGCCGGTTGCGTCATGAAGAGAACTGGATAGCTACATACTTGGCACGAAATGTAATGAAATAATTTTAAGAAAATTTAATCAAATTTAAGGGACTACTCTAACCTGTATCACCATTTGCAACAAATGCATCGAAAGAATGAATGTTATAAGATATAACTGTGAAATTTTATGTCTAAACATAAATTTAAAAAATCTTAAATACCTTAAATGATTCTACTTTGTATGCAGCAATTACTTTCTGTTTACAGCCCAATAATCACGTCCTACGTGTTTAGGAAGCAACAAAATACATTTACAAAGATGTTTCACAAAATACTATTATAGTAACACAACTCATAGAAAAGAGAAGAGAACATAACTTAGAAACTCACATAGGATTTATAGATTTGGATAAGGCCTTCGATCGAGTAAACAGACAAAAATTATGGGAAATATTACGAATGAAAGGATACCCGCTGTGCCTTGTTGAAACAATAAAGACATTATATGAAGACACAAATATAATTATAGATACCGGATTCAAAAGAACAGATGCAATCAAAACAAATACTGGATTACGACAAGGATGTAGTTTATCACCCACTTTGTTTAATATATATATAGACGATATTTTTAATAAATGGAAAGTTTTAGTAATCCAGGAATAAGAATGGATAATAAAATGTGCATAAATAATCTTTTATTTGCTGACGATGTAATCATAATACAGAAAAATGAAGACGACTTACAGAAATCAATGCATGCATTAAATGAAATATGTAAATTATACGATCTAAAAATTTCTGTAAGGAAAACGAAGACCATGGCTTTTAGAGGAAGAGATCCAGTGAGAACCAAAATTATTTTAGAAAATCAAAGTATAGAACAGGTGTCTAGTTTCAAATATTTGGGCTGTGATGTTGGCTACAATGTGGAAAGAGATATTGACTCCAAAATAATAAATTTCAGACGGTGTGTGGAACAATACAGAGAACATTCAAAAAAAAATTAGAAAAGAAACCAAGATAAAAATGTATAATGTTATGGCGGTTCCCACAATATTGTATGGATGTGAAACTTGGGCTCCAGTGAAAAGACAGAAGGATAGAATACAGACGGCAGAGATGCGGTTCCTAAGACAAGTAAAAGGATGTACAGACTTGATAGAATAAGAAATGAGGATATAAGAGAAGAATTGAAAGTACAGCCTTTATTGGATAAAGTCACGAATTACAGACAGAAATGGATTGATCACATGGATGGAATGAGCAAGGAGAGATATCCATTGTTAGCCAGAAATTATCAAGCAAGAGGAAGGCGTGATGTTGGAAGACCTAGAAGACGTTGGGCTGATGCAATATGAAGTCGGAACGGGCAATTGCCTAATCCCTGGAGTGATGATGATGATGATGACTATTATAGTAACCCTATAATATGCCGTAACGTAATGGTTAAGGCACTACTCTACAAGCCGGAAGGTCGAGGGTTCGAGTCCCGTTGGGGTCAGGATTTTTAAACTGACCTAAACCCTGGCGGCACTATGGCCCTGGGGTCGACTCATCCTCTAACGTAATTGAGTACCAGACGCCTATTTCTTGAGGTAAATGCTGCCGTCACACAGGGCTGACAACCCGGGTGACATGAAGTGCCGATTGTCCAGAAAAAATGGGAGCATTACTCTCCTACTACCCCAAGGGCCTCCTGAGTACTGTAGTGGTATCACTTTACGGTTTAACCCTAAAACATTACATTTAGACACAAATAAATGAGGCATAAATGCGTGAAACCGGAGAAATTCCTGGTTATAGAAAATGTACCAACAACATAAGGTGAGAAGCCTAAAATGTCATACAAAAGTTATGACTTATCAATAAACAGTTGATTATTCTCTCATTCAATTTTAGTCGAAATGAGACCCAGCATCATGAGGAATTTGGGTAACTACAATACGTAGCGGCTGCTGTTTGAGAAAACCGAGCTATAAACGCTAGAGGACTTGAGATACTGATCATGTGTCACCTGTATACGGATGAACGATTTCCATCTCCCTGATTAGCACATGTGGATGTAGGGTCAGATGCCAGTTCTCAATTGTCTTATTACTAAATAGCAAATTGAGTTAATTTATACTCCAGATAGTTTTATACAAACGCTATTGCAATAAACATATTGCTCAGTCGTGTGAATTTGCGCAACTTGGTACGCTGAAGTTATTAATTCAACACTCAACTTCAGATATATCATAACAGTTCATTGTACACTCGGAGTAAGTTACATTTGCTTCTGCATTACAGAAATCTGTCAGATTCAATATAATTCTGTTAATTTCCAAGGTAACTACTGAATTATGAGAGAGAACACGATGTGAACTGTAGTAGCCATTCATCATTTCAAATTATAAGCTACGTATTCAAGATATCACATTCTGATTTAAAAAACGCAATTCCACGTATATTAACATTTAGAATATTCATGCGTGTGATAAATACACACACACACATAATGAAGAATTAAATAATAGTTATAACCCTAGTGTTTCAAAAACAAAGGTAAGCTATTTTTAATTATTAATTGCTAACTAAAGTAAATCACTGGTATTATCGAACCCGTAGGTTCATGGCGTAGCGGACATAAACTCTCCATACATCCCTAACCTGAGCTAATGTTTCCAATTATCCTCTGGTATAATGTACTTCCCTAAAATCATTGTTAAAGTTATTCTCCCGCCTCATTCTTGGTCTACCAACTGGGCGTTTTCCCTCTGGTTTTCCTACAAGAAGCTTCCATGCACATCTTTCATTCCCCGTTCTTGCCACATGCCCTGCCCATCGCAGTCTACGAGACTTAATTGTTCTTATGATATCTGGCTTCCTATAAACTTTACATTCACATACCTTACTATTCCAAATTTTGCACACATATTTACCAACTTATTTAACAACACGTTTTCAAAATTTATCGGCTCATCACAATTTAGGAACAAGATCACAAGACTCTTCTTTACTTTTGATACCACAAAACAGGACCTGTCTATACTCTGAATCTTACACAATATCTATGGCTAGAGCATGGAACTCACTTACCAGTCATGTCAGGGACTGTCAATCGCTATCATTATTTAAATCCAAATTAACTGATATCTTAATTTCGACACAATGAAAACATTAACTGCATAACTACTATATAGAGCATTCCATTAATAATCATCTAGGAAGCTACTTACTTTATTTTATATCATTTTAATTTTATTATATTCTATGTTTTAGTTAGTATTAGCTAGTATTATATTACATCATCATTGTATTTTGTTTAGTCTGTATTTTAATATCTTAAAATTGTAATATATAGGTAATTTTTGTATAATTTTACTATTCGCCGGTTGAGTGGCAGAGAAGGCCTTATGGCCTTAACTCTGCCAACTAAAATAAATTATTATTATTATTATTATTATTATTATTATTATTATTATTATTATTATAAAGACCATGTAGTTCAATGTTATATAGTCTTCTTCATTCACCTGACTGTTCATCTCTCTTTGGTCCAAAAATTGTCCTAAGAACTTAATTCTCATATACTCGTAATCTCCTTTCCTCCCTTAAAGTAAGAGTCCATGTCTCGCATCCATATAATACAGCACATATCATACATAATTGTTTAAAAAACAAAGGTAGACTATTTTTAATTATGAACAGCTAACTAACTAACTCACTGGACTATCGAACTCTAGGTTCATGGCCGCGCGGACATAAGCTCTCCACACATCCCTATGCTGAGCTAATATTTTCCAATCATTCTCTGGTATAATCTTCTTTCCTCAAATCATTGTTAATGTTATTCTCCCACTTCGTTCTTGGTCTATCAACTGGGCGTTTTCCCTCTAGTTTTCATACAAGAAGCTTCCATTCTGTTCTTTCTATCCTCATTCGTGTCACATGCCCTGCCCATCGCTGTGTACGAGACTTAACTCTTATTATATCTGGCTTCCTATAAAAAACCATGCAGCTCGCTGTTCTGTAGTCTTCTCAATTCCCCTGCCTCTTCATCTCTCTTCGATCCAAAAATTGTCCTAAGAACTTTATTCTCAAATACTATTAATCTCCTGTCCTCCCTTAAAGTAACAGTCCATGTTTCGCATCCATTTTACCCTAATGGAAAGCGGCCGCGTTTCTTGACGGTTATATGTTTATGCTGAAAGTTCACTACTTTTTTTCGTCTGGCTTATCGCCTTCGACCTGTTCGACATGGGTAACCCTTTTGGCAGCAATGCTACCGCCGGCGTAGCTGCAAATTATTATTGCTCATAACAATATCACAAACAAACTAACCAATAATAAATTTACTGGCACTGTCGAATCCGGAAGTTCATGGCCGGATATAAGCTCTCTATACACCCCTTTAACAAGCTAATATTTTTTAATCATCCTCTGTATAATTTACTTCCCTCAAATCATGGTTAATGTTATTCTCCTACCTCATTCTTGGCCTACCTACTAGGCGCTTTTCTTCCGGTTTTCCTACATGATGATTCTATGCCACTTTCCACTCTCCATTCGTGCCACATGTCCTGTTCATCGCAGACTGCGAGATTTACCTGTTCTTATACATCTGGTTTCTCATAGGGCACTTGTCTAGTGTTCTCTATTCAACTGGTCCAAAAATTTTCCTGAGAACTTTATTCTCAAATATTATAATCCAATACTACAGTCAATTGCAAATGGGAAAATACAGAATGAAATCAGTAAAATAATAGAGAAAAGTATATAATTTAACTAAAATTAAATAGCAATAAAGATATACCCATCACGAGTAAAATGGCAATGTATAAAACTTATTTCAAATCAAACATATGCAAGTGAGACTTGGACATATACAAAGAAGGAATTGAGCAGAATCCAAGCTACAGAAATTAAATTCTTACGTGGCATGACACATAAAACAAGAAGATATTTAGAATAAGGAACGACAACATCAGAGAGATGTTAAATGTAGAAATGTTAACAACAGACATAGAAAATGAATAGAATAAAATGGTTTCAACATTTAAAAAGAATTGAAAAATAAAGACTGCCACAAAGACTGTTAAATCTTAAGATACAAGGAAAACGACCACGAGGTAGACCACGAGAAAGGTGGATTAACCAGGTGAAGAAAAGTTTACTAGAAAGAGAATACGACTGGGAAGAACTAAAAAGAAGGAAAGAATGGGAAGATGGAGATGGTTGATGGCACATTTGAAATCGACCTTCCAAAAGGAGGACACGATAAGAGGATGATGATGATGTGATGACTATAGTCAATAAATCGGGTTAACTTCTAAGCGGTTTTAATGGTATAAATATGCCCAAGCAAGAATGTTATACACCGTGTAATCGAAGTCTCTGTCTCATTTAATTCATTAATAATAATTGTAATTAATAACACTGGTCAACACGATTTTTGTCTCATGAGTACCAATAGTTGTACTTAATGCAGTTCTTTATCGTGTTTTCAAATATGTATTGTGGCAAGTCATTCACTCAGCCTCCTGAGTAACTCTATAAATAAATCCCAATGTTGGAAATAAAATCAGAAACAATTATAATATCATTAAACGAAGCAGTTATTAGACTTAGGTCATATTTATATTCAAATTGATCAGGGAAGCGAGTGGAACCTGATTATGTAAGAGCAAATGTCGTATAAAATCATCCGAAGAAGTCAGTATCAATGGAATGAAATGACTAGTTATTAAGAAGGGTAACGGCAACTCAGGTAATGCCACCCTTTCTTTTGTTAAGACGGTAGTGGCCGACACATGGATAATAACTTAAGTATTGACAAAATCTTTTGTTCGCCAGATTGAGTAGAAATATCTTCTAAGCATGCAGTTAACTGATTTATTGTGGACAGCCATAACCCATTAGCTAAATTTACAAGGGGGGGTTTTACCCTGAGACAAACAACGCTAGCAGAAAGTGTGGGAATATGGCAATTTTCTAGCGTCTGAAGCCTAGGGAAAACCCAAGCCTAGCTAATATTTGTGACCCGACTGTACGTGAAGCCAGCACGGGAAAAAGGTCCTACCTCTGATGGCGTAAATCGCCAATAATAAATTTGTAACACCCCCATGATTAAAATAGAAGAGTGCATTAACCAATGATATGTTTTGTTTTATGTGCCTAAGCACTGATCTCAGGTCCACGAGATCGATAGTGGGAGTAACGAGTTTACCTAGTAGGCGAGAGAGGCTTCTCCTAGTCACTTCTCTTATACAATTACACAAAGTCACTTCTGATATACATTTCTACTAGTCACCTCGCCTATACACATATACTCGTCGACACGCTGGCAGCCTGGCCACCAGTGGAAACTTAACGCTAATTTTGGACTTAGCCTTTTTTTTTTAATATCGTAACTTGTACATTATTTTTTATTAAGCGCCTGAATATTTAGGCCTCATAATTTAAGTCAGTAAATCTGTGATTCAGTAGGCCATCGGATAATTACTAACGGGGTAAACCCACAACTGACGACCTCGCCGATTAGAGATCAGTGCAAGGCAACTCAAACTATAGATTGTACAGTGCTGCACCATTTCGTGTGCATCAGACAAGAATAAAATACATTCAAAACGAATCCCTCTACACATTAATTCTGCCCGACGAAGTCCTTGTGGAATCCCTGGATGAGAACTCATGCCTACCGATATTCCAACCTGAGCGAACCTACACCTAAATCCCCCAGTGAACCGGGGAAGTCCCTTTACGAATCCAGCGCCCACCAAATCAACTATCCAAACCATCCCCACTAATATCCTTCTTCATGTTGTCTCCCAACAGTGGGGCTTTTATCCTAGCAACTCAATGGAACCCATTAAAAATCCCGCTCCAGTATTCGGAATTTCTCCATCACCCACAGTTTTTTTTATTTCAATTTCAATTAATGGATTTAAATAATTATTTTTAATACACTTTTTTTCGTCCATTTGTCCATTTTAAAATAAAACCAAATGAGCTAACTCAGGAGGTTTCAGCTATGGAAAAGAGATATCAAGGCAAATGAAATCCTAATATGCTGGCCGATTATTGTTGGACCATCAAGAGGGATGCTCCACAGGCAAAATATAGCAGAAATCGTCATTTCTTACTTTCTAGATGAGTCCGAATGTTCGAATATTGTGTAGTTATGAATGTAGAAAATATTAAAGTGTTTGAAATTATTAATTCCTGTCTCTCGGAAACCTTGCGCGATGGAGAAAACCCGATATCATAATTGAATTCAGGAGAACAAATACTATCAGAATCACATATTTTTCTTTCTGAGACAAAAAAGTTTTTTTTTGTTGCTCAGTGTTATTGATGCATATAATACATTGTTCTTTGTCATCACAGCGCTCCTCAAACATTTTTAAAGTTATATAAAACGACCGAAAATTTATATCACCAGAAATATTTTAATCACTAATGAATGAAGTTATTAGTAACAATCTTTATATACACGATTAACGAACAACCGAACACTCTCCAAGTAAGCAAAAGAAAAATGTTGAGGAAGATCATATGCATATGGCCGAGGGACAGATTACAAATGAAGCACTTCCAAAGATTTAAGCAATTAATGACACATAACTTCAAGCCATAAACACCAAATGGAAGAGGGAGATCATAATGCAAGACAGAGACGAAAGATAAAAACACTTGCTTTCAAAATAGAATCCTCACGTATACAAAAGATTGCGCGGTATACCAAGACGAAGTTAGGTTGACCTCTTCGAAGGATATGCAGGAAACAATTGATAGCATACAGTGATAAATAGGAAATGTTGTAAAGTCCTAAGAAGACAATTAAACAGTGACTGATAATGTGTTAGGACTAATTAAGTGGACAAAATCAAACCAGTGCAGAAGATGAACCCAATGATCAAACCAAGCACAGCAAGTATCGCTTATATGATATAGCTCAACTCGACAGACGTGCGGAAGCAGTGAATTGTTTTTAAATGCTGGTAATAAAAGCTCTAATCGTATTAAGGGAAAAACTGTTAGTTTTCTTAATGTCTTTTGCCCTTAAATTGGCGAAACACTAATTTCTAGTGTCAGTTATTTAAATGTGTTAGACTGAACCGAAAGTGCCTTTCTGCGGTTCAGTATGGTATCTTTGTTCTCCTCCCTACTACAGAACATTTATGAAATATGCCAATGTCCTCTTTTCCGTGTGGCTACCCCTTCCCTTTTCATCCTTTCTGCCGCGCATCTCTACAGCGCATATCCCCTCTACTTGTGAACCTTTATATGCATTGTACTCTTACCGAACATCATCATTCGATCAGCCTAGCAAGTGGCGTTTAGTTACTTAAAAGCGGATTCAATATTGGAATCCAATTCTAACTCACCATGCAGTTAAGAAGTTAATATGGTGGTCTATGTATAGACAAGTTGATTAAGACCGAGAAGAGGTCGATTTTGAGTTAGTCCAGCTATGTACGGAAGAAGTGTTTCCTAAAAGCTTGGACATCTGTGTGAGTGTGGCATTATGTCTGGTACGTTATGTGTTTAGTTATTTCTACAAGCTATGCTTGATTGATTGATCAAGAACCATTTTATGTTATTAATTTATTATTAGTTTTAATATTCAACTTGTTTATATTAAAAGCTTATCTTTTATACAACGCCCCTTTGTTATTATTCAAGTATAGTAGTTGATCACTATCCTGTAACAAAATCACTCACTGTATGCATTTAGTAATCAGAATCTATAGGCTATTTGTATGTATGTTCATCAGGGAAAGAAAGATGAATTAATAGCTGCCTTTCATGGGCCCGAGGCAGGCTGCTTTCTTACCGATAACATCTTTGAATATCACGATCACATTAATAAATACAGCATTAACAAAACTCGATCCCGGACAAGTGTTACGCTGAGCGTGGTTTGCTTGTCTAACGTCGTAAAAGGTAGCAGTCAGCGTGGTTTTGGGTTTCGTAACCCCCACAAATGGTAGGCAGACCGTGGTTGGTTTCCAAAAGTGCCACAAGACCACATTGAAAACATACGTAATCATTCATAAATGTAAGTAATTACTTTTATTTAGTGTAATTCAATACTAATTTAAGTAATTTCTACTCATTCGTTTTTCCAATATTTCATTAAAAATAATGAATATATTATATCAATGTATCTTATAGGATACACTGCATTTAAAATAATTTCGAGGCCTATAATATATCTGTAAAAGTTTCTCCCATTCTAAAAATATCATTTTCAAATAAATGATGCTTTTTATAAATAATGAGAAAGCACCCCAGTCAAACCCATTATACGAGATCGTCAAAAACTAGTTAGTTGCTGCTACAAACAGTTGGAAGTATACATCACCATAAACAACACGTAGCAGAAGCTTAACCTGCCGAAGATGGAAGATAACTTCCGAAAGCGCTCCAGTTAATTATATATACAATATTTTAACAAAGTTGAGGACGACGGCACCTGCCAACAGGTACCTTTTAATTCTTAACTTTCATCATATTTATAAATATAGTATATCACGAATTATATTATCATGATTTGTTTTCCACAAGAACGTTATGGTAGGCTTCAATATTCTGCCTCAGTCTATATTTTCATTCTAATCATAAAATATTACGATTTGATTTTGATTAAATCTTCAGCAATATTATAGAAACTAATATTATGTATGATCAAAAAAGTCTCTCTTTTGTCGCATGTTAAATTACTGTGAGGTGTTAATTTCAAGGCAAAACGAATTAAATCCAACTTATTATGACGCTATGAAAAGCAGCATTACATTAAGCTACAAAAATATAAATAGATGGCTAATACGATTACACAGATCTGCTTTATACTTCTATTACATAACTAAATGTTTCACAATGTTTGAAACATATTACCTGTTCAAAAATGTTGTCTATAAAATGTTTTTTTAATTATGTTTTCCAAAAAAAATTGTATTCGCTCATTCAAACTTAAGAGAGAAATATGAAAAGTTAAAAAAAAACTCTTGATAATAACACGATTGTACTTTTCGTGTGCAATTATGTGTTTATGTAAAAGTACATATGTAAAACTTAATATAGTTATTACATGGTATCCATCATTAAATTATACTAATGTTTCCCAAGTGATCGAAATTCGACCATAAATAACACGTCACTGTATATTATAGCTACTAGAAATTTTTAATTATAAATTTATTAGACCATCGTTTCCCAACCCCCAAGGGGTTCGCAAAATATTTCAAGGGGTTCGCCAAAACTTTTCCGTAATGGCGGGTTTCGAGGTTAGATTAATTAATTGTTCCTTCATTTCTGCGACATTGGCATAACATATAATAATAAGATTAATAATAATAATAATAATGTTTATTATTGTTATTATTATTTTAAAATTAAATTAACCCTATAATGACCCTTGTTACATATGTTACATATCGGGAATTTATCACATCATTTCAACAATAAATTAATATTTACCGCGAATCCCTGAGTAGGTTTAACCGTTGAGGGTCTTTTTTATTTTATTTTTGTCAGCATGTTCCATCACAAAGAAATTAATACTATATAATTTAATTTACAACATTATGTACATACAATTATTTACAAAAAAAGGGTTAAATTAATTTGCTTGGGATTAAATGTTATGCATGTCTACTGTATATTTCAAAGTCAGTGATTCACCTAATTCAGATCGTTGTGGAAGGAATTAGCGAGTCGAACCGCTATATCGGACCATCCTCATACAAATACAGGGTAACTGATGATGGAGTGATAGTATTCTAAATTACCACGCAGAATCGTGAGGAATTTGGGTAGATACAATTCTTTACCTTGTCGTGGTGGAGTGGCTTGCGTGCTTAAATGATCCCGAGAGCTATGCCGGCGGTAGCATTGCTGCCGATAGGGTTACCCATGCCGAGCTGGTCGAAGGTGACAAGCCAGACGAAAAAAGTACCTTGGTCGAAAGAGTGACGATCTGTCACCGTAACAACCATCAAGAAGTGCGGACATGGGTTCAACTGGGGTAAAATTTTCCGGAGGTCAAATAGTTCCCATTCGGTTCTCCGTGCGGGGACTACTTCAGGGAACCCATGCCAAAGGCTCAAACATAGGGACATGTCCCTGGGAACATGGAATGTTAGGACTATATACAATAGCGGGGCTCTAGAGGTATAAACTCGTGAAATAGATAAATCACCCTTGGATATAGTCGCTTTGCAGGAAGTTAGATGGCCAGGAGAAGGTAGTCAGGAATCAAGAAGATTGTTTTAGGGGGGTGCAGAAAGACATGAATTTGGAACGGGTTTTTTAGTCCGAAGGAAGATCCTGTCCGCTATCCGAGATATTAAGTGATAGGATATCTTACATAATTCTAAAGGGTAAACAACATGATTTTGTAATCGTAAATGTACGTTTGCCCACAGAAGATAAAGATGACAAGATCAAGGATGAGTTCTATGAAGAATTAGAATGCGTATTTGATAGCCTTTCACAATATCATATGAAAATTGTCTTAGGAGATTTCAATACAAAAGTGGGACGGGAAGATATATTCAAACCAACAATAGGCAAATTCAGTCTTCATAAAAATAGTAACAACAGTGGGGTTAGATTAGTCACCTTTGCCACATCAAAAAATCTCATTGTTAAGAGCACAACATTTCAGCATAAGGATATTCATAAATACACCTGGACGTCTCCAGATGGCGAAACTAGGAACCAGATAGATCACATATTAATGGATAAACGCTGGCAGAGTAGCATCATCGATGTTAGATCAGTTAGAGGGACAGACTGCAATTCGGATCATCATCCCGGTCAGGGTGAAAATCAGACAACGACTATCGCTTATGAGAGGAACAAACGCTAAAAATTATTCTGAAAATTTTGATTTAAAAAACTTGAAAAATGCAGCAAGAATACCAAATTAAAATTGCTAATAGATTTGAAGCACTGAAATCTTCAGATGACAATGTGGCAAACGAAGAAGAAACTAATATAAATAAAGAATGGGAGGCTATAAGGGATACTATTAAATTGTCAGCATCAGTAAGCATTGGTTATTTAAATAAGAGGCAAAACAAGAAATGGTTTGATGAGGAATGAGCCGACATTGTAAATAAAACAAAACTAGCAAAAATGAAATGGTTACACGAGCCAAATGAGGTAAATTTGGAGCAATTAGATAGTGTTAGACGCGAAACCACGAGGTTACTAAAGATTAAAAAGAGGGAATATTTGAGAGAGAAGATTAATGATCTTGATATGAATGCCAAAAATAGGAACATTAGAGATTTACATCAGGGAATTAGGATAGAGAAGGAAGGGTTTCAGACTAGAACAAACATAATTAGGAATGAAAATGAGGTATATTAAATAGATGGAAAGTTACTTTAATCATCTACTAAATGTATAGAAAAGGATATTGAAGAGGATAATTTACACACAGCAGAAATGCTAATCCCAGAACCAAGTGCATTAGATGTTGAAATAGCGATAAAAAAATTGAAGGTGTATAAAGCATCAGGTTCAAATGAGATCCCAGCAGAACTGATAAAATCAGGGGGAGAAAAATTGATGGACAAGATACGCCAGTTGCTTAATATGATTTGTGATAAAGAAGCTCTTCCAGATGAATTCAAAGAATCGATTATCGTACCGTTATATTAGAAAGGAGATAAATCTGATTGCAACAACGCGTTGTCACTCAAATTGTGTATATATATACTTACAATTGTAAACAGACAGATTGCTACTTTCACGGTGGAAACCGTATCTGTTTCATTAAATACTTATTCTACAAGATCTGCGTTCAACTATTAGTGCAGCCACCTCGCTTTTCTAGGATCAGGCTTAGTTCTGATTCCGAACATCAATATCCTTTATATTTCAACATTTGACCGGTTCCTCAAATCCTATAATAATATAACCAACTTCAAGAACGAGAAATAAATACAAGATCATCGCCTCCTAAGATTACACATATTCCGAAAATCCTAACATATCCTTTCTTCATTTAATAATCAAACCAATACAATCACATATCTACCTGAGGAACCTCCATCCCAGATGTTACAGAAGTCATAAGTTCATGGGCGCGGGATGTAAGCTCTACACACCGAGATATCTCTATCTGAGCTGATTTTTTCTATCGATATAATGTATAATTCAATTTTCTCATATCGGGGTAAATATTATTCTCACACCTGATTCTTGACCTACAAACTGACAGTTTTTCCTCTGGTTTTCTCCATTCCCCATTTGTTCCTCATGCCCTGCCCTTGGAGTCTAACAGACACATGTTTTATCGGGATTACCATACTGTACTTAACTGCAAAATCATTTCTTCTCCTATAATTGTAGTTGTGGAACCAGGCTTACGATGTCTGACCTGAGTAACTTCAAAGTGGACCAATTGTTATATGGAGCTATAGTGATTAAAACAGTTATACAATATAATAATAATAATAATAATAATAATAATAATAATAATAATAATAATAATAATAATAATTATTATTATTATTATTATTATTATTATTTTCTTTCGAAATGTATCCACAATTCAATGGTGTTGAGTCGCCCTCAAGAAATTTGCCTTCTCCATTTTTAGCGACGCTGAACAGCTATCTGTAGTCCCACTTCACCCATACTTCTCACTCAATCCATCCAATTCTCTCTACGTCTTCTCCTTTTTCTTTTTCCACCTATTCTCCTCTCCAAAAATTTCTTTGGGATTATATCAGATGACATCATCTTGCAATATCCGTTCATTATTGTCGTTATTCATAATTATATCATAATTTATTATTATTATTAATTTTATTTATAGCTATACAAATTGTAGTCGGTGGATTCGGAAATTGATTACTTCCTTTTCACCTTAATCGCCTTTCTTCAGTTGTCTGTAACAGATTTCTTTCAACCTCCATAATTGTCCTAATTTAAACGTTTTTAATTTTTTCTAATCTGGACTTCCGCGATTATCTTCTCCAATAATCCATCTCAGTTGATAATAACTTGTCACCTCGACATATTTAAGTTATCCATGTCTCTGATCCATATAACATAGCACTCTTTACAATAGCTTTACAAATAAATGTCTTTCTTCTGTAAATTATATTTTTTACTCCATAATGCTGGGTTCAGCATGCCAATTATTCTCCGTCCATCTGCTATTCTTTTTTATATTTCTGATTATGATGATCCTTATCTTTCTATGATTGATCCAAGGTTTCTGAATTTGACATTTTTAATGATATTTATTCATATAAGATATTGTTCATCAATATTGTTTATTAATTATTGTGTTTTATTATTAACTATGATTTAAGGGAAGTAGATTATACAGGGAATGATTGGAAAGCATTAGCTCAGGATAGGGATGTATGGAGAGATTATGTCCGCGCGGCCATGAACCTTCGGGTTCGATAGTGCCAGTGAGTAAGTAAGTTTTATTTATTTTAATTTGTAATCCTCATTGTAATATAATAATAATAATAATAATAATAATAATAATAATAATAATAATAATAATAAAGTAATAATTTTATTTAACATGGAAGAGTTAATGCAATAATCATTATATTACAATAAAGTTTTGCCTTCTAATCAAACGGGAAAGTATCATGTATGAAAATGCATTTATACATGTAATTATTCTTGTACTAATATCAAATACTACTGACGCAAAAATAGTATTACTTACTTACTTACTTACTTACTCACTGGCACTATCGAACCCGTAGGTTCAAGGCCGCGCGGACATAAGCTCTCCATACATCCCTATCCTGAGCTAATGTTTTCCAACCATTTCCTATATAATCTACTTCCCACAAATCATAGTTAATGTTGTTCTCCCACCTCATTCTTGATCTACCAACTGGGCGTTTTCCCTCTGGCTTTCCTAAAGAAGCTTCCATGCACGTCTTTCATTCCCCATACGCGCAACATGTCCTGCCCATCGCAGTCTACGAGAGGAAGTATTAAAAAAATTATTTCAAGAGATTTAGAGGACTAGATGTCTCTACAGAATTTGTTAGTTAATGCGATAATCTTGTTATTGAAAAACATTATTTGGTATTTTTTGCGTAGTGGGAGTTTAAGAGGAACTCGATACTTTTTTACATACATCTACAAATATTTTGATCCATTATTATTAGAGATAAATAAAGATATAGAAAATAAAGTAAATAAATTCCAGGCTATTTGTGGAACCATAAAAAGAACCTTAGGTCGGAAAACAAGGAAAGATACGAAACTTAAATTATATAAAACAATGGCTGTTCCTTTGTTGTTGTATGGAAGTGAAAATTGGATAATGAAATCAAGGGATAAAAGCAGGATACAGACTGCGGAAATGCTGTTTTTACGTAATGTGAAAGGATGCACAAGAGCGGATAGAATAAGGAATGAAACTATACGAGAAGAATTAAATATATGTAAAATTGAAGATAAAATCAGCGAAAATAATAAGAAATGGACAGAACACTTAATGAGAATGAACAACGAAAGAATACCAAAAAGAACCTTCCTGTATAATCCCAGAGGAACAAGAGATGTTGGCCGACCACGTAGAAGATGGACTCCACTTTTAACTTCGCCGGAACAGGCTGCATAGCCTAAACCTTATAGTGGAAGAAGAAGATTATTAGAGATGAATCGGATATCCTGTAACTATCCGGCATCCGGACCAAATTTACTATCCAACCGGATACCTGATATTAAGATAGTATCCGGCCGGACACCGGATTAAAAAAAATACGAAACGTAAAATTTAAATACTTTATTTATTCAACATAACAAATATAATCGCCATATTTTCATTGTACAAAAAAATACTCTTACTGTACTAAGGGAAAATTATGGTGAGTGAACGCCAATGTTTCTGCATTAAGAGGCAACAAACGGTTTCGCTTGTCTTGATAGACAAGGCTTGCTTCAGAAAAAGTCTTTCACAATATACGTTGTTGCAGGATGCTGAAATATAAATTTTGGCAAACTTTGTTAAGTTTGGGTATTGTGTAGCATTAGCTGACCACCAATTATAGGGATCACGATCGCGGTTAAATTCGCACTGAATTCAGGTAAAAACCAATTTCACAAGCAATAACGTTTTTTTTTTTTCTTGATCGTAAGACTGACTACTGTTGTTTTCATTTCCTATTTCATTGAAGCAATCCCAGAACGAACCATGACATATAGCCGACTTTGTCACCTCTCCTCTATATTTCTTAGCCGGTGTTGAAGATGAACTGCTTAATCGTCGATAAATCTTTTTAGAATTACTTAAAATACTTTTATAATAATCTCAAACTACAATAAGGCGTTATTTAATAATCTCAAATGATCGTGTTTGCAATCAATTCAACAAGTCAATGAAACATTTGCTAACTTCGTTCATGAATAAAAATACCCGAATTCACTCGAATCCGTCCGATCATTCATGCTCCATCTACTCGAACTCTCACGTTACGATTCGCCAATAGGCAATTTTCGCCCGGATATCCGACTATCCGGCCTCAAGGTTGGCCGAATATCCGGTATCCGGCCAAACAGCTATCCATTTCATCATTAATTATCATTAATTAAAAGAGTACATCACCTCAAGGTATTATAAATTGGTTAATGTTATTTCAACATTTCAATTTGAATCAGTGTCTGTAAAATAATTGTCTTCCCCCTTTCAATTACACCGCTACAATAGGTAGCGGATCCAGGTTGAGAGAACCAGCTAAACCGCTGGGCACCCGAAATGCTGACCACATGTCTCCCTATACTGATTGGATAATGCTCCACCTGTGCCATTAACACACGTGGATATGAGACCACCAGCCGGCTGGTAGGCCAAGAGCCTTCTAGACTTTTCGTGCCATTGATTTATTTATTTTAATCATATTTTGTTGGATCAGTCTTACCAACTTCAACATTCCACATTATCATAAGTAATGCCACGAGTGATTTCCAATTTATCTAGAGAATTTGGAAATCAATAGTGGCTTTTGTTAGGACTATTTAACGAATAAAATTAAGCTGTTTACTCACAAATCATTACTCGAATATAGTTATTTTAAAATATTTATATATTTAATGTAAACGGCTATGTTTGAAAACAAATGAGAAACGATTGGGACGCTTCATTTGCTTCTTTTGTCATCACTGCAACAAGATCATATTATTTATTGCCAAAAGAACGCAATATTGTAAGAATGCACTCTAGTGGAGAAAAAATGAAACACATCAAACTGTATATTAATTAATTTCTGATGTCCTATGATGTAAATATGACAATTATATTTTTCTGGAATGTTATTACCTGGAAAAAATACATTTAAGAAAGTGCAAACAGTGTTTTTCTTGTGGTATAACCAATTGTTACAAATGGTTTTATATTAACTCCCTCATACGCTGTGTGTTGACATCCATGCATAATGTATACAATCTGGTAGCCGTATTTCTTAGAGAGTCAGTCACTGCAAAATAATGCTATGATCTATTCAGAATGTTAAAAAGGAGGTGCTTTCTTTATTATAATAAACTTTAGTTGGTACATTCTAGGCGAAACACGACTGTGATTGGTTGTAAATAAAAAAATCATTGAAACGTGATTGGTCATTGATTCCCATTTGGGGCATAAGTTAAATAGTCAAGTTAATTGTAAGCATGTTTAAGGGTATCGTTATCAGTTCTTAAATATTTTTTGTTCAGTACATGTTATCAAAGTTTTTATTAAATCCAACATAATATGAAATAAAATTATGTATATTTCATTTATGCCTTTATATACGCCTATCTCGAAAATTATAATTGAAATTTTAATGTAATTCATTATATTTTAATGCTGTGGCGAAATTTATTTAAAAACAATAATTTGGCTTGTGGAAAGTCTATAATAAATTGAGGACAAACAAATACATTTGTTTAAAATTATGTAATTAACATTTAATGAAATTCGTAGCAATTTTATATAAAACTATAATAATTTCAATTACAGAAATTTAATTTCCAAAAGATTTGTTTGGTACGTGGTAACAGCATAAATGAAATTGCGGATAAATGAATGTGTTTTGCGCATAATGGATGCCTAGGTTGTCTGCATAATACGAGTCGGTTAGCTCATTAATACCTCTCATTGTTTTAGGTTGAATAAAGCAGAGTGTTTTTTTTATCCCATTATATACCATTAAAACAGGCTTTTGTGACATATTAAAGTTTATACTTTATGCTATCAAACATTTAACACTTGTCACAATAACGGATTTGTTCATTTCGTGTTCGTGTTAAAAACTCGTATAGAAACCACGGCATATAAACAAACTTGTCTAAACAAATTGTTTCAAACTTTTTGTGTTTTTAAATTAAGCACAACAACGTGTTGTATAGGGGAAATAATGAATTATTATATTCATCATTACTTTTATTGTTTTAAAATATTAAAAGACCCAATAAATGATAAAAACAAAGTCCGTCACGCAGCAACTGCGTAAACTAAGCGAAGTTTTCTGCAACTCAAATTTATAATCCTATTTAGCTGCTTTACTTACTTACTTACTCACTGGCACTATCGAACCCGTAGGTTCATGGCCGCAAGGACATAAGCTCTCCATACATCCCTATCCTGAGCTAATGCTTTCCAAACATTCCCTGTATAATCTACTTCCCTCAAATCATAGTTAATGCTATTCTCCCACCTCATTCTTGGTCTACCAACTGGGCGTTTTCCCTCTGGCTTTCCTACAAGAAGCTTCCATGCAAGTCTTTCATTCCCCATACGTGCAACATGTCCTGCCCATCGCAGTCTACGAGACTTAACTGTTCTTATTATATCTGGCTTCCTATAAAGACCATGTAGTTCATTGTTAAGTAGTCTTCTCCATTCACCTGTTTGTTCATCTCTCTTTGGTCCAAAAATTTTCCTAAGTACTTTATTCTCAAATACTTGTAATCTCCTTTCCTCCCTTAAAGTAAGAGTCCATGTTTCGCACCCATATAATATAACTGGTAGAATAATAGTTTTATATATTTTCAGTTTAACGTTTTTTGAAAGGAGTTGGGACATCAAGAGTCTCTGCAATGCATAATAGCACGCATTTCCAGAATTGAGCCTATGTTTAATTTCTTTGTGCATCTCATTCCTATTTGTGATCATTGTTCCTAGGTATTTGAATTCAGCCACTTCCTCAAAATTTTCCTCATTTGTCATTAGCTGTCCATTTCCATTATATAATGAATTTCTACATGTGGCCATATATTTAGTTTTATTGATATTTACTTCCAGTCCTAAGTTCTTAGTGTTACTCAATAGTGTGTGCGTATTGTCCTTTAGTATCTCCTCGCTATCGGCCAACAATACTACATCATCAGCATAAACTAACAGCTTATTAATACCATTGAGTTGTAATCCTTCCTCATTCTCTAAAGACTTAATGGCATGCTCTAGTACAAAATTAAATAGTAGAGGAGATAGTGCATCTCCTTGCTTCAACCCATTCTGGATTTCAAAAGTATCCGAAAACTGTTTGCCTACACGCACCCTACTCTTTGTGCCATTTAGACACATTCGTATAAGTCTAACTAACTTTTTAGGAATTCCGAACTCCAGCAGGATACTATATAACTTCTCCCTCTTAATTGAATCATATGCTTTTTTGAAGTCTACATACAGTTGATGTACAGTACCATTATATTCCCATTTCTTTTCTAAAATCTGTCTTATACTAAAAATCTGATCAGTTGTAGACCTGTTTCTTCTAAATGCACATTGATGATCTCCTAGAATGTCATCAATATAGGGAGTAAGTCTGCTTACTAATATATTTGTTAGAATTTTGTACGAAGTTGAAAGTAATGAGATGCCCCTGTAGTTGTTGCAATCAGTTTTATCTCCTTTCTTATAAATTGGTACGATAATTGACTCCTTCCATTCATCTGGAAGAGCTTCTTTTTCCCAAATCATACTAAGCAACCAGCGTACCTTGTCCATCAATTTTTCTCCCCCTGATTTTATCAGTTCTGCTGGGATCTCATCTGAACCAGATGCTTTATACATCTTCAATTTTTCAATCGCCATTTCAACCTCTAATGCACTTGGTTCAGCGACTAGCATTTCTGCTGTCTGTAAATTATCCTCCTCAATGTCCTGTTCTGTATGTACATTTAATAGCTGATTAAAGTAACTTTTCCATCTATTTAATATACTCCTGGAATCTGTAATCATATCCCTATTTTCATTCCGAATTATGTTTGTTCTAGCCTGAAACCCTTTCTTTTCTATACTAATTCCCTGATATAATTCTCTAATGTTCCTATTTTTTGCATTCATTTCAAGATCATTAATCTTCTCTCTCAAATATTCCCTCTTTTTACTCTTTAGTAGCTTGGTGGTTTCCCGTCTAATACTACCCAATTGCTCTAAATTTACCTCATTTGGCTCGTGTAACCATTTCATTTTTGCTAGCTTTCTTTTCTTTGCAATGTCGGCACATTCCTCATCAAACCATTTCTTGTTTTGCCTCTTTTTTAAACAACCAATGCTTTCTGATGCTGACAATTTAATAGTATCTCTTATAGCCTCCCATTCTTTATTTATATCAGTTTCTTCTTCGCTTGCCACATTGTCATCGGAAGATCCCAGTACTTCAAATCTATTAGCAATTTTGATTTGGTATTCTTGCCGCATTTCATCATTTTTCAAGTTTTTTAATTCAAATTTTACAGAATCATCTTTAGCGTTTGTTCCTCTCATAAGCGATAGCCGTTGTCTGATTTTCACTCTGACCAGATGATGATCCGAATTGCAGTCTGTCCCTCTAACTGATTTAACATCAATGATGCTACTGTGCCAGCGTTTATCTACTAATACATGATCTATCTGGTTCCGAGTTTCTCCATTTGGGGACGTCCAAGTGTATTTATGTATATCCTTATGCTGAAATGTTGTGCTCTTAACAATGAGATTCTTCGATGTGGCAAATGTGACTAATCTAACCCCGTTGTCATTACTATCTTCATGAAGACTGAATTTGCCTATTGTTGGTTTGAATATATCTTCCCGCCCCACTTTTGCATTAAAATCTCCTAAGACAATTTTCATATGATATCGTGAAAGGCTATCAAATACGCATTCTAATTCTTCATAGAACTCATCCTTGATCTTGTCATCTTTATCTTCTGTGGGGGCATGTACATTTACAATTATAAAATCATGTTGTTTACCCTTTAGAATTATGTATGATATCCTATCACTAACAAACTTAATATCTCGGATAGCGGATAGGATCCTCCTTCTGACTAAAAAACCTGTTCCAAATGCAGGTCTTTCTGCACCCCCGTAGTATAATGCAAAGCTTCCTGATTCCTGACTACCTTCTCCTGGCCACCTAACTTCCTGTAAAGCGACTATATCCAAGGGCGATTTATCTAGTTCCCGCGTTAATATCTCTAGTGCCCCGCTATTGTATAAAGTCCTAACATTCCATGTTCCTAGGAACATGTCCCTGTGTTTGAGCCTTTGGCATGGGTTCCCTGAAGTAGTCCCCGCCCGGAGAACCGAATGGGGGACTATTTGACCTCCGGAAAATTTTACCCCAGTTGAACCCATGTCCGCATTTCTTGACGGTTGTATTTTTACGGTGAAAGATCGTCACTCTTTCGACCAAGGTACTTTTTTCGTCTGGCTTATCACCTTCGACCAGTCCGGCATGGGTAACCCTATCGGCAGCAGTGCTACCGCCGGCATAGCTCTCAGGATCATTTAAGCACGCAAGCCACTCCACCACGACAAGGTAAAGATACCATGGAGGGATTTAGCTGCTTTATGAAATATATATTTCTTTTGTTAGTTTAACTGTATGGTAATTTCGAGTTACTTTGCGACAATGTATACGAGGGGGTTACTAGAGCATTTTTTTAAATTTCAAGTGTGAGGTAAAACGTCCAATTTAAATGGTCGAATGTGGCTCATTTTTTGAGAATACCTTCCTCGTTTTTTTCAATAGAATGTACTGAGTTTCGTTCCGAAAAATCTAATATTGCTGTGTCTAGAGCGATTTTTAGATTTTCTTTTCAAGTGAATTCCCATTCCTAATATTCGAATTTCTGGTTAACGAACTCGATCTTATATTTTTAATTGACTACAATATACCGAGTTTGGTACCGAAAAAATAAAATTGTGGCTCCAGAACGTTATATTCACACAAACACATATTTTTGTCAGAGTAATGTTCGGTGACTACTAGTTACGATAGATGAAGATATGAAAATATTTTCAGAAAATATTTTCGTGAGAACAACCTCAATAGCTTCATTCCTATGGAATTCGCTAAAGCAGAATATACTTGAAAAAGTTATACTTTCAGTTCTCTACCGTATAAATTTAGAACAGGAAAGACAAGGGTTTTTAAAATCGGTTATGAAGACTGGGCAATGCCTGTGGAGAAGACAGAATTAGTGACAAAAAATACGATTCACAAAAAAGTATACAATTATCATCATCATCCATGCAAGTATTAGGTCGTGTGGCCTGTTACGGTCTCAAAGAGGAATTTTCCAACCAGCGTTTTATTGGATGTCCCAGCGATATTTTGCCTTGGGGGCAGTAACGAAGAATGGCTTTTGGAATTCTATGAGACGGCTTTCGTTGAAGATGGGCTTTCCAGTTGTTCTGGTAGTTTTGTATATGGTGAAGAATGGGTTCTACATCAAACTCTTCCATAATTTCCTCATTTCTATGGTCCCACTTTGTGTAGCCTGTTGTACGACGCATAAATCACATCTCATTTGCTGTTATTTGGCTTTCATCTCTTCTTCGTATTGTCCATGCATCACTACCATATCTTAATACTGGTCTTGCGAGAACCTTATAAAGCTGTATCCTTATGTTCTTCTGTACTAAAGATAGTTTCATTATACTGTTTAATTATCCCCGTTGTTTTTGTATTTTTTTTTATTTTCTTTGATATATCAGCTTCATCTTGAAAATGTTAAATTATAACCCAAATAATTAAATTTGTTTTCTCGTTCTAAAATTTCATCATCCAAAACAATTTTGCTAGGTATAGGGTATTTCCCACAAAAGGCCATCACTTTAGTTTTCTTTGTATTTATTTCCATACTGTACCTTTTTTTTGCAATTATATTAAATTTGTGTATAGAATACTGTAAATCTGTTTCTGTTGGAGCTATTAATATTAAATCATCTGCAAAAAGCTGAGTCTATTTTATGGTTTCTATTAATTTGGATAGAACCGTGTCTCATCTGTCGCCAATCTTGGAGTATTCTATCCATGTATATGATAAAGAGCAAGGGCGAGAGGTCACATCCTTGTCTTACGCCCCTCTTAATTTCGGTCCATTCTCTTTGTGTGTTATTGATTCGAACTGAAATCAAATTTGTTTTATAGATATTGTACAAATTTAAAATATGCTGTTGTGGTAGATTGTTGTCAGCTAAAATTTCCAACAGTTTATTCCTATTGATTTTGTCGAAGGCTGTTTTGAAGTCCACAAAAGCTAAATGTGTTTCTACATTGAACTCCCTGTGCTTTTCTATTAATAATTTCATGGAGAAATAACCATCATAGCAGGATCAAAAGTATACAGTACCATTCGAAAATCATTGAAATGCAAAGTACTGTATAATTATGCCGCGGTGGGGTAGTGATTAAGTTCCATGCATGTAGTTCCGAGGGACGCGAGTTCAAACCCGGCCGGGGTCGATGGATTTTTAGGAAAAATCCAAGGAACAAGTCCTCCGGGAGGGACTTTAAGCTGTGGGTTCCTAGTCTGAAGATTTCCAGGCTCGTAAAAGAACCGCAAGCCTGAACAAAGAGGCCTCTGTGCAATAGTTACCTACCGTTTTTCATTTAACTTATGCCTTAGTTGTCCACTAGGTGTCTCCCTGAGGCGATATGCCGACCACATATCACTCGCTGACATCTGTAAGTAAATAAGTGTAACTAAATTATCTTTGTTAAAACACTCTCACAGGATCACCCTAATCCACACACGGGGAAGTGAAGGGTATATAGATAAGGAAATATTAACAAATTGTCTTGAGATAATTGATAAAACTAGTGGTCGCCCAGCGGTCGAAATTTGACCACAAGTCATTAAATTGTTAAGTTTGTCACAAATACGTCATTAAGGATTAATTTTAGATTTATTTTAAAAATACAAACGATAATAAATATGTGGTATAGCTTGGCTAAGCCATATTTAAAAAACAATAACACGTCATTTGACATTTATATACTATTTGTACTATTTACATTTGCATTTGGACTATTGTTATGTGTACGGGAATATATTCCATCTTCTTTGTCTCTCACTCCGACCCGTCAATGTTCTATGTCAAAGTATAATGGAAGTAGGTGCGAATATCTAAATATAAAAAAATATGTAATGCAATTACTAATACAAAGATTAGAGTTTAATTTAAATTTAAATAACAAAATGTACTCACGTTTTATACCACTTTGCAACTATGCCCTTTCAGTATGAACGTAAACAAATGAATGAGTACACAAATGAATGAGTAATACACATAAATTCCTTAGAGAAAATTTATTTATTTTCTTTAATTTATTTTCTTTAATTTAATTTATTTGTAACACATATTGTACATACATTGTATTTTTCTGCACCCCTTCTCTATATGAACTTTAGTTATGCCAAATATCACACTCCTCCGTGCGCGCAATCTGCTTAAAAAGGGGTGCAAAGTTTTTCCTTCACGTATTAATATATATATATATATATATATATATATATATATCACCTATAGTAATCCTCCACGGTAATGGTGTATACTGATAATAAAATATCATTATTTTTTGCGCGATAGTGCGTTTTGTCGTACTTACAGCAATGACGACCATGAATGGAAGTTCAACTTCCTACATTTCGGGGTTGCCAACCTAAATAACAATACTGTAATAAAAATAACTATAGTATAGTATTATATATTACAAACACGCGTGTGGGAAGTAAAACCACTGCCCTCTATCTATACTACATACAATACATATACAAAAAATAACCAAATAGTAGTGTTAACATACATTATACGAAACAAATTACTGCATTTTAAATTAACTGAACTTTATTTGAAACAATATAAAATAATAAATATGTACTTGCCGCTATTTTATTACTAAATTGGTCTGATTGCCTCCTGTTGTTTCAACTAATAAACATTGTTTATAATGAACGCAAATATTTCCAACAAAGATATTATTTAACTATTATTTATTATTTTGAAAACACTATCACGCAAAAAAAGTAATGTACAACGCACATTTGTGAAGTGTTTTACAGAATCTCGGAAATTAAAAACTGAGCGATAAGCATTTTCCTCAATTCTGTAAAAATTACTTCCCAACCTCGCATCGTAATATACTATTTTTTGTTAAAAATAAGAGAAACGGAACAGAAGCAGAGAGTTACAGTACTTTTCATTTTAAGTTGAGTTTTGCACTGTTACTACAAACCGTATTGATCTTTACTGATTTAGTAAGTTTCCCTGGTCTAATTTGAAATTGTTCTCTGGACCGTAAATATTCCTAGTCGACAATGACACTGCACAATGAGAGTGAGAGCGGGTTCTGTCGTTGTCAGCTCAGCAAGATTTGAAATTGCAAGCCGTACTATTCCCTCCGCGTTCCATTATTTGAATTTTGTGTTCGGTACATCAAGAGAGGTCTTGCTGGTCGTACAATGTTTGCTCTCCCCAAACTTTCATATAAGCAACGGAGAATCGCTACCATCGGCAGAACTAGTCGCACTCTAACATTTATAGATGTCACTTTTTTTTCAGTTCTCTGAAACAGACCAAATATCTGAGCATTCTTTTGAATTGAATGCAGGCTGCAGTGAAAATTCACTATTTACCAACATTTAAACTAGTGCAAGCAATCGTATTACGTTTTCATAGAAACTTTTAAATAATATGTATTCAAAAGATATAAGGTACAGAAAATATAGTGTGTTCTTAAAATTTTCAGAAGTAAAAAAAATAAAGTATCAGACTGTAAAGTATTAGAATATTGTGTTATCGGGCCCAGTATGAGATTTACCTCAGCAACTATTCTATGATTCAAATTTTATGGCGATAAGCTATTTTATTGCTAACTCAATATGTCATTATATCGCTCATTGATTGCAATAGTTGCATATTTGAAAAACGCAAAATATTAATTACACACATCACGGTTATAGAGAAATTATTTGGAAGCCATCTAATGTATTTAACTAAAATCAAATATTTGTAGTTGTCACTATTTTAGCTAGTGAGCGATATAGTTTTCTATATATAAATAGGCTAAGTATCATTTTCTCCTCTGTTTGTCAGATGGTTTTCTTTTTCTTTTTTGTTAGTTTGTATAGCAGCTATTCACAAGCTTTATCGTTATCAATAAAAAATGGAAATAGTTATGCCATTTTTAATTGCAAGGCAGTGTTTATGGAAAAATCTCCATGGTGCAAGAATTAAATTTCTTCCATAGAAGCATGTGATGTACAATGGCTATGTCCAAAAAAAAATATATGCCGTTTTTAACTGCAAGGCACTAAAATCCAGTGCCAAAGCTACAGGGAAGTAATACACCTACATGTGTTAATCACAGCGTACACAATCATCCTATCAGTGTGTGGGTGACATGTGGTCAGCATGTCGAGCCCACCAGACGTTATAGCTGTTTTTCTCAACGTGGAGCCGCTACTTATTCTAAGTAACTAGCTAACTCACTGGCACTATCGGACCCTAAGTTCATGGCCGCGAGGACATAAGCTCTCCATACATCCCTATCCTGAGCTAATGTTTTCCAATCATCCCCTGTACAATCTACTTCCCTCAAATCATAGTTAATGCTATTCTCCCACCTCATTCTTGGTCTACCAACTGGGCGTTTTCCCTCTGGTTATCATACAAGAAGCTTCCATGCACGTCTTTTTTTCCCCATTCGTGCCACATGTGCCCATAGTGCGGTGAAAAGGGATGCTATCGTTTAGTTACGCCCAACTTTCATGTGCAAGATGGCGTAATTATTAGGGACGTGTGACACAGTTCGAGTGCATAACATTATGTAAGTAAGCTCTCCCCTTTGGAAAAGTGTTACTATCTGAATGTCTTTAACCTCTTGATCTTTTAATAGCTAAGTGATAACTATATCTGGCTTCTCCTTGTGAAACACTTCCCTATATTAAAATATATCAAATAATTACAATTGTATTCACTTATTACTCTGTAACTTAACCAACATTTGTGGTTTTCTTTATCATAATTAATCAGAGAGATGGATCCACCTTTCATTAGAGGTACTTAATGAATTGTACCTCTGATAGCTTGAAATAGATTAGACAATGAAGAATCTAACAGTATAACAATCATACATCCGTGTTACAATAACCATATATATACAATAACCAAGAATGTGTGGAGAAAAATTAGGAGGAGGTACTTAGATATAAACCGACAAAATATTTTGGCCGAATGTGCGGGAAAACGATCACTATTTTTACAAAGAGACCTAAAACAAGTTTGGGGAAAAGAATCTTATATACTCAATCTAGGATTTAAAGAGAGATCAGGGCTTGTTTGGTTCAGGTTAGGGGCATGGAAATTTAAAAAAATTAGCGACGATCACGATATGCGAATATATCCAATGTGCGGGAGCTTTGAAGACGAGATACATATACTAGGAAAATGTAACGATTTAGAATATTGGCGGCAAAGATTTCTAAATTCAAATCGTGGAAGATTGGCATGCTACGAGTTACTGGTAAACCCAGAAAATTGGATAAACCTGGGTAGATTTCTGGACAAAACGCGCAAAATAAGAACAACACTTTTTCAGGAATAAATAAATATGTTAGCAAATTGCAATGCCATTAATTCTTAATAATTCTACATAACTAAGTTCATGTATAATGTAATTGTATTGTTATCTAATTGTAATATTATTGTGTGTTTTTTTAACATCAATTTATTGTAACGGACTGTCAACAGCACGTACGTCTTACTGCTCGTGCGATCCATATTTGTAAATAACATTGTATGTATCTTACTTTTAGTTTAATAAAGTCCTTATGTATGTATGTACAATAACCATACATGTTACACGAGACATAACGGTATGTCATATGGCATATTAGATACTGAAGTTGCAAGTCCCATATTACACTTCGGTTGATTCACTGGATGAAATAATGTGAGTGGATTATTTCACGGCAGATAAGGTGCGACTGTTTAGGAATTACCTACTGATATTTTCGTTTTTCCACCCCCGTGGAAATGATGCGTCGCAACATGCCACTGTACATTTCTATATCTGTGCTAGAACATTTTATATAACATTGATTGTCGTTTTTCAGATCTCAGTTTTTCTGAGAACTAGATAAGTCCAAGACCAGCCTCATGGGCTAGTAGCCAACTTTTTGACTACTGTTCATGAGGACCCCGGTAAAACCATAGGAATTTTTCCTTAAAGGGAATTATTCCTGTGGTTGCTCGTGGTCTGAAATTTAGATTAAGTTTAGGTTAAGAACTCTCATGGCGCTTCATTAGCATTTATCACCCAACATATCACCGGGGTAAAGTAACAACACCTTCAAGACGTCCCAACTTCAGAAGTGGGTTACAATTAAACCAATTCCAGGAGAGAACACCGGAAATGTCGAAATGACAACTTGGGGCAATGGGAAAAAATGTTATAGATGCTTCAGTTCCCTAGAAATTCATATTTTTTAAGAGGAAAAAAGCATTTGGCAAAGGGAGTTTCGCATATTATTTAACAAGACACTGGATATACAAAGAAACTACCATATTAATTTTGCTATAAAATAAAAATTTATTTTATATATTAGTATATTTGCATATTAGTATAACTAAATATCTTGGGTCAATAATTACAAGTTTAGGTACCTGTGAGAAAAATGTACAGACTAAAATTGCAATGGCAAAAAATGCAACTAAGACATTACATGGAATAATTTAGAACAAGAATATTACAAAGGAAACTAAAATGAAAATTTATAAGAGCATAATATAGAATATTTTGTCATATGGAAGTGAAACTTGGTCTTTGACGGAATTACAAAAGAATAAAATTAGAACAGTTTAATTTGATTATTTTAGAAGAAGCCTAAAAAAAACAAGAAAGGATAAAATAAGAAATGAATTCCTTTGGAGAGAAATTAATGTCACCACATCTGTTGTTAAGAGGATTGAAATCAAACGCTTAAATGGTATGGCCATGTACAAAGAATGGAAAATGAAAGATGGCCAAAAATATATATATACCAAAGTTCACCCCCTGGAAGAAATAAACGTGGCAGACCTAGATGGAAATGGAAAACCTACGTCAGAACCATAATGGATGATAGGAATTTGGAAGAGGGAGATTGGAATGATAGAGATAAATGGAAACTGAAGACGGCAAACCTATAATTGAGGGAAAACCGAAGAAGAAGAAGAAGTATAATTAATGTTTAATATTAAGAAGAGAATTGAATCAGCAGGGAAGGGATTATGTAGACCTCCGGTAGGATATTCTCTCCTTGATTAAAAAAAAAGACTACTCGTCAAGAATTAAACATCTCGATTTTATAATAATAATAATAATAATAATAATAATAATAATAATAATAATAATAATAATAATAACTGATGAATACAAATCAAATTGCCATTTGCATTATTACAATGAAAGCAACCAAGACGAATTCCATTGAAATCATAGAGGTACCGACCAGAAGGTGAGAGAAGAATTGGAAGAACTAAAAGGCATTGGCGATACTAGATATAAATTCTGGAGACGGAACGGTTCAAATGGTCCAATCCTTCAAGCTCATGACGATGAATTTTTAATGCAGGTATCGGAAAAAGTCTGGCAATACTGCGAACGTTTGCGATTGTTACTGATCGATCTGTCATTAATAATGCATTCAGAACATCTATTTAGAGATGGGTAGGCCTACATTAAATGTGTGCCTGCCTGCTTTTCTCCGTTTAGCAATGTAATTCCACAAAGAGCGAGGCTAATTACTTATCTGCGGCTGAAGGAAATACTCCACAACATTTGGAAGAACCAGAAAATTAAGAACAATTTCAGTGCGTTTCTAGTAAAAGGGGAAAGTGAAGAGATAGTTGAAGAACAAGAGAGTGACGTGTGTTTCCGGTCTGGGTTTTGTTACACTCGGTAAGCCATTACTCCTACGAGAGATGCAAGCCCGAGCTAGCAATAAACTTCATTTATATGGCCACTAAATGTGTCGCCAGTTCAGCTCTAAAGAAAACAGACTCCGAAACAACCAACATGAATTTAATCTACCTTCAGAAAATAACACAATACTTTCTCCCTGTTACGTGTTCATGTTCTCTTCTGGGCTTTAAAAACTTGTTTTATGAGAATTAAAAGTTTTCAAGATACCTTAAATTTTTCACGTAGTTTACGTTCCTGGCTCCAGTATTAAAATGCAGGAGATACTTTCGCATCAGTTTATTGGACCAATTAAATACAATTTTCTTATCCCTAACTACAAATACTCTACGTAGAGCAATATTCAGACTCGGCTAAAAGAAAAGTGTTCCATTTTCATCACACATTGTCATTACTCATTACAAAAAAGATCTGTTCTAAGTTTTACTTTCTTACGTTATGGGTAATATTTATTTATGTTCTATTTATTGATTATTCTAATGGGTAGCTTATTTGAAGACATAGGCTAAATTTCTGTAATTAGGCTATCTTAAAACAATAATTGTATCTTTTTTCAGAAATTATCCATAATAAAATAGTTTTCCGTCACCCTCAAGAAATTCGCCTTCAATTGTTGAAACAATAAAGAAATTATATGAAGACACAAATATAATTATAGATACTGGATTCAAAAGAACAGATGCAATCAAAACAAATACTGGATTACGGCAAGGATGTAGTTTATCACCCACTTTGTTTAATATATATATATATATATATATATATATAGACGATATTTTAAATAAATGGAAAGTTTTAGTGAATCCAGGAATAAGAATGGATAATAAAGTGTGCATAAATAATCTTCTATTTGCTGACGATGTAATCATAATACAGAAAAATGAAGATGACTTACAGAAATCAATGCATGCATTAAATGAAATATGTAAATTATACGATCTAAAGATTTCTGTAAGGAAAACGAAGATCATGGCTTTTAGAGGAAGAGATCCAGTGAGATCCAAAATTATTTTAGAAAATCAAAGTATAGAACAGGTGTCTAGTTTCAAATATTTGGGCTGTGATGTTTGCTACAATGTGGAAAGAGATATTGACTCCAAAATAAATAAATTTCAGACGGTGTGTGGAACAATACAGAGAACATTCAAAAATAAAATTAGAAAAGAAACCAAGATAAAAATGTATAATGTTATGGCGGTTCCCACAATATTGTATGGATGTGAAACTTGGGCTCCAGTGAAAAGACAGAAGGATAGAATACAGACGACGGAGATGAGGTTCCTAAGACAAGTAAAAGGATGTACAAGACTTGATAGAATAAGAAATGAGGATATAAGAGAAGAATTGAAAGTACAGCCTTTATTGGATAAAGTCACGAATTACAGACAGAAATGGATTGATCACATGGATGGAATGAGTAAGGAGAGATACCCATTGTTAGCCAGAAATTATCAAGCAAGAGGAAGGCGTGATGTTGGAAGACCTAGAAGACGTTGGGCTGATGCAATATGAAGTCGGAACGGGCAATTGCCTAATCCCTGGAGTGATGATGATGATGATTGTTGCGGCCTGAACATCTTCATCTGTAAGACCCAGTTAACTCATACCGCTTCTACTCGTAACATCATCCATCGAACCTTACTCACGTCCTCCCTTTCTTCTTTTCTCATCTATTTTTCACTCCAAGATCTTGTTAGGAATTATATTCGATATCATCCTCTCGGAATGTTCATACCATCTTATTCAAATATCTTCAATTGCCTGTAATGCATTTATTTCAACTTTCATAATGTTTCTAATTTCAACGTTTCTAAATTTTTAATCTGAACTCCCGCGATGATCTTCTCCAATAATGCATATATCTTGCTAATAACTTATTAGCTATGCATCTTTTTAAATGTCCATGTGTCTGATCCATACAACATAATACTATATTTGGCATCATCATAATGTAATGCACCAATAAATTTCTGTACGATTTTTTATGTCATGAAAACTACACATTTGTGGCCAAGAACGTATAAGATTAAATTTTACCACAATAAATACGTACTTAAAAACTGCGCATTCATATTACTTCCATTCTGTATGTAACATATTGGAAAACCAGGTTTCTGTTATAGGAATGAGGCACGGACCCTCAAATAAAGATGTAAAAGAAGAATTATAACTAGTGAGTTGGTTTATGCACCGAACAGCAGGAAGTACCACGTGAGATCACAGAAGAAAAGATGACATCCTTGAGGAAATGAATATGGTCTCAATAATAGATTATGTTCATCAGTGTTAACAGAACTGACGCCAATATATGAACCGTATGTCCAGATCCAGGATCCCTACTGTAATTTTAAATTATTATCGACCAAATCGAAAAAAAAGATCGTTAAAATGGTCTAGATATAGACGATTGCACTTTTTGTAGACCGAAGCAGTCATTTCAGATCTTTGAGATGAAAGGAAGAAGAAGAAAAAGAAGAAAAAAGAAGAAAAAGATTATGATGATGGTAATAAATATAATATGTGTACCTACTTCTCACTGCTATCATTGTTTGTTATCTCATTAACTTACGTAATATGTATTTATATATCTTAATTATTTTAAAATGTTATTGTTTCCTATTAGAACTCGTCTGCGTAACGTTTATTTTAAGTCCTGTACTACGGTTGAATTTAAAGCCTTAACTTTCGTTTCGCATTCTATTCCACCCCCAGGTTCAAATATATGTTCCAAAAACGGAAGATGGCGTTCCCCGGACACTGATTAAAAATAAAAAACTGAACTAATTATAATATGGAAGTACAAAATACAAGATTAAAACATAGTAAATAATGTTAGATATAAATGAGTATAAACATTATTTTCATATTTAATAAAAATTACCATTATTCAAAAAACCCATGGGGTAAGCTCTACGTACAATCAGATATATTGAATCTTCTTGAGATTATAAACAAAAATCTGTGATTTGTACCTCGGTAACATTACTATTTACATGTATGCTTTCTTGTAGCTCTGAAAAAAACTACTGTCCTATCTAGTTGTTAGTCTGTGTTTACTTGGTAAAAAGAAATGAGATAAGTGTTAGTCAAAGTTATATAAACATAAATGAAAAAATATATTTATTATTCTCTGTATGGCAACGACATTCGCATTTAATGAATAGTGTTTTTGTTTGTTCATTCTTACCTTCGGTTAAATTGAATAACGTGGACTAGGTAATAAATATGGCACTGTTCTAACTCTATAAATCCTTTTTTGTTTCTTGTGTTTGCAACTGTACAGTGACGCCACTTACAATAACTTTTAATGTCTTAGGGCGTACATTGAAATAAATAATCTTAGATGGAAGGGGTATTACTTTCGTATGTAGAATGTATCTTATTTGTGTAGCGGATATAATTGACCCATAATTTAATATAACGGATGGTATCTTTACCTTGTCGTGGTGGGGTGGCTTGTGTGCTTAAATGATCCCAAGAGCTATGCCGGCGGTAGCATTGCTGCCGATAGGGTTACCCATGCCGGACTGGTCGAAGGTGATAAGCCAGACGAAAAAAGTACCTTGGTCGAAAGAATGACGATCTTTCATCGTAAAAATACAACCGTCAAGAAATGCGGACATGGGTTCAACTGGGGTAAAACCTCCATTCGGCTCTCCGGGCGGGGACTACTTCAGGGAAGCCATGGCAAAGAATGAGGTGGGAGAATACCATTAACTATGATTTTAGGGAAGTAGATTATACAGGGGATGATTGGAAAACATTGGCTCAGATTAGGGATATATGGAGAACTTATGTGCGCGCGGCCATGAACCTACGGGTTCGATAGTGCCAGTGAGTTAGTTAGGTTAATAAATACGATTAATCAATAAACGAAAGAATTTGACTGAATGACTGAATACAGAATATAAAGTAAATTAAGTAAATACCTTATTGGTGAGATTTCCCACAAGTAGCAGTGGGAAACCTCAATGCGAAGACGCCATAAATATGTATCTCCCAAAGTAGACCAGAAATTCTTCATCATCATCATCATAGTACATTCACGAATTTAGGCCATTTGTTGACCTGTTTCGGCCTCAAGAGAAACACCATCCAGAAGTCTTTTCAGTGGACGTCCTGGTCTTCTTCTTCCTGCAGGTTGATATCTTAACATTAGTTTGGGTATTCTGTGATCTTCCATTCGATGAACATGTTTATCCATCTTGAAATTCTTAAGCTGGGTATAGTTGAAAACATCACGTTTGGAAGAAACTTCAAACTTCCAAAATTTACAGCTGCGGGAAGCCCAAACTGGCTATTGCTTGGATATTAAATTTTGGTAGATGAAATTTTGTTTATTATTTGGATTGTATAAAAAATAGAATGAAAATAGAATTAATTAGTTTGTTAGTTGTTTTGGCTGCTATAACAAAAAGAGCTCAAATTCCCTTTTCTTCTTGGCTATCAGGGTTAATTAAAATATATGTATATTTGATAAAAATTTTCTCGAAGAATTTGGAGCTAGTATATTAATAAATTTATTGTTTCAAAAATATTAGTAATTGCTTGCTAGTGATGATATGTTAGCCGGCAGATAGGGGGTAAACATGCTCGCTACCCGTGGGAAATAAAATTAAGAAGTAGGTCGGAGATTAATAAATTTACACCCCTAGGAGATATGTAATTGAAAATTCTAACCAATCAAAATCAGAGTTAGAATGTACAACCATATAAGGAAATAAAGGGTCCTGACCTCGATGCTAAACTCATGAGGACAAAACCAACAAGACTTACAGTTAACATTTCGTAGAGAGAACACTTACACTCGATCGTTCGTGTAGAGAAGACCTAAATTGTATTGTTTGAATAATGTCTTGAAATAAAAATTACATGACTTAGTAAAAAGAACCCCGATTCCAAATTCATCAGATAGCCCGAGTCCTCTAGTGGCGTGTATTCAATAGACGCAGGGTACGCATTGCTTACCCAGGACTAAAAAATAAAAAATGAGAAACATCATTGAAATAATCAGTACTGATTAACATAAAATTTCAATGCAATTTAAAAATAAGGGAAAAGTCCACAAATGGGCGCACAAGTCCACAGAATCGCAGTGCGCATGCGCGAGTTGCGTGAGTTGCTGTAATGGTTAATGTAGCTTCCGGTAGATAGCTCTGCAGTCGGCGCTACCAACTTTGTGAATAAATTCCCAAATGCTAAAAAAATGGACGTAAACCAACTTCCCATTTCCTAACCTAACAAAACAATTTGCATGCGTATTATTTAATACACTATAAACTAATTTTACGTACACTAACACTAAATATGGTTTGAAATTATTTTCGAACGTTGGTAACTCCGATTTAAGAGCCACCTAGCAGATGTTACATGAAGCATTTCCGCGTCTCTAGAACCCGATGCACAATATTCGAGTAATTTATAAATATTTAAAAATCGTAAGAAATGTTTATAAAATGGTTCCAAAATTTAAAAAATAATACGAGACGTTATTATAAATGGTTGAAAAGTGTTTAGGGAGTGGCATAAGAATTTAAGTGTAAAATTGTGTGCGCCCATTAATGGACCTCAGCCAAAAATAATATTAGTGATGTGTTCATTACTTGCGTAATAAATTTGTTCCATCCAGCTCCCCAGCTATAAACCACTGCTCCGCATGATACGCTAGGAGCCGCTCGGATGTGATCGTGTGTTTTCGTTGAGTTATTCTGTGGTCCTGCAGTTTAAAATGTGCGGGACTTGACGAGTAGTAGAAACTTATTTTAAATCATAATTATTATATTTTAAATTAAGCTTGTGGTCCTACAATTCTCAACAGTAATTGTCGTGTCTATATTGATGTATTGGTATGTTAAGATAATAGTATTGTGGTAAAATATATTAACATCATTTTAATAATGGAATGTACGTACATATGTGATATGGCTGTAAGGTAAGCACTTCAGCTTCTTGCGTACAGCAGTCTTGCATATATGGAAGTTCACAATCAGTCGGGGCAAGACAGTGGACAAAGTGCATATGACTATGCAATTTTTGCTATCCTAAAAGTAACTTTGCCTGGCACACTTTCGAAGATGAGAAACAGTAGACTTTCTCCTGAATTAAATATCATACCTAAGGTGTAAGGCGTTTCAAGTCGCAACTTTACAATAGCAACGAGTGATTAAAAGTGTGTCTTCGTGCACAAAAACTGTATTGTTGGACATGTTTTCTGTTTAATAACGAAAGATCTCTATGGAACAGTGCGGGTTATTGCGACATGGGAAACATACATAAAGCCATTAAAAAAGCATAGTCTATCTAAAAATCATTTGATCTGTATTATAAATGAAAAAACGTTCAGTAAGTCGAGAATTGAACATATGTTGGACAACCGGAAAAAAAATTCGGGATTTGCAACTCAATAATCTTGCAAGAAAAAATTGTCGTAACAAATCGCTTCATAGATGTAGTTTGTTTTCTTTTTTTTTTCTTTTTTTCTTTCTTTCTTTTTTTGACAAAGTAGAGATATGAGGCGACTCTATCATTAAATACAGTTACGTTGAACTCGTGAATATGACGAGAAACTGAAGCACCATAGGAAGAGATAAATTTTACTTTAACGACATTTCGCCTATAGACGTTAAAAAAGCACTCAAGCGGATTAAATCCAATGCACAAGGAACAGATAACATCAGCATTTTAATGCTAAATAAAATCATTGACATTATACTACCCACAGTGACTCATATTTTTAATGCTTCCCTTATAACTTCTATCTTCCCTACTGTATGGAAACAGTCTAGAGTTCGGCCTATACCAAAAATAAGTACACCTACTAACTGTAATGACTACCGACCGATTAGCATCCTTCCGACATTATCTAAAGCCCTGGAACATATTGTACATAAGCAAATGACTGAATATCTCCAAGAAAATCACCTCCTTGATCCTTATCAATCCGGCTTTAGATATGGTCATAGCACAACCACAGCTTTGCTAAAAATTACTGAAGATATTCGTGAAGCCGTGGACAGACGTCAATTGACTCCTTTAACCTTACTTGACTTCAGCAAAGCTTTTGACACAGTAGACCACGACTTACTTATGATAAAGCTCAAGCACCTACACTTGTCTGACAGCGCTGTATCCTGGTTCGACTCATACCTGCACGGTCGTCAACAATACGTTTCATTAAACTCTAGATCTTCGTCTTGGCGCAACGTGCCGGCTGGAGTCCCCCAGGGCAGTGTTCTCGGACCTCTTCTTTTCTCAATCTACATAAATGACTTGCCAACTGTACTAAAGCACTGCCGTTATCACCTCTACGCTGATGATCTCCAAATTTACCTACATTCACCTCCTCATTCTCTCTATAACAGCTTGACAAAAATGAATGACGATCTCATATCCATCTTTAACTGGTCTTCAAGTATCGGTCTAAATCTAAATCCTAACAAGTCACAAGTAATTCTAATGGGACAACAAAGACTGCTTACAACCTTTGACATATCTACACTACCAAACATTACTATAAATAATATAATTATCCCTTATTCTTCTTCAGTAATAGATCTTGGACTACATCTAGACGCAAATCTAACCTGGCAAACACAAGTGAAACACATATGTAAAAAGACTTTCTCCATCTTACATTATCTTAGACGTTTAAAGAATTTTCTCCCAGTTTCGTTAAAACAAATCCTTGTGCAGAATCTTGTGTTACCACACTTCGATTATTGTGACATTATATATAATGATCTAAACTATGACTTGTCGCAGAGACTGCAGCGTGTTCATAATGCTTGCGTTCGATTCATTTTCATTCAATATCCGCCGTTATGACCATATTTCCGAACACTTTAATAACCTCTCTTGGCTCCGTCTTACTGACAGACGTAAATTGCACTCTCTTTCACTACTTTTCAAGCTTCTGAATTCCTACATCCCTACTTACCTGGCGTCTAGATTTGAGAAGTTATCCTCTTACCACAATATTGACACTAGATCACAAGATAGCAGTCTGCTAACAATTCCTCTTCATAGCACTTCCTCCTATTCTACTTCCTTCACAGTAGCCTCTGCCCGCTCCTGGAATCTCCTTCCTCAAGAGATCAGGGGTTGCCGCACACTTGGTACCTTTAAGTCACGCTTATACAGTTACCTGTTGTCTAATAATTAATTTTTCTCTATTTATTTAATTTTATACTATGTCATTAATCTTTCCTGTTTTTTTATATATATATTGTACATATATATTTAATTCGTTAAATTTAGAGTAAATCAAAATACATTATAAATATTAATTGTATTGTATTCATAACTTGTAATCGTTTATATTTATATATATATATATATATATATATATATATATATTATATTTGTAATTTAGATTTAAGACTATTTTTGATTGTATTTTTTTTTTAAACCTGGTTGAGTGGTAGACAAGGCCTTAAGGCCTTAACTCTGCCAGGTAAAATAAAGCTATTATTATTATTATTATTATTATTATTATTATTATTATTATTATTATTATTATTATTATTATTATTATTATTTAGAACATTCTACGACATTTACAGGAATGTCAAATTTAATCCACAATGATCTAATCCGTCCATACGAAACGTATTAATGGACAGATCAAAGGGGGAGATCAATGAATAAAATTGTATTTGCATTATTCTAGATGAGGCAACATACATAAGTAATTTCTCTCAGCTGTCTCCTGTGTTTCGGTACGTCATGGACGGCGGCCAAGTACACCCTTCGACAAAAAAATGAGTCATATCTTGAACGCACATTTCTTCTAAGTCATACTCGGCACAGCGCTGGGTTCAAACTAGGAAACTAGTCATAATTGTGCAGTCCCTGAGCTACTGTGTTATGTGGCATGAAATTAAGACTCTTCTACGTGTCCCGATAGCTCAGCGGTAAAGCACGCGATCACTGGTTCTGTTAATGAAGATCGCAGGTTCGCGTCTTCAATTACGCAGTTTTTTTCGTGATATTAGTATTAAACGTTTTATGAATTAAATACATTTTATTTCGACATTTGAATCAATCTATACTTTTTAAGTTCATAATGTTTTTATACCGTTGAGGTTATAACAATGTTAAATTATATATTTTTACACGCTTTATATTCGCTTGGCCTGTATCTGTCTATGTAGCGAACCTGTATCTATGTAACGGAATCTTTCAACACGATTTTCATCCACTTAAAAACATTGGATCGACTTGAGACTTTGTATACTTGTAAAGGACGCATGACAATACAATGATTTAATATATTTTTTTCTAAAATCCTGGCCAGAATCATCGGAAAACCAAAAAAGTTAAAACCTGTGTAATAGGTTGTGGACTTATCGACTTTTTAGTTAATCGTTGTAAGAGCTCAGTTAATAGAGCGGTGGACTGTAGTGCTATATAATTTCAGCAATCAATAGGTCGCTGGTTCAAATTCGGGCCGGAGTTTTTTTAGAAAAGTATTAAGCAATTAAATTTTCATGGGATTCCGGTTTATGACAATCAATTAAACTAAAAATAAAAAAATAAATAATAGTTTAAAAAACTGAAACAACACGCTTTATTAGATGACCACACTAAAAAATAAAAAAATAAATAATAGCTTAAAGAAACTAAAGAACACGCTTTATTAGAAAACCGAACTAAAAAATAAAAAAATAATTTTAATTTCCAACACGCTTGGGGAAAAAATTAAAGTGGTCAACAACAACAAAAAATCTCTAACACATCTAGAATAAAACTAGAGTTATCTAAAAAAAATAATTTTACCATCAAAAGCGTTGGGTGATTTTTATGGTTTTTACATTTCTTCTTAGAGACTTTACTTTTACCAATATCTGTTTTTTATCAAATATAAGTATTAATTGATATAGAGTACCCCACGCTTTTGATATTAAAATTATTGCTTTTGTAGATAACTCTAGTTTTATTCTAGATGTGTTGGAGATTATTTTTTTGTTGACCACTTTAATTTTATCCCAAGCGTTTTGGAAAATAAAATTATTTTTCATTTTTTAGTTCGGTTTTCTAATAAAGCGTGTTGTTTTAGTTTGTTTAAATTACTATTTATTTTTACCTTGTATACTACCGTCTTCCTCAACTATCTAAAATTTTCGTTGATTTCACTCTAGGCCTTTCGATGCATGCTTCATATTCTGGAGTTGTTGTAGTAGTATTGAATTAACTGTATGTCTAATAGAAGGTTTTGCTTATTAGGCACATTTTCGTTTAGAATGTTTGTATTCTTGGCCTTCTTGATAATTTCGATTTCTTGTAAAATGTTAATTTTGTGTCTGTTGTTTTCTCTGTGTATAATTTACATTTTATTATCGATATTGTTGAAACTGTGGCCGCTTTCTGAAATATGTTTAGCGAAATTTTATTTCATTGTTAGAGGAGAAAGCAAATCAAATTTCGCTCTTCACCAGGTTGAATCCAATCGAAAATGTATGGGCTAAGATTAAAATAGAGATGAACTCTAATTGGCCTGCAGATGCACGAAAAACGAAAGATGGCTTATGGGTACAAATTCAAGACACCTGGGATGCTCTAGCCGATCGTCTACGTGCCTGTAGAAATTTGATTGCATCAATGTCCCGCAGATTGAGGGCGGCAATAGATGCTGAGGATTCATACACCCGATAATGATTTTGTTTTTTGTTAAAGTTTTTCATTTTAGAAGATAATGTTTCCTTTCTTCATTTAATTATTAGAAGGTTTTCATTTATGTGTTTTGTGTGTGCATTAAAGCCACAAAACTCAAATATAAAATTAAATATGAAACTGTATTACAGGCGAAATGCTATCCTAACATTCATTAAAAAAAAAAGTAGAACGGGAATTGAACGCGTCAGGTTACGAACGTAGATGCTGTGTGTTAAACCGCTCGACCACGGAAACACACAAAGGCAAGCTTTCTCTTTTATGATATTTGAGTGTGCACTACGTTAACTAGCAAACACCACAGTACAATTACTGAAAACGTGTTAATGTGAATAAGGCTTCTGCGAGCGCTCACGAAGTTCCCCGATCGGTTGATAGAATCAAGAGATGACTTTTTTTTTGTCTAAGGGTGTACATGTACGATTTTTAGGATCCATTAACGTTTCTGATAATAGAAAAGTCGAGGCATTGTACAAGATAGTGGTTCGACTGATTCATGATTTCGGATGTGAGAAAGAACTTATTGCACAAAGTTATGATGGAGCATCTGTCATGACAAGTCAGTTGAATGGACTGCAATCGAAAGTGAAAAACACTTTTCCAAAATAAATTTTCGTTCATTTAGTAGGCTATTATTCTAATCCGTGATCATCATTAAAGAACGCATTTTTTTTCTTACTTTGAATGGACTAGCTGCTTTCTTTTCAAAATCAACCAAACGAACAGAGTTCTTCATGAAGAAATAAAGAAACAGTTGGCAAGAGTGCCTTCGACGCGGATAAAATTACAGTTCTCGTTTGATTGGAACAGTACATGAGTATCGAGATGTGTTAATTCTGTCTTTGGAAAAATTATGAATCCAGACGAGAATATTGGGATCAGGAAGCCTATATTGCTGCACATGGATTTTTATTCACACTGCAAGATTTTGATTTCAATTTTATATTGAATACTTTGATAATATTTTCCTTGTAACTGACAGTTTATTTGATATACTGGAAGCAATATTTCACGATATTGATTACTGCATAAATAGATTAAAATAATTTTAAAAAATCTAGAAAAAAAGGGAAGAATTAAAAAAAACGAACTTCAGGTGAAACTTTTGACACCAAAACAAAATACAGACAAATGTACGTACAATTTTTGCACCATACTGGGTCAAATAAATTATAGATTCAGCAATTTAGACATTATTATTTTTAGAACATTTGAATGCGAAAAATGTCGACAAGAAAATTCTCTGTTTTTCCGTAATTCTATTTTAGTCACTAAAATACAGCTATGTAATACATTAAAGGCAATTAAAAATTTAGAGAGAATTAAATTAGAAAGGGAATAAGTACCAAAATCCACAAGAAGCTGATTTCCTCTCCATGACTTTCGAAACAGAAAATACGATCTTTGAGTAAAAAAAATGTCTGGCATCTATTCCTAAATTGCTTACCCTAAAAAAAGTATCCAATACACGTCACTCGAGTCCTCGTAAGTTTGAGATATTAAATGTCCGTAACAGAAAAATTGTATTCAGAAAGTGTATAAAGTGCATTTAAGTTTGTCAACGAAGAGAATTAAAATAAGTTAAATATGAACTATTGTCTGCTTTCCCGCATCTCTCCGTCTGGTCCCTATATAGATGGGAATCTTAGTGCTCATCCTACAACAAATAGGAACCGACTGGCTACCGAGGTAGGGCAATCAACATCAATTAAAATAGTGAACTAAAGTGACTATGAACAGTCATTTAAAAATACTGCCCTATTTGTAAATCATAATGCGAAATGTAAAATATTCCGTTGAAAAGGGTTTTGTTTTTCTGCCAAGTCTTAATAGAATAGATTTTAAAGTAAGAATTTGATAGAGCATAAAAGCAACACAAAGTATCAGACACTATGCGTAAAGTCTTTCACGCTCGCCAGCATGATATGCATCTGTTTCCCGTACAATGAAACTGAACACTGAACAGTAGTTGCTAAGATGCGAAAACACTTCTTACAAAGCACTTATCTACCAAATGGATCTCTGTTGTTTCCTATTCTTTAGTGGATAAAACTACATTACCACCAAACTTTCTTCTTTATAAAAAAACTCAGGAACTGTAATATGTATAAACTTAAGGAACATCGGATCCAGTGATTTTTATCTTTTTAAATAGTTATTTAATTTATCCATTTCATCTCTTAATTGTTTCTCTTTTTATTCCTTAATTCTATACTTCCATAAACTTTATATATTTTTCACTAACTTAGTTCCATTAATTAAATTTCCCTTGTATATTGTATATTTCTGAGTGTATCGAAGACGCCAAAATAGTTGTGTACTGGTGTCAGTATCCATGAATTGTAATTTGGAGGATATTTAAGTCTATTATGTTTATTGTGAATATGTTATATTTTCAATGTTTTTATAGCTGTAGAGGAAGTTCCTATACGGGGTTTACCGTTAAACCCTTAGAAAATTCATGGCGAAAGATCGCTTGTGTTATAAGCGTCTGTGAGTTTACGCTGGTATTTTATCAGCATTTAGTGATCTATCAAGATCAATTTATGTCCATAGGATGGACTTTAGTATATAGTTGTGCTGGAAGAATCAGTGTCTTTGCGGCCTTCTATATTGTGGAATTATTGGAGCTTCATCTTACAGCTTAATTTGTGGAAAAATAGGAATTCACATTCTACGTATTGTAACATATAAAAGTGTATGTTTAATAAAATCAGAGTTCTTCAGTTAGTAAAATGATTAAATTAGTACAGTCCATTAAAGCAGGACCGTTTAAGAGCTTGGACGGCCGAACTCTATCAAGAATAGAAACTATCAATTGTGATTCGACAATTGAGTGAAGCAAGCAATGTTTAACCTTGAGTTACTCCAAAATTAAAACAGGACAAAACACAATTAATTGCATCAATTGCACTTTTAATATATTAAGGGTGATTGCAAGGAATGATGATTATTAACAAATATTCCTTGTTTATTGTAAGTCTTAAAAGTGTACGAAGTTTGTAATATGCATATATATATATATATATATATATATATATATATATCCATCCATAGTAATTCTGCCTTAAGGCAGGTCCTTCACTGCAATCATAGCATTTTCATGCTATAATATGAAAATTTGTTTTTTTTTACAAATTTCGTAATTGTATTTTTTTATCATGTATATAATATTTTATGTTGAAAATCTGTGACTGCCGACCATCATTAATCACGATTGAAGTTCACTCGGATGGTAGTGCAAGATTGCTAACAAATTTCTGATTTCCAAGTGACCGTCGACCTCCACTAACATAATAAGGCTTAGTGAAGGTTTAATATTGTTAAATAGTCTCTCCTTGCTCGATTTTCAAAAGCACAACAATTATGTTGAATCTCTCATCCACTAATAACTGTATGTTGTTAATAAATGTTCGGGGCTTTCGGTATTTCTGCGGTTACAAACTAAGATATTGTAATGAATCTTATAGTTTAAACAGTGTTAAATAAGAATAAATCATAATATAACAATCTTGTTAGTAATATTAATTCTTTTTTTTTCGTTGAATAAATGACAAACAGTAACATTTGACATTCCATTAAAAAACAAAAGTATACAATTTACTTCAAATCTGCTTTTTATAATGTCCAGATAGGCCTACAATTTATAATTTTATTTATTATGTATTTGAGTAACAGATGCTAAATTGATAAAATAAATAAAATATTTAAAAAAAACTGATTCAATGGTTACGATTAAAAAAACTGAATTGTGGATATTTATTCCATTACACATTTGACAAATTGCATTCCTATAATATATTTTCCATAGCTTTCTCCCAAGAATAGGTATTTCACTGCAAACTTAGCATATTTACGGCAAGATTGGAATTGTATAAATACGGTAAATTTCCGTTGATTTCCGCATACCACTCTACATTTCCCATCTTACGATTAACAATGAGGGTACCCTTCTTCGAGGCGAGGAGAGTGAGTAGAATAGATTTATTTAGAATATATTTATTTATCCTGGTGAAGTTAAGGCCATGTGGCCTTCTCTTCCACTCACCAGGACAAATATATGTTACATTTAAATACAAGAAAATTAAAATAACAGTACGTACTAAACAATTAATTATCTGGTCAAATTGAACAATAATCAAAATAATGTCTAATAATACAATAAAATTAAATACAATTAAAATTAACTAATAGAATAATGTATACTCAAAAGAATAACAGCTCGAATCTACTATACATAAAAAGAAAAGAAAAAATATATACAAACAAATTATTTTATTTTATTTTTATGCATAATAGATTCGAATTGTTATTCTTTTGAATGTGCATCATTCCATTAGTTAATTTTAGTTGTATATATGATTAGATAGAAAAATACGGATTTTATCGAAACCATCTCAAGATTTAAACGTCATTTTCATTAGGATTTCTTCTTTTTTTAACTTAATCAGACTCGTGAGATCTAAATTAGCCTCTACTCCTGTATTTTATGTTGACATATTCAGCCTTCCACAAAATCAATAGGAATAAACTGTTGGAAATTTTAGCTGACAACCATCTACCACAACAGCATATATTAAATTTATACAATATCTATAAAACAAATTTGATTTCAGTTCGAATCAATAACACAAAAACAGAATGGACCGAATTTAATAGGGGCGTAAGACAAGGATGGGGCCTCTCGCCCCTGCTCTTTATCATATACATGGATAGAATACTCCAAATTGGCGACAGATGAGACACGGTTCTATCCAAATTAATATAAACCTAAAAATAGACTTCTTGCATTTTGCAGATGATTTGATAGTAATAGTTTCAACAGAAAAAGATTTACAGTATCCTATACACAATTTTAATATAATTGCAAAAATGTACAATATGGAAATCAATACAAAGAAAACTAAAGTGATGGCCTTCTGTGGCAAATACCCTATACCTAGCAAAATTGTTTTGGATGATGAAATTTTAGAACGAGTAAATTAATTTAATTATTTGGGTTATAATTTAACATTTCAAGATGAAGCTGATATATCAAAGAAAATTACAAATTTTACAAAAATAACGGGAATAATTAACAGTATAATGAAACCATCTTTAGTACAGAAGAACACAAGATTACGGCTTTATAAGGTTCTCGCAAGACCAGTATTAAGATATGGTAGTGAAGCATGGACAATACGAAGAAGAGATGAAAGGCGAATAACAGCAAATGAGATGCGATTTATTTGCTGTACAGCAGGCTGTACAAAGTGGGACCATAAAATAAATGAAATTATGGAAGAGTTGGATGTAGAACCCATTCTTCACCATATACAAACTGCCAGAACAACTGGAAAGCCCATCTTCAACGAATGCAGTCTCATAGAATTCCAAAAGCCATACTTCGCTACTGCCCCCAAGGCAAAAAATCGCAGGGACGTCCAAAAAAGCGCTGGATGGAAAACTCCTCTTTGAGACCGTAACAGGCCACACGACCTAATGCTTGCATGGATGATGATGATATTCAGTTTACTCTGGGATGAGCGGTTCATTTTGACAACAACTAGTAAAAGTTATCACTCACAGGACTTTCAAGCTTCACTTGAACATAATATACAAGTTGTATAATTAAATAAATACATTAATATAATTTTGCTCACTTTATTTAGATCATATATCGTTCATTTTTGTTTATATGTACTTTTACAAGTGGCAACACCGTGACGCAAGTGGTTAATCACTCGCTCTCCACCTCTAGGACCAGAGTTCGCGTCTCGGATACTCTATGTACGGATGATGATGGACGAATCGGAGCTAATACAGGTTTTTCTCTAGGTTTCTCCCGTTTTCCTCTGCCAAAATTAACATTGCACCAATTCTCCTTATATCAAAATTGTGTTTTATTTAAAATGGAACTCTGATGGTGCGGCAGGCCTGGAGGCCGGCATGCTTGTATATCAGATAAATTTAATATTAATAGACGCTTCATTTCATCTCATCCCTCCATCTGGCATTACGTCGGACACGAATAGACGGTTTACTTTACTTTTATTCCACAAGTAATAAATTATCAATTGTGTTTACATATTAGTCAACTTTATGTGTGAAATAATTCCTATCATATCATCATCATCATAGCACATTCTCGAATTTAGGTCATTTGTTGACCTGTTTCGGCCTCAAGAGAAACACCATCCAAAAATCTTTTGAGTGGACGTCCTGGTCTTCTTCTTCCTGCAGGTTGATATCTTAACATTTGTTTGGGTATTCTGTGATCTTCCATTCGATAAACATGTTGCATCCATCTTGACTTATAATCAGAAATTTTGTTTTCTGAAGGTTCCATGTGTAATTCTTCTAAGATGTCTTCATTTTTTTTGTGATCTAGTAGTGTGTATCCTGCAGTCCTCCGAAGATATCTCATTTCAGCAGATCTAAGTCTCTGTATATCCTTCTGTTTCAACGTCCAAACTTCGGTTACCATACAAAAGAGTTGGAAGAGCCAGTGTTTTATACACTTTCAGTCTTGAATGCTTTTCGACTAACTGTGGCTTGAAGATAGAATTTATTAACCCTAAAATTCTTAAAAATTTAGATATTTTTGCATTTACATCCTTTTTTTCTTCATATGAGATAATGCATCCTAGATATGTAAAATTATTCACCTGCTCCAAAATTTTATTGTCCTGTACAATTTTACTTCTAACAGGATCCTACACCTTGAAATGCCATAATTTTTGTTTTTTTCTGTAGATATCTTTAATCCATATTCTTCTGTAATTTTGTTAAGTTCATACAGACCTTTCTGTAGATTGATTTTGTTTTATCATATTTCAATTAAAATGTCTTTGATTCACTGTGACTAAGAAGAACAACACAGAACACAAAATTAATACAATGAAGCTTATTATCCCAATAAATCCGTTTTAAAAGCAAATTAGTCTTCAAAAATTCAAAACATAAAATATATAACAACAATCCGCCCTAAAGTGACATATGAATATTAAAAGAAATAAAAAAATAAGCTGCTGGTCTTCAAAAAGAAATGTTTACAATAGCATTTCGTAAAATAAAAAATTTATCAAAAGTAAATGTATGTATAATATAATCATAACTTGGATACATAATAATTTTGCAGGATATCAGATTACACAGAAAAAAATATACTACGTGGAAATAATTCATACTATGCTCTCTTAATTAAAGAATAGAACAGATGTAAACAAAACCTTGGTGACATCAGAGTTTTACTTTGGCTCTCGAACCCATTACAAGTATTAATGATTTTGAGAGCCAATGAAAATCTCGAAGGCACTTTGGTTTTATTTATACCTACTCTCTTATTTAGTTGAAAGGAGTATAGATTAATTGGTAGACCCAAAAATGGATGGATTGATGGCACAAGGTGCTGGGAGATCATAAATAGAAAGAGTAGGCCTATACACAAGATCGGAACACGTGGAATTCAATTTTTGTAAACGTAATATGTTCAATAAGTTTATAATGTATAGATCAGTAGTAGTATTATAAAAAGAAGAAATAGTGGAATATGACATTGTAATTAATTATTATCAAAAACTTACCAATATTTAATGATCCGATGATCGGGAGATTTCATGTTGTGAATTTTTTAACAGCTCTAAAAGTCCATTCAAGGCGTTGTGCATTATGAGGAAAATTCCTGAAAACAAAATAAGAATCTCATTGATGTATTAATGTTCTATTTTAATTCCATAAAATTGAATTTATAAAATCAGAAATATATTAAGAAAAAAATGAGAAGAAGAATAAGGATAAAAAGGTAGAAGGGAGAAAAAGAAGAAGAATTAGAATAAGTAGTAATAGAATAGGGATAAAGAGAGGAAAAATTGAAGAAGGAGAAGAAGAAAGTTGAAGAAGGATAAAAAGATAAACAATGAGAAGGAGAAGGCAAAGAAGAAGAAGTTAGAAGAAAAGAAAGATGGAAGTGAAAAAGAAAAAGAAATTGAGGAGTAAGGAGAAGAAGAAAAAGGAGAAGAACAAATTGCAAACAAAATAGAGAAAGAAAATATGAAGGTGAAAGAAAAGTAGAAGAAGAATGCACCTTCTTTTTGGGAGGTGGGTATAACGTCCCTATTTCTACTAAAGTAGGCCTACTCTGTGACCAACGTGGCAATGCCTTACATTTTTGTCATATAAAATATTCCAATAATTTTCCTCGAAACCAAAAGCTATACTCTTGAATGCCAATATATAATTTCCAAAATATTTTAGGCCATATACAACTCATTTTTTTTGTTTTAAGCGAGTGCATAGGAAGAGCAATAAAACTTTATAATTTTGCCTTACTCCTTCTCTTTCCCAAAATAACAGTCTACAATATATTTCGTACATAGTAATATCGAGGATTTATATCACGTTCGAACCCTTATCTCATTGCGTATGGTAGTCATGACCATAATTTTAATGCAGCTTTAATACTTTCTATTTAATATGCACGAAGTAACCACTATCCATAATACACCCCTTATAAGAAAACCCACGTCCGTACTGTATAAAATATTCTGTAACCAAATTCAATAACGTTATATGACATCACATGGAAATTCATAAAATGTTAGATTGTTTCAACTCCATCTTGGTGAGAAAATTATAATTAATTTTATATGTATCAATTTGAAAATAATGTATTCAATTAATTGTATATCTTCACTGTATGATTATATTTTAAATAATTACTATTTAAGTAACATTACAGATTTACGTTTGGTCGAGGATTACAAGAATATATCCGAAAATATGATAAAATGTTAATAATAATAATTTAACACATATTTTTAATATCCATTCATCCATAGTAATTCTGCCCGAGGGCAGGTCTTTCATTACAATCATAGCATTTTCATGCTATATTTTGCAGTTTTACTAGGGAATGATATGTGTGGTAGCTTCCCGTTGCTTTCCACACCAGTGAAGAGGAACGTTGGGCCCTAAGCTTCCTGACATTTGTCTCACAGGTGAGGAAAACCCCCCAAAAAAACCTCACCCAGGACCCGGGCCCCTGCGTGACAAGGCAGCACGCTGCATCGAGACCACAGGGTTGGGCATGTTTAATATAAATAAGGAATCATATTTTTTAATTCTCTGTTTTTTTAGAGTTTTGTTGATCTGTATTATGAAATGACTAACCTTTTCTCTTGCTTAGGGAGACAAATATATTAATTTTATTATTATTATTGTTATTATTGTTATTATTGTTATTATTATTGTTATTATTACATCATTATCATTATTATTACATCATTATTATTACATTATTATTATTACATCATTATTATTATTATTATTACATCATTATTATTATTATTATTACATCATCATTATTATTATTACATTATTATTATTATTATTATTATTATTATTATTATTATTATTATTATCATTACTTCATCGTCAGTATTTTATTATAATTTTCACAACAATGGCACATGATAGATTCTACGACAAGATCATTTTATTTATATACGACAATAATAACAAAAAATACATAATTATTGCGTTGAAATTATTGTTCAACTGGAATTAGAAAAGAATAATACATTTGTTCACAGTTCACTGCTCGAGAGATTTTTTAAGCACTTATGACTTATACATTATTTATGAGTTTATAGTCATACGGAAATCAATCACCGCACAAACAGTAACTTCAAGAGAAGGTGAAGGCGTGGTATGTATTAATGGTACTATTATCCGCACCGGTAACAGTTATAACTGCGCACGCCTAATTGCTTTAATTATTTACTTTGAGAAAATTCTATATGGCAGGTGTTTCTATTTAATAAAATCTCTGCCTTCCCACAATAATTACTGACCACAGCAAACACGTGGTCACTACTTGAATTTACACTGAGTACAACCACAATTATATTCCGTATTTTATAGTAAGGCTTTACAATAGTCTAATAATATTAACAATAATAATAGTTACAGTGCAGTCTTGCAGTTACAATAGCATGTCTTCGTCATCCAATTCTAGTTAGCCACTTAGAGGCTAAACCAGCGAAATCTTCTATAATGTGCATCTTTTTTTTTAAAGAAGGCAATTATTGTGATCGGCAGTTTACGGCGAATGGAGAAATGAACATCATCATCTCCTTATCCAATGAGAATGAATATAATAGCGGTTATAATGTTTCGACTAGAGTTCAGAGAACGGCTTTGGTTGGTATTCGACTGAGGGGAATACATAGAGAACAAAGGAAGGTGTGGAAGAAGGAAATAAAGCAAGTTTTCCACCATAACTGTTTTTGTAAACAATCCAACTATAGTCATGGTAGTAGCTGTGTTTTATTATATGTCAGTCTTCATTGGAGTGGCGATGAGAGCTTAGCGTATCAGGATCGACAGATTTTGTTTAGGGCCCTGTTATTTCAGAATTGAGATTCTTTAACGTGCCGTAAATTTATGATATGGAAGGAATGATTCTTATAAATTGAAGAAAAATCCATTGATGGGGCACGCCGTAGCGTAGTGGTTAAGGTACTGGGCTACAAGCCAGAAAGTCGCGGATTCAAGTCCCGGTGGGGTCAGAATTTTTAAACCCACCCAAACTTTCTGGCGGCACTATGGCCCTGTGGTCGACTCAGCCTCTAACTGAAATGAGTACCAGACGCTTGTTCTGGGGGTAAAAGCGGCCGTCGCGCAGGGCTGAGAACCCGGCTGACATCAAGTGCAGATTGTCTAGAAAAAAGTGGGAGCCTTAACCTCCTACTACCCCAAGGACCTCCTGAGGCCTGTCGTGGGATCACTTTACTTTACTTAATTAATTTGTTAAATATTAGAAATTGTATAATTATTTTATGTCCCGCGCCGTAGCCGAGCTGTTAAGGTAGGAAGCCTTGGCGCAGAGCTACGGGACTTGCGCTGGTTCGAGTCTCCATGGGGAAGAAATTTTCTCATGGTATTTCGGCCAGTATGGGACCGGTGCCCACCCAGCATCGTGAGGCAATTGGGTAGCTACAATAAGTAGCGGCTCCAGGTTGAGGAACCAGCTATAACGGCTGGGGGACTCGACATGCTAACCACATGTCACCCCACACTGGCTGTTGATCATCTACCTCTGTGATTGACACATGTGGATGTGAAGGGCCAGCAGCCGGCTGGTAAAAGGGCAACTGCTGAAAAGTGGAAAGACCCTCAATCGGATCGGATAATTATTTTATAAAAGTCCGGCTGTTCATTGTGAATACTTAGAGTAATTATTACATCAAAGAGATTATCAGCCTCTTGTGGAGTAAAATGATGACAATAAATGATACAGACAATAAATTAGCAAAATTTCAAATTATATGTGGCACCATTCATAGAACACTAAAACATAAAACAAGGAAGAGTACAAGATAGAAGTTCTACAAAAAATGGCGCTACCGGTACGTTTATACGGTAGTGAGTCCTGAGTTCCAGCAGAATACAAAGTGCAGAAATTACTTTTCTAAGAAGGACCACAGGATGCACAAAATGGACCACATACCACAGGATGCACAAAATAGACCACATACGAAATGAAGAAATAAGATATGAATTAGGAATATATTCAATAAATGAAAGAATTCAACAACACCGCGTCGGCTGGGAAGAGAATGTTCAGAGAATGGAAAAAAACAAGATTGCCCAAGATAGCATATCATTATAAACCTAAGGGATGTAGGAAGACCTAGGAATAAATGGAAGGAATCATTGTGAATTCGGAACTGGCGAATCGCCTAAATCATGAAGTGAAGAAGAAGATGATGATTTTATAGAAGTACATAACAATTATAAACGTCTAAAATGTCTACTTTTTAGTAAATGAGATATGGAGATAGATGGTTCATGTATTTGGGGATATAACGGTGTACGTGTATATTTTTAACAGCTTGTCGTTTCCATTAATGTTGACGATCTTACTTTTTACTCGCCAAACATCCAAGTCTATACACATTTACGGGCTACTATGAGAAGAGATCTTAACGGTTCACATTTTATGTTTCAATTTTAAAACGCTTTTTATGTTGAAGGTATAAAATAACAAAGATCTGACTCACACTTGGATTAAATTCCTTAGGTTCACTAGTAAACAACATAATACATGTAATATATTCTCCAAAAATCCTTATTTTTCCTTACATTTGAAAGTGTATTATTGTATATGCCTGTCTTCAACAGCAGTTACCCCATTTATACTTTTCCCTCAGAGTATGATAATTTCGATACTGTGGGAGAGGTGAAGCGCGAATTTGATTAATTATGAGGCGAAATAGTTGAGGTGCCAATTGTGGCTGAATATTTTATTTCCTCAGGTAGTTTTACATTTTAGTTTTACATTTCGGTTTACAGTTTATTTACTGGGAGGTTCCAATTGAATTGTGGGATAGGGATACCCATCAAGTATTTACTGCTATTTGGAAGTTCTTTTATTGTCAGCCTCATTGATATACAGGGCTATTCAGAAAGAAGGAACAGACTTCATACATTTATTTCTTGCAAACTACAAAAAGTAGAAACACAATATCCCAACGTTCCTGGAAAGAGAAAATTTCAAATTTCACTAGTTTATGCATTCAATATGAGCACCACGTGTTACACGACAAATATCAATACACTGGCTCATTTCTTGTCACACATAAATCAGCTGGTCTCCAGTTATCGAATTCACGCTTCAACAATTCGATGTCGCATATTTTCAAGAGTGTCAGGCATAGGGAGATAAAACACGGTCTTTTTTACGTATTCCCACAGATACAAATCACACGGGGTTAGGTCTGGTGACCTGGAAGGCCACCGGCGATGAAGTTGATTTTCTGAAGCTCCTCTTCCAATCCAACGTCCTATTATATAGCCATTTTGATACAAACAATCAACATCGCCAATTGCGGCCGTGATCGGTACTTCAAACTTTTCTCTTTCCAGGAACGTTGGAATTGTGTTTCTATATTTTGTATTTGGACGAAATAAGTGTTTGAAGTCTGTTCCCTTTTGTGCATAGCCCTGTCTTATGTTTCAAATTTTGGAAGGGATGTTACTTGATGGAATAGGATGCGATAAAGGTCTTTGAAAGGAACATCTGGTTGGGTTCAAGTAAAGGTTTGGATAGCTCAAGGTTCACACAAGGTTATCTTCACGGAATTTAAGGCATCTTCAAGATGGGTTCCTTCTTAAATAATATCTTGTAGTTTATTTCTTTGTATTCCCTGTTCTAATTAACATATTTTTACCGGTGGAAAATTAAACATCACGCACTACGTGTTTCTTAATCATTGTTATTTTTGAAGAATTAGATTATTTCAACTATTATTACTACTATTATTATTATTATTATTATTATTATTATTATTATTATTATTATTATTAATATTTTTAAATTATTTAGTTTAAACTACCTGATGTTGGGGATTAATTTATGTTGGACAAAGGTGCCTTCGTATCCTACCAGGTCAAGTTCTAATGAAGGAATGATAAAATCGCAATATTTAAAAATTTAGAGAGTAATTAAATCACACGACCACATTCTCTAATCTTATTGTTCGTTCCCTATTCATCATAAAATATATATTCTAACTGCTCATATGAGAAATTCAATTACTATCACTACAAATTAAAATAAATTTAGGTCTCCTTTATCGATATAAACAATACGAGATTAAATGTTTTATATTTATTTAATAGTATATTACAATGCGAGGTTGGGAAATGATTTTTACGGAAGCGAGGAAATTATTAAAAATCGAACAATAGCGAGTTTTTTTTTTAATTTCCGAGATTCTGTAAAACACTTCACAAACGTGCGTTGTACATTATGTTTTGAATGATGGTGTTTTCAAAATAATAAATAATAGTAAAATAATATCTTTGTTGGAAGTATTTGCGTTCATTATAAACAACTGACTAACATTAACAGTCTGGCCAATGTTTATACGGTAAATGCAGAAAATAATTTAGTTGAGACTAAAGCAGGCCTTGACACCAATCAGCTTTAAAATGGCAGCAAGTACGAATTTATCTTCTTATATTGTTTCAAATAAAGTTCAGTTAATTTAAAACGCAGTAATTTGTTTCGTATAATGTGTATTAACACTACCTTTTGAATATTTTTGTATATACATTGTACCTAGTATACATAAAGGGCAATGGCTTTACTTCTCGCACTAGGTAGGTAATTTGTAATATTACAGTATAGTTATTTAGTTATTTATAGGTTGGCAACCCTGAAATTTAGGAAACCGAACTTTCAATCGTGGTCGCTATTATTGTAAGTACGACACGAAGCACTATCGTGCAAAAACGTTTAATAAAACACTAACTAACAAACTCACTGGTACTATGGAACCCGTAGGTTCATGGCCGCGCGGACATAAACTCTCCATACCCTCCTATCTTGAGCCAATGTTTTCCAATCATCCCCTGTATAATCTACTTCCCTCAAATCATAGTTAATGTGATTCTCCCACCTCATTCTTGGTCTCTCGTCTGGGCGTTTTCCTTCTGGTTTTCCTACAAGAAGCTTCCATGCACGTCTTTCATTCCCCATTCGTGCCACATGTCTTGCCCATCGCAGTCTACGAAACTTGACTATTCTCATTATATCTGGCTTCCTATAAAGACCATGTAATTCACTGTTATGCAAGTCTTCTCCATTCACCTGTCTGTTCATCTCTCTTTGGTCCAAAATGTTTCATATGAACTTTATTCTCAAATACTCATAATCCCCTTTCCTCCCTTAAAGTAAGAGTCCATGTTTCGCATCCATATAATATAACTGATAGAATAATAGTTTTATATATTTTCAATTTAACGTTTTTTGAAAGGAGTTGGGAAGTCAAGAGTCTCTGTAACGCATAACAACGCGCATTTCCATAATTGAGCCTATGTTTAATTTCAATGTGTGGGAGCTTTGAAGACGAGATATACTAGGAAAATGTAACAAGTTAATAATATTGGAGGCATCAATTATTACCGGAAAGATTTCTAAATTCAAATCGTGGAAGATTGGCATGCTACGAGTTACTGGTAAACCCAGAAAATTGGATAAACCTGGGTAGATTTCTGGACAAAACGCGGAAAATAAGAACACTTATTCAGGAATAAATAAATATGTTAGCAAATTGCAATGCCTTTAATTCTTAATAATTCTACATAGCTAAGTTAATGTATAATGTAATATTGTATTGATATCCTAATTGTAATATTATTGTGTTTTCTTTTTTTTTTTCTTTTTTTTTTTAAACATCAACTTAAACGGACTGTCAACAGCACGTACGGCTTACTGCCCGTGCGATCCATATTTGTAAAAAACATTGTATGTATCTTACTTTTAGTTTCATAAAGTCCTTATGTATATGTAATTTCCTCGTGCATTTCATTCCTGTTTGTAATTATTGTTCTCAGGTACCTGAATTCAGCCACTTACTCAAACCTTCCCTCATTTGTCATTAGCTGTCCATTTCCATTATATAATGTATTCTTACGTGTGACCACACATTTAGTTTTATTGATATTTACTTCCACTCCCAATTTCTTTGTGTTACTCAGTAGTGTGTGCATGTTGGCCTTTAGTATCTCCTCGCTATTGGCCAGTAGTACTACATCATCAGCATAAGCTAACATTATTAATGCCATTGAGTTGTAGGCCTTCTTTATCCTCTAAAGATTTAATGGCATGCTCTAGTACAAAATTAAATAGCAGAGGAGATAGTGCATCTCCTTGCTTCAACCCATTGTGGATTTCAAAAGCATCCGAAAACTGTTTGCCTACACACACCTTACTCTTTGTGACTTTTAGACATATTCGTATAAGTATAACTAACGTTTTAGGAATTCCGAACTCTAGCAGGATACTTTATAACTTCTCCCTCTTAATTGAATCGTATGCTTTTTTGAAGTCTGCGTATAGTTGATGAACAGTACCATTATATTCCCATTTCTTTTCTAAAATCTGTCTTAAGCTAAAAATCTGATCTGTTGTAGACTTGTTTCTTCTAAATCCACATTGATGATCTCCTAGAATATCATCAATATAAGGAGTACGTCTGCTTACTAATATATTTGTTAGAATTTTGTACGAAGTTAAAAGTAATGAGATGCCCCTCTAGTTGTTGCAATCAGTTTTATCTCCTTTCTTATAAATTGGTACGATAATTGATTCTTTCCATTCATCTGAAAGAACTCCTTTATCCCAAATCATATTAAGCAACTGGAGTAACTTGTCCATCAATTTTTCTCCACCTCATTTTATCAGTTCTGCTGGGATCTCATCTCAATCTGATGCTTTATACGTCTTCAATTTCTCTATCGCCATTTCAACCTCTAATGCACTTAGTTCTACGATTAGCATTTCTGCTGTATGTAAATTATCTTCTTCAATATCCTGTTCTGTATGTAATTATATTTTGGTTGAAACCAAAATAGAGGTATATTACTGTTAATAATATAATTGAATATGAATCCAACCACATTTAATAACTGATTAAAGTAACTTTCCCATTTATTTAATATACTCTGGAATCTGTAATCAAATCCCCATTTTGATTCCTAATTATGTTTGTTAAACCCTTTCTTCTCTATCCTAATTCCCTGATATAATTCTCTAATGTTCCTATTTTTGGCATTCATTTCAAGATCATTAATCTTCTCTCTCAGATATCCCCTCTTTTTTTTTCTTTTTAGTAACCTCGTGGTTTCCCGTCTAACACTACCCAATTTCTCCGAATTTACCTCATTTGGCTCGTGTAACCATTTTTGCTTGCTTTCTTTTCTTTACAATGTCGGCACATTCCACATCTAACCATTTCTTGTTTTGCCTCTTTTTTAAGTAACCAATGCTTTTTGATGCTGACAATTTAATAGTATCTCTTACAGCCTCCCATTCTTTATTTACATCATTTTCTTCTTCGTTTACAACATTGCCATCTGTAGATTTCAGTACTTCAAATCTATTAGCAATTTTAATTTGGTATTCTTGCCGCATTTCAATATTTTTCAAGTTCTATTTTTATAAATCTTCTCAACAATCTCTAAAATAAATTTTGTGAGTAATGATTATTTGGATATTTATCTAAGTTATAAGGCATTTTCAACTTTTATAAGATTCATGATGTGTTCCGTTGAGGTTTATTCAAAATTAATATAAAATTATAGAATATTCATCTGAAAGGTCCGTCTCCTCAACTTAATTATCATTTAACTGTAGCGCTTTCGGGACTTGTCCCATCATCGGCAGGATTCAAAACTGGTGTTTCACTGAAGATCTGGTAGAGGGGGTTGCATGTATTTGGTTCGTTTTCGTTTATCAGGCTGTCGTTGTGAGCTGCTTTCATGATTTCCATCTCTTCGAGTACGTTTATCTTCGCTGGATTATTTTCTCTGTGCATTACTGTTAGGGTGTTTTCAATATTTAACATGCGATGTCCTTCATGGATAACGTGTTTTGCATGTTAAATATTGAAAACACCCTAACAGTAATGCACAGAGAAAATAATCCAGCGAAGATAAACGTACTCGAAGAGATGGAAATCATGAAAGCAGCTCACAACGACAGCCTGATAAACGAAAACGAACCAAATACATGCAACCCCCTCTACCAGATCTTCAGTGAAACACTAGTTTTGAATCCTGCCGATGATGGGACAAGTCCCGAAAGCGCTACAGTTAAATGATAATTAAGTTGAGGAGACGGAACTTTCAGGTGAATATTCTATAATTTTATATTAATAATAAGGCATTTTAAGTAATGTTTTAATTAGGCCTACGTACTAACCATTCGTTTAATCTCCTAGGATACTGAAAGGCCTATATATACTGTCGATAAGTCTGCTATAAATAACGAAGGGCCTCCCCGATTGAATAATCAGCTCAATGTCAGGGTCTCCTCCGAGACAACACAACATTAAGACGAAACACACCATTTGCACACATATATCATACTAAACATACCGAATATGATAATGATGGCCAGATTATATCCGAGGACCGTTTGGACTTTAAAATTTCCTAACAGTTGTCTTGCAGATGAGAAAAAATCGCCGAACCTGAGTCCGCTGCTTATGAGGCAGCGCTACACCGTAACAAAAGCGATGGACTATTCTAATAAATTCGGGAGCAAAAATGTTGTAATGTTAATGCTTGATGGGTGTCACCTGGAACCAAATTTAACACAGAGGCTTGAATTAAATTACACTTGTACAATCCATTGTAATGACCAGGGCAAGGATTTTAATGAACTAAAAGCTAAGATTGCAACACATATGTATTATTCAATTGTTTCTATGTGAAATAAAAAAACACGGTCAGAAATCTTACATCTAATTACATTATTCAACTATTTGTATGTCAAACCAAGACAAAACACAGTCAGAAGTCTTACTTCTAATTACATTATTCAGTTTGTATGTCAAACCAACACAAAAGTCAGTCAGAAGTCTAACTTCTCATTATATTATTCAACTGCTTGTATGTCAAACCAAGACAAAACACAGTCAGAAGTCTTACTTCTAATCATATTATTCAACTGCTTGTATGTCAAACCAAGACAAAACACAGTCAGAAGTCTTACTTCTAATTATATTATTCAACTGCTTGTATGTCAAACCAACACAAAAGTCAGTCAGAAGTCTAACTTCTCATTATATTATTCAACTGCTTGTATGTCAAACCAAGACAAAACACAGTCAGAAGTCTTACTTCTAATCATATTATTCAACTGCTTGTATGTCAAACCAAGACAAAACACAGTCAGAAGTCTTACTTCTAATTATATTATTCAATTGCTTGTATGTCAAACCAAGACAAAACACAGTCAGAAGTCTTACTTCTAACTATATTATTCAATTGCTTGTATGTCAAACCAAGACAAAACACAGTCAGAAGTCTTACTTCTAATTATATTATTCAATTGCTTGTATGTCAAACCAAGACAAAACACAGTCAGAAGTCTTACTTCTAATTACATTATTCAGTTTGTATGTCAAACCAACACAAAAGTCAGTCAGAAGTCTAACTTCTCATTATATTATTCAACTGTTTGTATGTCAAACCAAGACAAAACACAGTCAGAAGTCTTACTTCTAATTACATTATTCAGTTTGTATGTCAAACCAACACAAAAGTCAGTCAGAAGTCTAACTTCTCATTATATTATTCAACTGCTTGTATGTCAAACCAAGACAAAACACAGTCAGAAGTCTTACTTCTAATCATATTCTTCAACTGCTTGTATGTCAAACCAAGACAAAACACAGTCAGAAGTCTTACTTCTAATCATATTATTCAACTGCTTGTATGTCAAACCAAGACAAAACACAGTCAGAAGCCTTACTTCTAATTACATTATTCAGTTTGTATGTCAAACCAACACAACAGTCAGTCAGAAGTCTAACTTCTCATTATATTATTCAACTGCTTGTATGTCAAACCAAGACAAAACACAGTCAGAAGTCTTACTTCTAATTACATTATTCAGTTTGTATGTCAAACCAACACAAAAGTCAGTCAGAAGTCTAACTTCTCATTATATTATTCAACTGCTTGTATGTCAAACCAAGACAAAACACAGTCAGAAGTCTTACTTCTAATCATATTATTCAACTGCTTGTATGTCAAACCAAGACAAAACACAGTCAGAAGTCTTACTTCTAATCATATTATTCAACTGCTTGTATGTCAAACCAAGACAAAACACAGTCAGAAGTCTTACTTCTAATTACATTATTCAGTTTGTATGTCAAACCAACACAAAAGTCAGTCAGAAGTCTAACTTCTCATTATATTATTCAACTGCTTGTATGTCAAACCAAGACAAAACACAGTCAGAAGTCTTACTTCTAATTATATTATTCAATTGCTTGTATGTCAAACCAAGACAAAACACAGTCAGAAGTCTTACTTCTAATTATATTATTCAATTGCTTGTATGTCAAACCAAGACAAAACACAGTCAGAAGTCTTACTTCTAATTATATTATTCAATTGCTTGTATGTCAAACCAAGACAAAACACAGTCAGAAGTCTTACTTCTAATTATATTATTCAATTGCTTGTATGTCAAACCAAGACAAAACACAGTCAGAAGTCTTACTTCTAATTATATTATTCAATTGCTTGTATGTCAAACCAAGACAAAACACAGTCAGAAGTCTTACTTCTAATTATATTATTCAATTGCTTGTATGTCAAACCAAGACAAAACACAGTCAGAAGTCTTACTTCTAATTATATTATTCAATTGCTTGTATGTCAAACCAAGACAAAACACAGTCATAAGTCTTACTTCTAATTATATTATTCAATTGCTTGTATGTCAAACCAAGACAAAACACAGTCAGAAGTCTTACTTCTAATTATATTATTCAATTGCTTGTATGTCAAACCAAGACAAAACACAGTCAGAAGTCTTACATCTAATTATATTATTCAATTGCTTGTATGTCAAACCAAGACAAAACACAGTCAGAAGTCTTACTTCTAATTATATTATTCAATTGCTTGTATGTCAAACCAAGACAAAACACAGTCAGAAGTCTTACTTCTAATTATATTATTCAATTGCTTGTATGTCAAACCAACACAAAAGTCAGTCAGAAGTCTAACTTCTCATTATATTATTCAACTGCTTGTATGTCAAACCAAGACAAAACACAGTCAGAAGTCTTACTTCTAATCATATTATTCAACTGCTTGTATGTCAAACCAAGACAAAACACAGTCAGAAGTCTTACTTCTAATTATATTATTCAATTGCTTGTATGTCAAACCAAGACAAAACACAGTCAGAAGTCTTACTTCTAATTATATTATTCAATTGCTTGTATGTCAAACCAAGACAAAACACAGTCAGAAGTCTTATTTCTAATTATATTATTCAATTGCTTGTATGTCAAACCAAGACAAAACACAGTCAGAAGTCTTACTTCTAATTATATTATTCAATTGCTTGTATGTCAAACCAAGACAAAACACAGTCAGAAGTCTTACTTCTAATTATATTATTCAATTGCTTGTATGTCAAACCAAGACAAAACACAATCAGAAGTCTTACTTCTAATTATATTATTCAATTGCTTGTATGTCAAACCAAGACAAAACACAGTCAGAAGTCTTACTTCTAATTATATTATTCAATTGCTGTTTCAAACCAAGATGTTCAAACCAAGACAAAACACAGTCAGAAGTCTTACTTCTAATCATATTATGCAATTGCTTGTATGTCACACCAAGACAAAACACAGTCAGAAGTCTTACTTCTAATCATAATTCTTGCAAACTGCTTGTATGTTCAAACCCAGACAACACACCGTCAGAAGTCTTACTTCTAATTATATTATTCAATTGCTTGTATGTCACACCAAGACAAAACACAGTCATAAGTCTTACTTCTAATCATATTATTCAATTGGCTTGTATGTCAAACACAGACAAAACACAGTCCGAAGTCTTATTTTCTAATCATATTATTCAACTGCTTGTTTGTCAAACCAAGACAAAACACAGTCAGAAGTCTTACTTCTAATTATATTATTCAATTGCTTGTATGTCAAACCAAGACAAAAGACAGTCAGAAGTCTTACTTCTAATCATATTATTCAACTGCTTGTATGTCAAACCAAGACAAAACACAGTCAGCCGTCATACTTCTAATTATATTATTCAATTGCTTGTATGTCAAACCAAGACAAAACACAGTCAGAAGTCTTACTTCTAATCATATTATTCAACTGCTTGTATGTCAAACCAAGACAAAACACAGTCAGAAGTCTTACTTCTAATTATATTATTCAACTGCTTGTATGTCAAACCAAGACAAAACACAGTTAGAAGTCTTACTTCTAATCATATTATTCAACTGCTTGTATGTCAAACCAAGACAAAACACAGTCAGAAGTCTTACTTCTAATTATATTATTCAACTGCTTGTATGTCAAACCAAGACAAAACACAGTTAGAAGTCTTACTTCTAATTATATTATTCAACTGCTTGTATGTCAAACCAAGACAAAACACAGTTAGAAGTCTTACTTCTAATTATATTATTCAATTGCTTGTATGTCAAACCAAGACAAAACACAGTTAGAAGTCTTACTTCTAATCATATGATTCAACTGCTTGTATGTCAAACCAAGACAAAACACAGTCAGAAGTCTTACTTCTAATCATATTATTCAATTGCTTGTATGTCAAACGAAGACAAAACACAGTTAGAAGTCTTACTTCTAATTATATTATTCAACTGCTTGTATGTCAAACCAAGACAAAACACAGTTAGAAGTCTTACTTCTAATTATATTATTCAACTGCTTGTATATCAAACCAAGACAAAACACAGTCAGAAGTCTTACTTCTAATTATATTATTCAACTGCTTGTATGTCAAACCAAGACAAAACACAGTCAGAAGTCTTACTTCTAATTATATTATTCAATTGCTTGTATGTCAAACCAAGACAAAACACAGTCAGAAGTCTTACTTCTAATCATATTATTCAATTGCTTGTATGTCAAACCAAGACAAAACACAGTCAGAAGTCTTACTTCTAATTATATTATTCAACTGCTTGTATGTCAAACCAAGACAAAACACAGTCAGAAGTCTTACTTCTAATTATATTATTCAACTGCTTGTATGTCAAACCAAGACAAAACACAGTTAGAAGTCTTACTTCTAATTATATTATTCAACTGCTTGTATGTCAAACCAAGACAAAACACAGTTAGAAGTCTTACTTCTAATTATATTATTCAACTGCTTGTATGTCAAACCAAGACAAAACACAGTTAGAAGTCTTACTTCTAATTATATTATTCAATTGCTTGTATGTCAAACCAAGACAAAACACAGTTAGAAGTCTTATTTCTAATTATATTATTCAATTGCTTGTATGTCAAACCAAGACAAAACACAGTCAGAAGTCTTACTTCTAATTATATTATTCAATTGCTTGTATGTCAAACCAAGACAAAACACAGTCAGAAGTCTTACTTCTAATTATATATTCAATTGCTTGTATGTCAAACCAAGACAAAACACAGTCAGAAGTCTTACTTCTAATCATATTATTCAATTGCTTGTATGTCAAACCAAGACAAAACACAGTCAGAAGTCTTACTTCTAATTATATTATTCAACTGCTTGTATGTCAAACCAAGACAAAACACAGTCAGAAGTCTTACTTCTAATTATATTATTCAACTGCTTGTATGTCAAACCAAGACAAAACACAGTCAGAAGTCTTACTTCTAATCATATTATTCAACTGCTTGTATGTCAAACCAAGAAAAAACACAGTCAGAAGTCTTACTTCTAATCATATTATTCAATTGCTTGTATGTCAAACCAAGACAAAACACAGTCAGAAGTCTTACTTCTAATCATATTATTCAACTGCTTGTATGTCAAACCAAGACAAAACACAGTCAGAAGTCTTACTTCTAATTATATTATTCAACTGCTTGTATGTCAAACCAAGACAAAACACAGTCAGAAGTCTTACTTCTAATTATATTATTCAACTGCTTGTATGTCAAACCAAGACAAAACACAGTCAGAAGTCTTACTTCTAATTATATTATTCAACTGCTTGTATGTCAAACCAAGACAAAACACAGTCAGAAGTCTTACTTCTAATCATATTATTCAATTGCTTGTATGTCAAACCAAGACAAAACACAGTCAGAAGTCTTACTTCTAATTATATTATTCAACTGCTTGTATGTCAAACCAAGACAAAACACAGTCAGAAGTCTTACTTCTAATTATATTATTCAATTGCTTGTATGTCAAACCAAGACAAAACACAGTCAGAAGTCTTACTTCTAATCATATTATTCAACTGCTTGTATGTCAAACCAAGACAAAACATAGTCAGAAGTCTTACTTCTAATTACATTTTTCAGTTTGTATGCTAAACCAAGACAAAACACAGTCAGAAGTCTTACTTCTCATTATATTATTCAACTGCTTTTCTGTCAAACCAAGACAAAAGACAGAAGTCTTACTTCTGATTATGCTACATAACAATCTTAACTTTTAGTGCATCAGTAATGACTATTTAACTCATGCCTTAATGGGAGTCAATGACTAATTAAGTTTCAATGAATTTTGTTTCACAGTCGTGTTTCACCTCGATATTTATCATATTGAAGAAAGACCCTCCTTTTTTAATATTCTGAACAGGTCAGAGCATTATTTTGCAATGACTGACTCTCTAAGAAATACGTTGAATATAGCAATTTATATATGAAGATGTTAGAATCCTAGAATGCACGTGGCTCCCAGATTGCACATACAGCATAGTGCACGAACGTAACCAGGTACCGATTGCGGGATATAATAGAAAACAATTTGTAGCAGTTGATTATATCACAATAAAAAGAAACCACTGTTTGCACTTTCTTAAACGAATTATTCCCCATGTATTTACGTTCCAAAAAAATATAATTAACATATTTACATCAAATGACATCAAAAAATTAATTAATAACCTATAATATTGGTTATAATATGCAGTTAGATGTGTTTCATTTTTTTCTCCACTACGGTGCATTCTTACAATTTTGCGATCCTATTTGACAATAAGTAATATGATCTAGTTGCAGTGGATGAACAAATGAAACATAACAAACGTTTCTCATTTCTTTTCAAACATCGTCGTTTATATTAAGTGTTTAAATGTTTTAAAATAACTGTATTTAAATAATGATTTCCAAATTCTCTTTCGTAACTCGTGAATTTGTCGATAATTTGGAAATATTCGTGGCATTACTTATGATTACAATTTTACTGCTGATGACTGATGAAAATGATTAACTTCAACCGTCCATATTTCGTGAGATTTCTCTAAGAGTAGACTTTTTTTCACCTTTACCTTGACTATTTAACTCATGTCGCAAATGGTAGTCAATGACCAATCACGTTTCAATGAATTCTGTTTTACACCAATGACAGTCGTGTTTCACCTCGCTCTTTATCGATTTGTCTTTATCAGCTCCTACTTTTGTGATAAAGAAAGCTCCTCCTTTTTTAATATTTTGAACAGGTTAAACCATTATTTTTCTCCAACAAATACATTGAATATAGCAAATAATGAATAGATTCAGTGATTTTACTGAGTTGTTTATTCAAAATATAAATGATTAACCTATAATGTTGATTATAATAGTTTGATGTGTTTCATTATTTCTCCACTCGAGTGTATTCTTACAATATTGCGATCCTATTTGGCAATAAATAATATGATAGAGTTGCAGTGAATATATATAACCTCACATTTCTAATTTGTTTTCAAACATCGCCGTTTACATTAACTACATAAATATTTTAAAACACCGGTAACTATATTCAAATAATTATTTTTTTAGTAAAGAGCTTAATTTTATTCGTTGAGTCCTAACAAATGCCACTCTTGATTTCCAAATTCTCTAGATAATTTTGGAAATCACTCGTGGCATCACTTATGACAAACTCTTGACAAAACGACATACACTTGCCCAGAGCTAAAAACTGGCCTAGGCAGGCAACTCCAAGTTTGTCCAGAGTGTGATGTAGAGATTTGTTAATTGTAAAAGAAGAGCAAACATGTGACCGGAAATTTTCTTCGGCGAAGAACAAAAGGGATATAAGGATTTAAGTGGGCCAAATGCCTGGGCTTTTTAATGAGCAAGGCAGCATTCTGTTTAACGCGGCGAAGATAAAACGTTTCCCTCCTAAAGGATTGGGTGTCAAACACTTGGCCACCAGTCAAGAAAATTAACAGCACATTACATCTAAAAGTTTGTTTAATGATGACAGAAAGTTATGTTTTCTATTTATGCATATCCGAATTTTTTACTTTTCTCATCATATATTTTAATTGTCCACCGCTGTGGTCTCGAGGTAGCGTGCTACCTTGTCACGCAGCGGGCACGGGTTCGATTCCCGGTCGGGACAGGCTCCTGGGTGAGGTTTTTTTCGGTGTTTTTCCTCACCTGTAAGATAAATATCAGGAACTTAGGCCCCAACGGTCCCCGAAAATCATCCGGCCATCATCAACATCCTTATCATTATCATCATCATCCTTGACCGGTGTGGAAATCAACGGGAAGCTACCACACCTATAATCCCCTAGTAAAATTGCAAAGCATAGCATTAAACTGCTACCTGCCCTCGGGTAGAATTACTGTGGATGGATATTTTAGTTTACTTATAGGAGAAGAAATGTCAGAGGGAAAAGAAATTGGAATGGGGTAAGGCAAGGATGTCCTCTATCACCTACAGTTTTCAACATGTACCTGAAAGACCTAATGAAGAACTGCTTCAGCAATACGGGAGGCATAAACATGGCAGGAAGAAGAATAAAGTGCATAAGATTTGCTGATGATATGGCTTTGCTAGCAGAAGATGCAATCGCACTGAGGAACATGCTGATGGAGATAAATGATAAGTGCCATGATTATAGGAAAGAAACCAAGGACGAATAACATGAGGATTAAAGATGAGGCCATTAGCAAGTGGAGAGTGGAGAGCTTCAATTACTTGGGTTGTATGCTCAGTAGTAACATACATAAACTGCGGTCAAAACAAGTAAAGCAGAGGGATAGCCATGGCAGAAGAAGCTTTCAACAAGACGAGAAGCATTTCTGCGGACCCGTGGCAAAAGAAATTACGGAAGAAGAGGAGTGAAGTGCTTGGTGCTGGAGGGTAGAATTGCATGGTTGCACGAGACTAGACTTGTACTGTACGACGCGGAATGAGGAGAGGAAAAAAGCGATCCTGGAAGCTTTTGATATGTAGATATGGAGAAGAATGGAACGTATAAAATGGACAGACAAAGTAAGAAATAAAGATGTGCTAGACAGAGTGGGTGAATGAAGAACAATGCTGGAACTCATAAAGAAGAGGAAAATAAATTGGGTTGGTCACTGGCTAAGAAGAAACTGCCTGCTGAAGGATGCTCTAGAAGAAATGGTCAATGGAAAGAAAGTTAGAGGCAGAAAAAGACATCAGATGATAAACAATATTAAAATAAATGGTTTGTATGCAGATACAAAACGGAAAGCTGAGTTAAGGAAAGAGTGGAGAATGCTGAGTTTGCAGTGAAAGACCTGCTCTTGAGCAGAACACTATGAATGAATGAATGAATTTGTTATTTTTATTTGGCATTCTAAAATAATTGTATTCATATATAATTCCCAAAAATAAATACATTTTAATGATTTTGAACGAATCACGTGAAATTCTTAAAGTCGTATGATTATTAATTTTTTTCTCAGTATCGAGTCGCCTGAACCTGGGGTTCTACTGGTAAGACATTCCGTGAACTGTGTGTCACATGCTCTAAAAAATCTCTAATTTCTAGGAATTAAGTTGGTAAAGGATGTAATAGGAGCATTTAACAGTGAGTACCGTACCATGACGGTTCCAAGGACAAATGTATGTCTGACATAACATTATATCATTCCTTGTCTATGATATATTGAAGATAATTTGTTTCTTATATCAAAAAAACCTCTACAATTTTGTCGATGAAGTTCGCTTTTACTCTGAATTATTGATGAAAAAATTAAAATATATCATGAAAAAGTACGCACTATTTTTTTCAAGGTCAATGAATACTCCATATGTTGTTACTGGGTGTGGTCATCTTATTTTAATGTTGTATAAACATGCTATTAACATATTTTTTTGTCTTTTATGACATTTCTGACTTTCTCCCTGGCATTAACGGAATTCTTCTTATTCTTCATCCAACCAAGCCTTAGGCCTACAGGCCTGTTACGATCTCACTGATGAATTTTGTATCCAGTGTTTCCTTGGACGGCCCAGAGATCTCTTCCCTGTTGGGCAATGACGAAGCATGGCCTTGGGAACTCTATCTGAACTCATTCGTCGCAAATGATTCATCCAGTTGTTCTGGTATATATGTATGTACTAAATGGCCGGTTCTAAACGTAGTTGCGTCAAAATATCGTCATTGCGTTTGTGATCCCATTTGGTATACCTGTAAGTTATACCTCATGAATCTCATTTCACTAGAAGTTACCCTGCTCTCTTCTCCTTTCCTCAAAGTCCATTGTCATTTTCCTTCCCTTTTTCGTCAACAGAATTATCTCTCCAGTCCATCCGAGGCTTGTTGTGAGAATTGAAAGTAACTCTAAAGTAATACCCAACGGGTTGCATGCCCGAAGGGGTAAAGTGATGGGTTTCCATCCATGCAGCATTTACTCTGCAAGTGATGTTATGGTTATACCGCCAATATTCGGTCCTTAGAGCCTAATCCCTTATAAGCAGGTTGCATCACGGCCAGGTTGAGGTTAGGTTCTGGATAGGAGAGGTTTTAGAATGCACTTCACTATCCCAGGAATTATAATGCATTTATTAGGTTGAGGCAGCTGGAAAGCGGAGTTACGTTACCCTGATGATATTATGGGTATAATAATGAAGGGTCAGGAGAGTCCTTAATCTGAACTTAACCTAAATTCTAGGCCATGGGCGAACACTGGAATAATTCCCTTCAAGAAAAAAATCCTGTGGTCTGACCCGGAAATTGAACGTGGGACCTCATGAACTGTAGTCAGAAACGCTGACCACTAGCCCATGAGGCTGGTGTAATAATAATATATCCACCCATAGTAATTCTGCCCGAAGGCAGGTCCTTCACTGCAATCATAGCATTTTCATGCTATGCTTGAAGCTTTACTAGGGAATTGTAGGTGTGGTAGTTTCCCGTTGTTTTCCATACCGGTGAAGATGATGATGATGATAATGATAAGGATGATGATGATGATGATAGCCATATGATTTCGAGGACCGTTTGGGCCTTAAAGTTTCCCTGACATTTGTCTTACAGGTGAGGAAAACCCCCGATAAAAAAACCTCACCCAGAAAAACTGTCCCGACAGAGGATCGAACCCGGGCCCGCTGCGTGACAAGGTAGCACGCTACCTCGAGACCACAGCGGTGGACTAATAATATATAATCTGAAGGAATTGGTCACAGTTCATTTATATTTTATTTATTTATTTATTTATTTATTTACTCTGTATGCAAGACAACAGCATAGTAATATGGTTTCCATGGGTCTGACTGAGTTCAAAACCTCTAAAGAAAATAATGTTTAAATCTTGAGAAGAATTACGATGAAATACGGATTTTTCTATCTAACCATACATTCTGTCTCCTCTCCTCCAAGCAGGTTACCCTCAAATCGTTAAACGTAAGATGGAAAATGAAGAGTGGTGTGCGGAAAGCAACGGGAAAGCTAGCGTATTTATACAATTTAATTGTTGCCCCGAAAAGAGATGCAACCCACAAAAATTCGAAAGCTGAGTTTTTAGTGGATTGGTTATCTATCCGGAGAGTATCACAGCATAGTGCATGTAAAATTGTCATTGTTCATACTCGCTTCCAAATCTGTTTTATTTATTTTTAAAAGTTTGCTTTCAAGCGAATAGTGAATATGTAACAAAATGGCTGAAGAAATTAGTCAAGTCATTAATAGCAGTGCAGAAGAACAATTATTGAACATGTGAAAATTCATTTCACCTCAGTTCCATAAATTGTAATCAGAATCCTAGAGGAACTGAGTGAAAATAAGAAAGACACAAATAATGTAACGAATTAACATTAAATGGAAAATAAATACTGACAACTGATTAAATTAGAAATGTTTGTAACTGAATCACTGTTCAATATGTATTTTCTATTCCTTATTATAGCATTTTTAGTTAAATATGTGCTAGATAATTTTTCCACTCTATGGAGATAGATCACTTTTTTGAGTCAATTCTGTATTAAATTTTTAAGATTAGTTATTAGCATGTTTATGTTGCATTCAAATTTGGCTTGCATATTGACGCCAATAGGATGAGAGATGAAAATGTATGACATATTGAAGGTAATACCTCAAAATGAATATTATACTTTTTTTCGTTTTCCTAACAATTTGTAGTTTGTGGGTTAGATCTCTTTTCGGGACTATTCAGTTATTAGTAAAATCCCAAACTTGCAGTAAGAGCGTTGAGTTTGCAGAGAAAGACTTATTCTTGGGGGAAAGCTATGGAAAATACGTGATAACAATGTAATTTGTGTAATGTGTATAGAAATAAATATCCCAGTTCAGTTCTTTAAATCACAACCCGTTTAATCCGATTTATCTTTCATTCTAGTAGTAACAAACAGTACATGGATCGTATTAAAGCATCAGTTTATCGTTAACATTTTCTTTTATCTCAAATATCTTAGTACTTATGGTGCCCGATTTGTCACTATGACACTGGCAACAGTCAGTTGATTTACGATAATTCACAGCGTGATTACAATTCTGCGAAGGTCAGTATGGAAATTCTTTGTGAAAAATAAAATTCTATAAGCCTGTTTCAATCGCTCAGATTTGAATTTTATCTAGCTGAAAGCTTGTCACGTTGTTATAGTGAACTTTTTTGACTGTAGAGGCGCTATCTACAAGGATTTGTACAGCGCATTCTAGTTAATATATTTTGAACTAACAACTCTTGAAATACGTACTGTTGTGACTTAGTAATATTATACAAGAACTCTTCTCATCCTCAAAAGTGTTCAAAATTTACAATTACATAAAACACTGATTCTTCCAGTTATACTTTATGGACGTAAAATATTGCCTCCTATTTTACGAGAAGAGAAAAGGTTACGGTTATTTGATAATCAAGTTCTTAGGAAAATTCTTGTAGCAATGAGAAACCTAGAGACATGTGAATTGAAGAAAACTGCATAACTGTGATCTGTATGATATTTTTGGTAAATGTGATGTATTAAGAACAATAAATTAGATCTCGTAAACTGTAATGTATGGATGCGAAGCATGGAGTCTTACTTTAAGGAAAGAAAGAAAATTACAAGTATTTAAGAATGATTTTTATTTCAGGATTGTTTCTGTTGTTTACATAGGCATCCTCAACCAAAATATACATTTTTTTTTTTCCTCCCACACTTCCCGGTCTTGCGGGTTTGCTTCTGTCATATTTCTCTTCTTCGTTTTGTCTTGAATTCCTTTTATCCACTTTGGCTTTGTTCTATCACGTTTCCCTTTACCAGGAGCTATCCATTTTAATATTGTAAAGGGAAAACATGGGTCTACAAAATAAATATTTTAATACATTCCATGCTTCATTACATATTTTTCCTCCAATTGGCCTATACGTTTTACTGTGTTACATGCTCTTTTTTCATTGCTTTTTTTTCTGTAACTCTTTTCCTATCATTGGCTCTGCTTTTCTGATATTCTGTCTTCCAATTATTTTGTAGTCATAGAAACTAAAATACATATTTATATAAATCAATAGTAAGAAATTTAATGACCTATGGAGCAAAACATGGACCATAAATGCCAAATTAAAATCAAAATTGCAATCTGTAGTAATGGATTTTTTAAGAATATCTGCACGATGCTCTAAATTAGACAGGATCAGAAACATTATTATCATTATTTTCAACGAAACAATTATACAATTTGTGTGAAATAAACAATTGCAATGGTTTGGACACGTGAAGAGGATGAATGAACATAGATTGCCAGTTAAGAGTGGATTTCAAATCGGAGGAAAAGAAGAGGGAGGCCTAAGAAGACATGGATAGGAGGAATTACGAATTTAATGAAGGACAGGGAACTGCAGGATGGCGACTGGAAGGGTAGAGATTCATGGAGGAAGAGAATCATAGCTTAATAATGGATACGGAAAGATGTTGTGCACATTTAAAACCTATTATCCATCCATCCATAGTAATTCTGCCCGAAGGCAGGTCCTTCACTGCAATCATAGAATTTTCATGCTATGCTTGCAGCTATACTAGGCAATTGTAGGTGTGGTAGCTTCCCGTTGCTTTCTACACCGGTGAAGGGTGATGATGATGATAATGATAAGGATGATGACCATATGATTTCGGGGACCGTTTGGGCCTTAAAGTTTTCCTGACATATGTCTTACAGGTGAGGAAAAACCCCGATAAAAACCTCACCCAGAAAAACTGCCCCGATCGGGGATCGAACCCGGGCCCGCTGCGTGATAAGGCAGCACGCTATCTCGAGACCACAGCAAATAAATAAAAAATATACATATTATTTTATGTATTTTGCAAATATGGCAACCGTTAATAACATCTAACTTAAGACTTAATTGATTAATGTGTGGCATTGTAAATACAGTAAGAATATAGGTTATCGCTTGCCCCTTCGAGAAACGCTTGCTCATAGGTACGCTCAATTAAAAAAATAGAGATAATTATTAATTAAAATAATTAGTTCAGAAACAGCAAAATAAAGGAAATTATGCAAGATGAAAAAAAAATAGATAGAAAAAATAGAAGAAAAACGTTCGAAATGGTATGGACACCTCATAAGAATGGAAGACGAGTGAATACCAAAGAAGAATTGGAAAGCTAATGGAAGAAGTGGAAGAGCCAGACCTAGAGAACGTTGGATGGATGAAGTGAAGAGAAGTATGGAAGCTAGAGATTTGAGGGAAAAGGATGCTCTAGACAAGAACCTCTGGCGACAAATCACTTCGGGTTGAAATACTGTATTGTGGAATATGCGTAATAAAAAAATAATTCCATCAACGTTATCACAATAGAAGATTATTTTTCTATTGTTAATATGGAACTTAGAAAATGATTCGATAAACCAATAAAGAAAATGTTGATTCTGTTGTATCATTGCCGCAGTTGTTTACATTTGGTGCAGAAAGGAAGAGGAAACCTAATATCTGTGTCACGTTATTTCATCATGACTCAGCTTTAATATTAAGCTTAATGTTGGTGTAACCTTGAAGACAATCCAGCTGAAATGATACATAATAGCATGAGCGTGCAAAATCCAGAATTAATTCTCTCCTTGCTATTATCTCGTCTAAAATACTGACAATTATGAGACAGCAACAGACATAAACTAGTCAAGCTGGAAATACTGTCATTACACACCAGTATGTCGGTAAGTGTTGTTCTTTCCATATATTTTTAGTGTAACACATTTTTTTTTTCATGTGAGTCGGACTTTCCATAATAGAAACAGTACGCTTAGTCCACAACAGCAAATTTTAATTACAAAGTACATTTCTCATTTCACATAACCTCAAATTTGTTACCATCAATAAAATAATATTTAAAAATATAGACCATAAGTTTATAATTTGATAAATTATGAAAACATGTGAGCTGGGCGCTAACAATATCTTCCTCCATTTATTCCTGCCCAATGTCTTCCTTCTCCATCATCTTACACCAAGAACTTCTTGTATTTCATCTAACCATCTCAACTTTGGTCTATCCATTCTTCTATTTCCTTCAGGTTTCAGTAGTGTGGGATTGTTCTCTGCCATCCTGATAATATTGCTAACCCATCATAATCTAATTAATTTCATACAAATAAATTAATCGAAGGAAAATCTCTGCATATGACCCTTGACAATCTAATTTGCTTCCGCGAATGAAGTCCCGCATTGTTTTAGTTGTGAATATTATAAATTCACTTCTTGCTATCAAGTGCTATAGTTGACGCTTGGATATAAATATTTAATTATAAAAATTCTGCAGGTTTCTAATTGTAAGATATTAAGTAGGCATCCATACAATAATTCTATTGCAATTGAAAGAGGTATCGCATTAAATATGTGTAAAGGAAGGTGTACGCCAATACATACCGAAACAAACCTCTTGTATTGTTGTAATCGTTTTCCATACATAAAATAGGTCTAGAATTCAAATAACTCTCAATTTTTTTTCACAAGTGCAAAAAAATATTGTTTTCATGACACGCTCGAATTAATGCGAAGCAGATCCTGCAACTTACACTGCAGGAGCTTTTTAGTAAACTACGTCGTATGCTCTAGAAATCCAATATACAGTAAATATAATGTGTTATCGTATGAAAATATTGATTTGGACACAAATATTATTAAAATAAAAACTTTAACATATTTTTATAAAATTCGTACTAAATATCCCATAATAGATAAAATTGCAAGGTTTACAAAAATTCATGTTTTTGTTTCTTACTTAATACTTAATATAGGCTTTCCACTTTACAGCAGTTTGCCCTTGATTCCTGCTTTCCAGAGATTCCTATCTTCCCATTGTCCATCTTCCATACCCCTCTTCATCATGGCATCATATATTCCTTCATACCATGCTCTTCTACTTCTCCCCCTCTTCTTCTGCCTGGTACCATCCAATCCAACACCTGTTTAGGCCACTGGTCTTCCGACATCCGTTGTACATGTCCATACCACTGTAGAGCTCTCTTTGTTATCCCATCGATAACAGTTTCTTGTGCATCCATTTCTTATCTGATATATGTATTTCGAATATGTTGTAGCCTGAATATTCTCATACTTCTCCGTAATCCATCCATTTCTGTCTCCAAGATCCTTTTCTGCATCCTGTAATTTATTGTCCAGCTTTCTGATGTGAGTATACTTTCTATTATTGTCTGTATAATCTCTTTTTTTGTTTTTCTGGTCAAATTTCTATTCCATAAAAGACCATTCAGGGATCTAATCGCCTTCCTTGCACAATTTACTCTGTTAATAATACCTTTTTTCACAAGTACCAGATTTATCTATTATAGATCCAAGATATTTAAATTCTTCAACACATTTAATTATCATATTATTTATTTGTAGGTCTTCTGAATTTCCTCCGATTACCATATATTCTGTTTTAATATAATTTATCTTCAGTCCATCTACCTCAAATGCATCGACCAACTTTCTGATCATATATTCTGTATCTTCTTTATGTTGTCCTATTATAATCTGGTCATCAGCGAATAATAAATTGTGCAGTAAATGACCATTAATGTTGATTCCCATTCCCCTACATAACTTATTCCATTTCATTAATACATCTTCTAAATATATCTTGAACAATGTTGGTGACATCCCGCATCCTTGTCTTATCCTTTTGTTATATCAAATTCTGAGGATACTCTATATCCAACCTTAATACTTGCTTTACAATCATACATTATTTTTATAAAATGTACACGAGATTTAGGTATTCCAAACTTCTCCATTGTCACCCAGAGCTTGTTGATGGGTACAGAGTCATATGCCTTTTCCAGGTCTATAAATGCCATATGCACTTCTTTTCCTTTAGCCAACATCTTTTCTATAATCTGCCTAATCACAAATATATTATCAAAGCACGATTTACCTGCTGTGAAACCTGGTTGTTCTTCTTATATTTTATTTTTTATTTGTTGCTACTTATTTAAAAAGATGAAGCAACAATATCTTCCCTTATTCCCATGAAGAAATGTGAAACTCTGAGATCATATACTTTGCCATTCAGATAAATTGTGTCATTATTTTCAAAATGTCTCGCTTTTCATTACTATCGGTACATTATATGGGAGACTTGATTTATTTTTTCAATCTGATGATACGACCCAAAATAGATTATGGAAGAATTGCAGTATCCGCAGCTTACTTACTTACTCCCTGGCACTATCGAACCCGTAGGTTCATGGCCGCGCGGACATAAGTCCTCCATACATCCCTATCCTGAGCTAATGTTTTCCAATCATTCCCTGTATAATCTACTTCCCTCAAATCACAGTTAATGTTATTCTCCCACCTCATTCTTGGTCTACCAACTGGGTGTTTTCCCTCCGGCTTTCCTACAAGAAGCTTCCATACAAGTATTTTCATTCCCCATTAGTGCCACATGGTCCTGCCCATCGCAGTCTACGAGGACTTAATACTTGTTATGATATCTGGCTTCCTATAAAGACCATTTTGTTAGTTCTTTAGTTATGTGATGTCTTCACTCCATTTGCCTGTTTGGTTCATCTCTCTTTGGTCCAACAATTTTTCCTAAGTACTTTATTCTCAAATATTGTAACCTCCTTTCCGCCCTTAAAGTTAAGTAGTTCCCGTTTCCGCACCCATATAATATAACTGGTAGATTAATAGTTTTATATATTTTTCAGTTTAACGTTTATTGAAAGGAGTGGGACTCAAAAATAGAAGTTGGGACATCAACGAGTCTCTGCAATGCATAATAGCAACGCACTTCCAGAATTGAGCCATGTTTTTAATTTCTTTGTGCATCTCATTCCTACCGATTTGTGATTCTTGTTCCTAGGTATTTGAATTCAGCCACTTCCTCAAAATTTCCCTCATTAGTCATTAGCTGTCCATTTCCATTAATATAATGTATTCTCTTATGTTGTGACCATATATTTAGTTTATTTATATTTACTTCCAGTCCTAATTTCTTAGTGGTTACTCAATAGTGTGTGCGTGTTGTCCTTTAGTATCTCCTCGCTATCGGCCAATTAATACCTACATCATCAGCATAAAACTAACAGCATAATAGTATACCATTGAGAGTATTCGCAAGCTACGCACCTACAAAAGTCCGTATTATGAATAATTTTAAAAACAACTATGAGAAGAGAATTATCAGGTATGATTTTACCCAATAAGCTACACCAAAGCATCACATGATACAGTCTACAAAACTTTGAACAGAATCGTTTTTTTATATGCAACTGATTGAATTAAACATGCTAACAACCCTAAAAATCCCCCTATCTTATGCAGTTATGATATTTACGAATTGTAAGATGATGTATATTATTTTAGTAATGAATTTAGGCTGCGATGTGTGGACAAGCAGGCTTAAACTTATCTATAGGAATAGATTAAACTAAGAAAAACAAATAAAAATAAACTTAATATATTGCTAAATTTACATTATTTTCGATGTAATTTTTAAATTATATATAAGTATAACAAAACATTATTTCCTCTTATGAAGTTATGTAAAATATTCAAGAGTGTTTGATAAAATATATTTTTTCCTATGTTTCCAGGTGACACGCATCTTTCAAATCACGCTGCTAGCATGGATAGTAGCAGTTGGATCTGGAGCACGTATTTTAGCTCTATTTCCATATATTGGGAAGAGTCACTTCGTCGTGTTTGAGCCGTATGTGAAAGAGCTAGCTACCAGAGGACACCAAGTTGTAGTCGTCAGTCATTTTCCACAGAAGAATCCAATTAAAAATCTCAAAGATATTAGTCTTGTTGGTTCGCAGGATATAGATGCAACAGATAGATTGAATCTCACCACAATGTCGGGTTTAGAATATCTAAATACAGCTGTGAAAGAATTAACCAATTTAGTAACATCATGCAATAAAACTCTATCATTCTACACAGTGCAAAACTTGATTGATTCTCGAGAAAAGTTTGATGTTGTCATAGCTGAAATGTTTACTACTGATTGTATCATACCTTTGGCACATAAATTCAAAGCTCCACTAATTGGTATAAGTTCCTGTGCTACATTTCCATGGATAGATTACAAAATTGGAAACCCCCACAATCCATCTTTCGTTCCAAATTTGTTCACAAGTTTTTCAGATAACATGAATTTCTTTGAAAGATTAATTAATACTGTTTGTGAAGTATTATTTAGTACAATTTACAGTTTAACAGAAGGCTTAGTAACACAGAACTATGTTAATCATCATTTCCGAGATGAAATGCCTTTGCTCTCGGAACTGGCAAAAAATACAAGTTTGATACTTGTTAACACTCACTTCACACTCAACAGGCCACGCCCATTGCTTCCTGGTATGGTTGAAGTCGGCGGTCTCTACCTTAAACCACCCAAACTATTACCAAAAGTAAGTATACAATAAATATTTAATTTCATGGTTTATTTATTTTACCTGATGGTATGACCATAATGTTTTCTCTTCCCCTTCACCAGAGTTAAATTATATAGATATTAACAGTTTTGATTTATATACAATATTATTGATAAAGGCTTAAATATTTTTAATTTAACAAATAGAATTGACAATATGACAACTGGTATGAACATGTTAAAAGAATGTCTACAGATAGAATCCCTGAGCTATTACTCAAGTACAAACCAATAGGACGTAGAAGTATTGGGCGACCATTTCTAGGTGGGAAGATTCATTAAATCCCACTTGATGTGAAAACTGGTCAAAAGGCCTAATTTCATGAAGCAGAATAAGAATATATATAATAGGCATAGATTACACAATATACAAATGACAAGGAAAGAACAAAAGATATTAAAATAATATAGGCCTAATAATAATAATAATAATAATAATAATAATAATTATTATTAATTATTATTATTATTATTATTATTATTATTATTTATTTATATACAGATTTTTAATGTTTGCACATCTTTCTGTGCCTAAAGTTTTATTTTCCTTCTCCACCCGTCTCTATCCATCCACTCCATGTCCTCCAGTCCTCTTGTTCTCATTCCCGTTCTTATTTCTTGTGTCCACAAGTTTCGAGGTGTTCCTTTCCTTCTTCTTCCAGGTGGATACAATTCCAATGTTTTTTTCTGGGTAACCTTCCTTCTTGCATTCGTCGTACACAACTTACCAATTTAATTGCTTGTATCGTATATAATGTACTATTGAATATCTCCATCCATAGTAATTCTGCCCGAAGCCAGGTCCTACACTGCAATCATAGCATTTTCATGCTATGCTTGCAGCTTTACTAGGGAATTGTAAGTGTGGTAGCTTCCCGTTACTTTCCACAACGGTGAAGGATGATGATGATGATGATGATGATGATGATGATGATGATGATGATGATGATAATGATGGCCATATGATTTCGGGGACCGTTTGGGCCTTAAAGTTTTCCTGACATTTGTCTTACAAGTGAGTGAAAAACCCGATAAAAACTTCACCCAGAAAAACTGCCCCGACCGGGGATCGAACCCGGGCCCGCTGAGTGACAAGGCAGCACGCTACCTCGAGACCATAGCGGTGGGTATTGAATATCTAATATTCATTTATTCTCGTATGACAGTATTTCTTATTTTTTCTAATTTTGAACATCTTAATAATAATAATACTTACTTACTTACTCACTGGCACTATCGAACCCGTAGGTTCATGGCCGCGCGGACATAAGCTCTCCATACATCCCTATCCTGAGCTAATGTTTTCCAATCATTCCCTGTATAATCTACTTCCCTCAAATCATAGTTAATGTTGTTCTCCCACCTCATTCTTGGTCTACCAACTGGGCGTTTTCCTTCTGGCTTTCCTACAAGAAGTTTCCATGCACGTCTTTCATTCCCCATATGCGCAACATGTCCTGCCCATCGCAGTCTACGAGACTTAACTGTTCTTATTATATCTGGCTTCCTATTAAGACCATGTAGTTCATTGTTATAATAATAATAATAATAATAATAATAATAATAATAATAATAACAATAACCTATATAAGATAACTAATTGAAAATTAATGTCAAGGTTCACAAGCTTAATTTTTACATAGATGAAAATTTACTTTACAGGATCTTGACGACTTTCTAAATGGCGCTGAACATGGAGTCATTTATTTCAACATGGGTTCAATGATTAGAGCCGAAACTTTACCACCTGAGAAAAGAGATGCTTTCTTGCAGGCATTTGCAGAATTTCCTCAGAGAGTTCTTTGGAAATGGGAAGGTGATACTTTACCTGGACAACCAAAAAATGTGAAGATTGTCAAATGGTTACCACAGTTCGATGTTTTAAGTGAGTTTTTAAGAATTTATTACGTAACTAATTAATTCAATGGAATGTAGGTGTAGAAGCTGTAGGTTTAAAGGCGCATTAACCAAACCTTGCACTTGCCTCCATCCTTACTCAACTAAATCCAGTACATGACAATATGTTACATTTTCGACCACTTTTATAATATTGTTTTTAACATTTACCGTAAGCATTAAATAAAAACTTGCATCGTGAAAAGTAGACATTAATGTGAAATAACAGAATCCATGGAATCTTATCAAATTTCCCGTTGTCTAAAAATTAAATTAAATTACAATATGTGTTTTTAATTGGAATGTACTCCATCTTGATACATTCCTACATTTCCGAACTTAAATATATACAATACTAGCTAATACCCGCCGTGCGCTGCTACCCCTAGATAAATGAAAATCAATATACTTACTTACTTACTCACTGGCACTATCGAACCCGTAGGTTCATGGCCGCGCGGACATAAGCTCTCCATACATCCCTATCCTGAGCCAATGCTTTCCAATCATTCCCTGTATAATCTACCTCCCTCAAATCATAGTTAATGTTGTTCTCCCACCTCATTCTTGGTCTACCAACTGGGCGTTTTCCCTCTGGCTTTCCTACAAGAAGCTTCCATGCACGTCTTTCATTCCCCATACGTGCAACATGTCCTGCCCATCGCAATCTACGAGACTTAACTGTTCTTATTATATCTGGCTTCCTATAAAGACCATGCAGTTCATTGTTATGTAGTCTTCTCCATTCACCTGTCTGTTCATCTCTCTTTGGTCCAAAAATTTTCCTAAGAACTTTATTCTCAAATACTCGTAATCTCCTTTCCTCCCTTAAAGTAAGAGTCCATGTTTCGCACCCATATAATATAACTGGTAGAATAATAGTTTTATATATTTTCAGCTTAACGTTTTTTGAAAGGAGTTGGGACATCAAGAGTCTCTGCAATGCATAATAGCACGCATTTCCAGAATTGAGCCTATGCTTAATTTCTTTGTGCGTCTCATTCCTATTTGTGATTATTGTTCCTAGGTATTTGAATTCAGAAAATCAATATGCTTTTACGTTTAGTTGAATAAGTAAAAGGAAAAATAATTATAAATTTATATTTTTAGATACCCCGTGCTGATTACCCGGTGTTGCCCGGGAATCTACTTATCCCAATCTTCTTGACATAAATGAGCTGAAATACAAAAATTAATGTGTGGTTTATGTTTAGTTAAATAAGTGAAACGAAAAATTTATATGGTAATTTATTTTTAGATACCCCGTCCTGTTTACCCGGTGTTGTCCGGGAATCTACTCATCACGATTTTCTTGGCATAAAGGAGCTGAAAGACAAAAATTAATGTACTTCTTGTGAGTTGAATAAGTAAAATGAAAAATGATTATAAATGTATATCGTAATTATTTTAAGATTCCCCGCACTGATTACTTGGTGTTGCCCGGGAATCTACTTATCTCAATCTTCCTGACATAAATGAGCTAAAAGACAAAATTCGTTACGTGCTGCTATGCTTGCACAGGAATCTACGTACTTCTCTCGATCTTCTTGGCATCAGTGAAAGACATAAATGGTTATTGTGAGTTATGCGTAACATATGCTGTCACGGACATTTTGTAGAGCTTTTTGAGATATTTAATTCTGTGTACATTAATTTTGTGTATTTGTTATGGTTTAGGCAGCGTATGCCATTTAAGCGTCCAAAGAGCTACTTTTTTCACCTTTTCCACTACAAAGGGCGACTTTTAAGGGTGTAGAAGTTGAGTATCACAACTCTCTTATAGTCTATGTTCATCCCGGGAATCTCCTGAACATTTTGCAAAAAGCTTCATCACAATCGGATGAACGGTGTGGCAGCGCATAAAGTACGAACAAACAAACATTCATTTTTATATAGCCTATTAGGTAATGTTACATTATTTGTATTTAACGACGTTCTTTACACTGAAACTATTAAAATCGCAATTTAAATGTGGGCATGAAAGGGGTGCCAAAACTGTGCTCACAGATCTCGTTTCTATGCCTCAGATTCTTTTACATGCCGTAAATCCACGTCACGCGACCCACAATTTTGTTTTCATCCGAAGGCTAAGTTTGAACCCGCGATTCTCGGAACTAGCGACGAGCATGGTAATCTCTAGTCTATCAGGACCGACAAAATGTACTTACGAGACTAATACATCATCAGTTACTACCGAACCTGCAAATTACGTATAAATGATTCACTCCACCCCAATTCCTCCCTGAAAGATCAGTACAGAATCAAGTTCACATTATCAGTAGGCCTATTATAGAGGGAATATTCTAAATAACTTGATATTATAAAATGTGAAGCTAAAATTATTGCTCAGTTTATTTGCAAAAGAAATACTTTTTTGTGTATATTATGAAAAGTATTTGAAAATATTATACTAAAACATTCGATCACATAAATGATGAGAAAGGTGAACAGAGGAAGTTTCAAAACGAGTAATTCCTGGGACAGGGATTATTGCAAGCCCCAATATTGGGTAGCGATATGTTATAGGATTATGGGTCAATCCTAGGTTTGTTTGGATAATGAAGGATTTGGTGGGCGCCGGATTTATAAAGGACTTCCCCGGTTCACTGGAGAATTTGGGTACTCGGTTTGCTCAGGTTTATATATCGGTAGGCATGAGGTTCTTATCCAGGGATTCCACGAGGGCTTCGTCGGGCAGAATTAATTGTGTCGAATATATTGTGTTGAATGCAATTTATTATGTCTTGAAAAACACTCGAAATGGATAACACTGTACATAGTTTAATTATATCCCTCGCACTGATCTCACAATCGGCGATGACGTTAATCGGGTGTTTACCGCGTTAACAATTATTCAATGGCGTACTAGCTCACTGATTTATATATAAATTTATGAAGTTTATATAGTCAGTCGATTCCCTATGATCGATTAATCTCTTACGTGGTTACAAACAGTCGAGAGAGTTGCTGCGTCTTATTTTACTCGCGGATACTATAAATTGTCCTTGCGATTAATAAAAATATGTAAGTCCCGATACTTGAGATACTTCGGTGAAAATCCTAAGTCCCTATATTTAAGCTACCACTGGTGACCATGTTGCCAGTGTTTGACGAAGATGTGGGCAAGGCCCGGAGCACAAGCACAAGTAGAAGCACAAGTAGAAGTGTCTGAGGTTCGTCTCCCTCGCCTATTACATTAATTAGGTTCTCCCACTATATCGACCTCGTGGACCTGAGATCAGTGCTTAGGCACACGTAACAAATAATATTATTGGTTAATGTATTCTTATAGCATAATCTTAGAAGGTGTTACAAATTTATTATCGGTGATTTTTGCCGTCGGAGGTTGGGCCCTATCCGTGCTTGCTTCACGTACAGTCGGGTCACAAGTTTGTTACTTAGGCCACTAGGTTTTTCCTAGGTCATTGATCTTTACTTCTAGTAGGCCCTAACGCTAGAGCTTTTTCCCTTCCTACACTTTTTTACCAGCGTTGTTAGTTCCGAGTTGAAATCCACGTCATATATTCAGTTATTGTCTTCTGACTGTCAATGCAGAGCTGTTAAATTCTGTCTCACAAGAAATTGCCAGTTAAACCCTGAGAATAAAGGATTTTGCCAACATTCTAACTATTTGTGTATGTGTCGGTCACTTCCGCCTTCACAAAAGAAAGGGTGGCATTACCTGAGTTCTCTCTACCTTGTTAATGACTAGTCATTTAGTTCCCATTAATGCTAATTTCGTCGGATCGTTTTATTTCTCCTTAATCGTTTCATAATCATATTCTACTCGCTTTCCTGATTAATTTAAGTATACTCATGACCTAAGTCTGACAACTGCTTCTCTCGATGGTCTTTCTAATTGTTTATGGTTTTTATTGACTGGCTTTGGGATTTATTAATTTATTCAGTTACTCTATGCAAAGGAGGTTGAGTGAATGACTTGGTACATTCCTTAATTTAAATTGTTACGCTAATATATTCAGATTATTAAGCTAGGAGATTGAGATAGGAAGATTCGATAGCTAGAATGGTGATTTTCAAAGTTTTATTGGCAAATCCTTAGAGAAATACTATTAGCAAGGCCCAGCCATATATGCAAGGCTAGTATTCGGAAGGACCTTACGGAACAGTATGTCGGAGATATGAACTTGATACATTTGGCAGAGGAGAGAGCATTTAATGCCTCGTTGAATGTGGCATTGAGTCTGCGAATTGGATAAACCACAGAGTTAGTTTTTTATTTAGCTAGTCAGTATTTCATATTATCATATATTCAGAATTCAAATACCTATGAGCAAACAGGAATGTGCTGCAGAAATAAATTAAACATAGGCTCAATTCTGAAAATGCATGCTATTGGGCATTACAGAAACTTCTCTCATAAAATATTAAATAAAAAAGTATATATAACTGTTATCCTCCAGTTATACTGATGCGAAACGTGGACTCTTACGTTAAGGGAGTATTATGAGTATTTAGGGAATAAATTTCATAGGAAAAAAACTATTGATCAAAGAGAAACGAATAGACAGGTGAATGAAGAAGACTACAACACCCCTACATAACTGTGAGCTACATGATCTTTATGGGAAAACAGATATAATAAAAACAGTTAAATTCCATAGACTGCGATGGTCAAGGCATATATAACGAATGGAGAATGAAATAGAACATAAGAACTTCTTGTAGGAAATCCAGAGAGAAAGTGTCCTGTAGATAGGCCAAGAATGAGGTGGAAGAATAATATTAACCGTGATTTAAAGGAAGTAAATTATACAGAAGATGATTAAAAAACGTTGGTTCAGGGATCTATGGTTGGCTTATGCCCGCGCGATCATGAACCTCCGGGTTCGATAGTGCCAGTTAGTATTTTTATTTGTAATTTATGTACAAAGGCTGGATTAATATTACTACTTAATTTATGTTGAAAAAGAGTATGTTCTTGCTGCACTAGTGCATTTTAATGTATGTGCCATAGGTGTGCAACACGCTATCTTTCTAACTGCAGACCAGCCATTGATTCGGAGCATATTCCTCAGTAGTAGCGGGGTAATGGATAACTTGGAAGAGTAATTGATAGGAAGAGTTGACTTAATGCATACCTTCCCTTTGACATCGTACAGTCGTGGTACATGTTCCGTACATTGTGTGTCTACTCTACATGAGGGAGACACATTTTATTATAGAACAAGTTAATGTTAAAATCGTTTATTTGTGGTAAGATATGTTGCTTTTAAATTTATTTTTATGTCCACCGCTGTGGTCTCGAGGTAGCGTGCAGCCTTGTCACGCAGCGGGCCTGGGTTCGATCCCAGGTCGGGACTTTTCTGGGTGAGGTTTACATCGGGGTTTTCCTCATCTGTAAGACAAATGTCAGGAAAACTTTGAGGCCCAAAGGTCCCCGAAATCATATGGCCATCGCAATCATTATCATTCATATTCATCTTAGATTAAGCATCATCGCCCATCATATCATCGGGGCAACCTAACCCCGCCTTCCAGGCGCCCCAACCTCAGAAGTGGGTTACATGCCAGGAGAGAACACCAGGAATGTCGAAAGACAACCTGGGGCATTTGCAAAAAAAAGCTTTATCATTATTAAAGATAAATGTTTATATATTCCTGTTACGTTTTCGCTATAAAATATATTAAACCCAAAAAAAGGAAGAAAATGTTTAAGGAAATATTCAGTAGAACTAATGAAATGTTTCTTTCTCCTACGATAATAATTATTCTCGTTGCATTTTATCAGTTTTCGGATCCATGAATAGTATGATTATTATATTATTATTATTATTATTATTATTATTATTATTATATTATTATTATTATTATTATTAATTAATAAAATTATGCCTGTATATGACAAATCCAGTTATATTATATGGATGCGAAATATGAACTCTTATTTTAAGGGACGGAAAAAATTACGAATAGGCCTACATGAGAATAAAGTTCTTATGATAATATTTGGACCAAAGAGAGACGAACAGACAGTTGATTGGAGAAGACTACATAATATTACACTACATGATCTTTATGGGAAACCAGATTTAAAATAATAATTGTTAAATTTCGTATATTGCTAATACAGGACATATGAAACTAATGTGGAATGAGACATTTTTTTAATCCTTCGTAGACAGTATGTTTAATAACTAAAAATAAGTAATAGGCCTACTGCATGCTCTTTATCCATTTCACACAGTAATGTTATCCTATTTGTACTCTTCTTTAACCTACTATTTATTATATAATATGAAAATAGTTTTACTTTTCACCCTTTTGTATAAATACTGTCTCAAACGTAATGCTATTTTTTAAACAAAATTTTATTTGGAATGTTTTATAAACTAATTTAAACTACTATTCAAAGTAGATAACCACATCTTCAGCCATCTTTCGGCAGGTTTCTTATCCCGCAAAGGTTAGTCTCTGGTATCTGATGCAAAGAATTTTTTGAAACCCACTTCCACAACTTCAGTGTTTTCGATGTTTTCGAAATTTCACGCATGAAATGGCCCATGGATCTTAACAGATGGTCATCTGAAGAAGCAATATCAAGGTTATATTCTTGGGTGTGGTAGCAGTTCGATTCCACCAAATTCCTGCATTTTTGTCGTGGTTGTTCATGCAGTACGGGGTTCGGTAGTGTTTAAACCCGTGATCCTCAAAAGTTCATGAATTTGATTTAGTTGTTGAGAATAAATATCTACATCGACTCCATGCCTGTTTAGAACAAACTCCCAGTGAATCACACCTTCAAAATTCCACCAGACACACAACATTTCATTAAAATCTGACATTATTTATGAGACAACCTAATATATTGTCAATTCTATTAGCTAACATTTTAAATATTTTATATAAATTAATCTTGATTCAATAACACTGGTCAACATGATTTTTGTCTCATGGGTACCAATAGTTATACATGATGCAGTTTTTTATCGTGTTTTCAAATATGTATGAGGAATTTCTCCATCAACCACAGTTTTTTTATTTCATTTTCAATTAATGAATTTAAATAATTATTTTTTTAATAAACGCTTTTCGTTCATTTGTGCATTGTAAAATAAAACCAAATGAGCTAACTCAAATGGTTTCAGCTATGGAAAAGAGATATCAAGGAAAATGTAATCCTAATATTCTGGCCGATTATTGTTGGACATCAAAAGGGATGTTCCACAGGCGAAACATAGCAGAAATCGTCATTTCTTACTATCTAGGTGAGTCCGAATGTTCGAATATTGTGTAGTTACGAATGTAGAAAATATTAAAGTGTTTGAATTTATAAATTCCTGTCTCTCGGAAACCTTGCGTGATGGAGAAAACCCGATATCATATTTGAATTCAGGGAAAAAAATACTATCGGAATCGTATATTTTTCTTTCTGAGACAAAAAAAAAAGTTTATTTTTTGTTTCTCAGTGTAGTTTATACGAGCCACTACCCCTCCATTCTATTAAACGATATCAACGTTTCTCTTAGTCTTTTTAGTCTGTCACATCCATATACATTTTTTGCGCGATAGTGCGTTTTGTCGTACAGCAATGGCGACCATGATTGAAAGTTCAACTTCATACATTTCGGTGTTGCCAACCTAAATAACTGTACTGTAATATAATAACTATACTGTTAATATTACATATTACAAACCGCGTGTGGGAAGTAAAACCACTGCCCTCTATGTATACTACATACAATGTATATACAAAAACAAATATCCAAAAGGTAGTGTAATATACATTATACGAAACAAATCACTGCATTTTAAATGAACTGAACTTTATTTGAAACATATAAAACAACAAATACCTACTTGCCGCCATTTTATCGCTAATTGGTCTCACGACCGCCTGTAATTTCATCTAATAAACATTGCCCACACTGTTAACGTTAGTCAGTTGTTTATAATGAAACGAAAGTATTTCCAACAAATATATTATTATTTACCATTATTTTGAATACATCATCGCGCAAAAAATAATGTACAACGCACGTTTGCGAAGTGTTTTACAGAATCTCGGAAATTAAAAACCTCGCTATCGCTCGGTTTTTAAACATTTTCCTAGCTTCTGTAAAAATCACATCCTAATCTAGCATCATAATATACTAATCTAGTCAATTGTTTCAATCCCACAAACGTTGCACTCTATTTAATTTAAAAAGGGTGGAAATAATAATTTATTTTCCCAGACAGACACGTCTACATTTTACTAGGGACATGTACAAATGTGATTAACTTCCCGTTGTTTCAGCCTACCACTCTGTCTTTCGCATCTTAACGATCCCAGATTGGACCCACATGTCTACGTGTGGGAGAGTAAATATGGCTAGAGATATAGCTCTCCGGACTTCACGAAAACTTGTCGCAATTGTTAATTTTATCACATTCATCTGGACTTTTATTCTGTTAAAGACTACTTTTTAATTGCCCCTTGTATTCAGTCAAATATATATTGTAGTTTACTGACACTTTCTGAGCACTAAATATTATTACTAATTGATAATTATTTTACAATAGATCATCCTAAAGTACGTGTGTTCCTGAGCCATGGTGGACTCCTGGAACAATAGAGGCCGTGTATGCAGGAGTACCGATGATTGGAATTCCTTTTTTTGGTGACCAACCTATAAACGTTGCAGCGATTGCAGCTGCAAATATGGGATTACGCTTGGATTATGCAGATATCAATAAGGAAAACTTAGTTAAAGCGTTAAGAACCGTGCTAGAGCAACAGAGGTAAGTTATGATATTAATGATATATATTTTAATATATCTCTATAATAAATATCAATAAAATAATGAATTAACCTTAACAGTAGTCTATTAGAATAGTTGGCTTACTTAACTTTAATAGAAAACAAAATTATAAAAGCAGCGAAATCAAAAACTTCACGATAGTATATAAAACTAGCAAAATAAAAAAACATACTATCAAACGAAATAGTGTATGTGATTTGAATGCCACTCACTTCACTTTACGTGCTTCGGGTTCCGCGCTGGACGCATAGATAGCGTTGATGTAGTCAATTTTCAATTTAAGCACAACTTCGGCAACTACTTTACATAGAAACGTCCATCGCGGTGGTATCGAGATAGCGTGCTGCCTTGTCACGCAGCGGGCCTGGGTTTGATCTCCGGTCGGGACAAATTTCGAGGGTTTTCCTCATTTGTAAGGTAAATGTCAGGAAACCTTAGGGCCCAAACGGTCCCCGAACATCATCTGGCCATCATCATCATATCCATTAAGTTTAGGATTAAAGCCTCTCCCGGCGCACATCATCATCATCACCTATCATATATCATCGGGGCAGCGTAAATCGGCCTTCCATGCGCCCCAACCTCAGAAGTTGGTTACAATAACACCATGCCAGGAGAGAATATCAGAATATCTAAATGGCAATGTGGTGGCATTGAATAAAAAATACATAGATGTTTGTTACGAATACATAGATGTTTGTTACGAATACATAGATTATTTTACATAGATATTTTAATTATTTCATAGATTATTTTAATTATTCCATATAAAAACAGTTGGTGAAATATAAAGCATTTAGATATATTATATTTCAGGATAGAATTTTGATTATGGCAGGAACAAATTTGCAAGGCTAACTGTAAATCTCTGCATTTGGACTATAGGAATGTTAGTACAGATAGTTATAGCTGGAGAAGCAGAAGCTTAGTATATAAACTTTGCAAAATATGGGACTCGTGTCTGTTGAAGCAGCGAGCTGATGGGCAAGTCTACATACCATTTTTCTTAAATAAATGTACCTAGGACAATTAGAAATGGCGTCAAGTATTTTAAATACTTATAATTATTAGAATGTAAATTAGGGTAGATTCGTAAAACCAAGATCTCCCTCTCTCGAAACTCAAGAAAGTTCGAATGTAGGTTTTTTCTTAATATAAGCTTAGATTAGTTATTTAGGGTTAGAATACTTAGGGTTATTGTAATCATTATACGCTAGAAATAAAATAGTTAACATTAAGAAGATCCATTTATTTGTGTTCGAAAACACGTATGCCTTTATAACTAATACATCCACATACTAACGCTCGGCTAGAACCTTATGCCACCAAAAAATCCAAGTCCCGAAGCTCCTTTAAGCCCCAAGAAAGCCAACAATTCGTAATAATGTTGTATAGTGCGATCAATATAGCATTGGATAGCAGACGCGGGGATTTCACTGTGTATGTATGCCTTCTTATCGCACAGCACAAACCCCGCGTCTGCTGTACTGATCGCTCTGTATTACTGGTATTGTGCACAGAAAGACGTGTAGGATGAATGTGTGTTTATGTTTTGTGTAGTGTAAAGTATTTTTTATGATGGAGTCATGAAGAGAAGGGTGAATATGAAATCCGTCCCGGCATATAGCCCACTCCTGTCTAAAAGCACCAAGGAGGAGCACCAGGTTTAACGCCCCCATCCGACGGACAAATCGCTATTAGGAGTACCATATCCCTTCTCAACATATGCACACATAATTTGCAATTTAATGCAGGAATCTGGTGTACAATCTAGTGATTAACAAATTGTAAACCACCATCCCTCCTGGCCGCGAAATTGAAAATGTTACAATAAAATATATTTCATTAATTTAATAATAAATATTTTCAATCCCGCCGTGTATCGAACACGGACCCTCTAGTCAGGAAGCAAGCATGAGTCAGCATTGCGGATTCCAAACGAAATAGAATATATAACAAAGATGTCTATAAATTAACACACAATATTTGTAATAAATTATATATCGGAAGAACCAATACAAATTTCAACGTAAAATGCAACGGACATTTTAAAGATAAGGACTTTAAAAATATATGAATTACAACTAATAATTTACTTTTTAATTACCGGTATCTTAATTAACTAGTTTAACTCACAAAGCAGCGCTTTAGCCTCTCATTCAGGAATTCCTGGATTCAAATCCGGCAGTAACAAACCTGACTAATTTTCCGTAATTTTATTCAATCGTCAAACTAGCACTGGGTGGCATTTTGATAATCGTTATGTTACAATCATCATGTATACTTTGATTAAAATTTATTAAAATTACTTTCAGTGTACAGATTAATACAATTACCCAGGGTTGACTCCTCCTCTAACGAAAACGAGTGCCTGACTCTTGTTCTGAGCATAAAGGCGACTGACATGTGCCAATTATTGTCTAAAATGTGGGAACCTCAACCTGCCACTACTTCTAGGGCCTCCTAAAGCCTGTAGTGGGATCATATTTACATTCACACACAACAGAAGTATATAGCCAACTGACATACAGTCAAATAACTTGATATAGTGTGAAATTAAGTGTTCAAATATCTCGAAATAAGTAGGAAATTAAAAATAAAAATAGTTTTAATCTATAAGAGATCAAATTTATCACTTGGTTACTTGAAAAAAACATAGTATTATTACTTACTTACTCACTGGCAGTATCGAACCCGTAGGTTCATGACCGCGCAGACATAAGCTCTCCATACATCCCTATCCTGAACTTATGCTTTCCAATCATTCCCTGTATAATCTACTTCCCTCAAATCATAGTTAATGTTATTCTCCCACCTCATTCTTGGTCTACCAACTGGGCGTTTTCCCTCTGGTTTTCCCACAAGGAGCTTCCATGCAAGTCTTTCATTCCCCATACGTGCAACATGTCCTGCCCATTGCAGTCTACGACACTTAACTGTTCTTATTATATCTGGTTTCCCATAAAGACCATGTAGTTCATTGTTATGTAGTCTTCTCCATTCACCTGTCTGTTCATACTCATCGTTGGTCACACAGAAAAAAAATTAAAATTCCTAAAGTACTTTATTCTCAAATATTGGAAATCTCACTTTCCACCCTTACAGGAAGAAAGTCCGTATTTCGCACCAACATATAATAAATAACATGTAGAATAAAATATTTTTATATATTTTCAGTTTAACATTTTTTTAAAGGAGTTGGGACATCAAGAGTCGCTGCAATGCATAATAGGCACGCATTTCCAGAAAGAACATTGATCCTATGTTTAACTTCTTTGTGCATCTCATTCCTATTTGTGATTAATGTTCCGAGGTATTTGAATTCAGCCACTTCCGCAAAATTTCCCTCATGTTTGCATTAGCTGTCCATTTCCATTAAATAACGCATTTCTACGTGTTGGACAACAATGTACTATAGTTTTAGTGATATTTACTTCAAAGTACCTAATTTCTTAGTGTTCCTCAAAATAGTATGAATGCTTAAAAGAATAAAATGTCCTTTAGTATCAAATCCTCGCTATCGGCCCAACAATACTTACTACATCATCAGCCTAAACTAACACCTTATTAATACCATTGCTTCCTCATTCTCTAAAGATTTAATGGCATGCTCTAGTACAAAATTAAATAGTAGAGGAGATAGTGTATCTCCTTGCTTCAACCCATTCTGGATTTCAAAAGTATCCGAAAACTGTTTGCCTACACGCCCCGTACTATTTGTGCCATTTAGACACATTCGTATAAGTCTAACTTTTTAGGAATTCCGAACTCCAGCAGGATATTATATAACTTCATAGTATTATTATTATTATTATTATTATTATTATTATTATTATTATTATTATTATTATTATTATTATTATTGATGTTATCACTATTATATATTTTTATTTTATTTATATATGAATTTCCAATGTTTTTGCATCTTTACTTTATATGCCTAAGTTTCATTTTACAACTCCAATTGACTCTGTCCATCCATTCCATACTGTGTAGTTCTCTTTCAATCATTCCTATTCTTGCGAAGTCTTCATTTCTTCTCCCAGGCGGACATCCTTCTTACAAACGTCATCTTGCATTCGTATGTGCCCATACCGATTAAACATCTTATATCTTCCATGATCCAATACCGAATTCTTAACATTTATTTTATCCCGTATTACAGTTTTTATATTCTGAACATCACGCTGATTACCTCAAAAATCCATCTCCAATGATATGAGTTTAATTGTATTTTTATCAATTTTATTGCTTCACCCCAATGATAATAAATAGGATATTATTATTATATTCCTAATAAAAATTATTACTATTATTATTACTATTATTATTATTATTATTATTATTATTATTATTATTATTATTATTATTATTATTATTATTATTATTATTATTATATTATTATTATTATTATTAACTGTCCCATTTCATTCATAGTCTTTCGTTTATTTCAGCTTTAGAGAAAACGCAAAGCGCATGTCACGGATATATCAGGATAGACCACAATCTGCCATGGACACAGCTATATTCTGGACAGAATACGTAATTAGACACAAAGGAGCACCACATTTACGATCAGCAGCATTGAAACTCTCCTGGTATCAATATTTGCTGCTAGATGTTACAGCAATATTAGTTACCTTCCTGATCGCTGTTTTAACAGTGTTATTCATTGTATTAAAGAAACTTATATCCAAGTATAGAACAAAAAGTACAGATAAATTAAAAGATAATTAACTACCATTTAAATCGATAGTCAGAAATTAATTTTGATGTTATAAATTAACATTTATTGAATGTCATTTTAGGTAAAATTTTATTGATATTTAAATTATGTTCAAAGCTTCTGCTAAATGTTTTGTCATCATATTTGAAAATTTTATTTTATATTATTCAAAAAAGAACACATTTGTATCATAACCTCGCCATGAGATAGTCGATTAAGGTAAAACTCAAAAAGCCAGATGGTCATGGGTTCGAGTCTCAAAATGGTCATATTTTTAAACTGGCATAAACCCTCTGGCAACACAATGATCCTGAAATCGACTCATCCTCTAACGGAAATGAGTGCCACATGTATGTTCTGAGAGTAAACACTGCCATCACGCAGATCTGACAACCCTCCTGACATTTCATGCCGATTGTCTAGAAATGTGGGAACATTAACCTCCTACTACACCAAGGGCCTCTTAAGAGCTACACTTCATATACAGTTGGTGTAGAAAGTATTGATACACTTAAAATTATCACAGACAGAAATAAATGTTTTAATTATTTCTTCACTGTATACAAAATCAGAAATGTACACTTTTAAATTGCACTCTATGAAGTCACCCGGTTCCTCTGTTCAACACAACAATCAAGGAGTGGAAAAAATTATACATGAACAACAACAATTAACAAACAAAAATTACTGATACAGTACTAAGTTTCAATCAACAGAATGTGTACGTGCAGTCAAGTGGAGGTGTGTCTGGTAGTGTTGTTATTCAGTGTAGTCTTGAGTACTTTGTCGTGTTTTTGTGTGTGTTCTGACTGCAGATTAACGCTGGAAGGACGCAAAGGTAGAGAGACTACGTTAGAAGAAAGGCAATTAATCATTCGTTTGCATAGTGTAAATCGTTATATGAAATTAGTGAAATGATTGGAAGGCCTAGAGAAATCATTCAGCATATAATTGATAGGGTTGGCGTACGAAAATCTTTCGAAAATAGCCATAGATCAGGACATCCTAAAAAATTATATGTTAATGTTGAAAAAGCATTAATGAGAGAGAAAACGTAAAACAAACCCTCAAGGCAGTGCGCCTAAATTAGCATATAATGTCAATAATGGCTTTAATATTAGTATTTCTGTTAGAAGTGTTCGTAACAAAGAGCAAACGTGCTACATATGAGAACGCCCCATAAAAAATGCTTTGTAAGTGAAGAAAACCGAAAGAAAAAATTAAATTTTGATGTAACATACATCAACACTCCCAAAGAATTTTGAAAAAAAAATGTAATTTTTATTGACGAGTCTAAATTCAACATTTTCTGTTCAGATGGAAGAATAAAACTGTGGATAAAACATAGGAATCAAAATACAGAGCTACAAAAGCAAACAATCCAATATATAATGTGAATTAATAAAGGGTTGTTAGATTAGCTCTAAGTCGAGAAGTTCATTTGTCGTCTCGTTTTCTTTATCGTATTCAGTTTCTCTATATCGTATGATGATAAGACTCTTTTTTGTTAAAACTCCATGAGAACATTGACTGAATTTTACTCTAATACTCGCATTTCCATTTCATTTTCAGAAACAAAAATAGTTTATAAATAGAGGTGTTACGAGACGTCAGTGAGACGTCCAATATAAGCTAAACAACTTTTTAATTTCATTTGCTTGAAAAAAATTATAAATAATGTATAATACTTGTCCGAGAACATGCAATGTGTAAATTATATATGTACAGAATCTGTATCAGATAGCAAGCAATATATTGTCAAGATCCATGCTCATGCAAAGTAACGAGGCCTGGCACTCCGAAATGAAGACCTAAAATGGCTATCAAACTTCAAATATGTAATTTTAGGAAGAACTGGCTCTGGCATCTTAACAAATAAAAGAAATGATCAGATCATCAAAAAATTAAATTTAATCTATATTCATGAAAAGCCCATCACCAACAGACAGAATTGGCTTTTACATATTAGCAGAATGGAACGTTCCAGATTGCCTCAACAAATCCTAAGATACTGTATATACCTCGAAAAACAAATATTTGTATCGGCTCTATAAGACATAGAAAGGGGCCATAACATTCCACTAGGTCTATTATTAAACTTGGATAACGTCTGTATTAGATCTGGTTATTTTGAAACTCAAACCACTGATATGCATTATATTAATATGTTATGTATCAATAAAAATCTCAGTTTAAATGAAAATACTTGTATTACTTCAATAATAGTTGTTAAAACTATATTTCATTTAAAATTCATCATCACATTTTAGTCGCCTTCTGTTTAAATGTATTTTTTTCACTATACCAATTTCGAGCTAAGTTCCAGTTGTATTGTAAACAAACTTGCATAAGGTATTACTTCGCCAACCATCCATTGGGGGAAACCGTGGTGCTACTTTTACCCGTCATATATCTGAATTGTGTACGGAACTGCCGTCGATACAAACAATTTTCTTAGGCAACATCGTTTTTTACGGGAAATAAGGCTGATTACAAGATAAGATGGTATCAATAATTAAGAAGTTCATCATCATCATCATCACTCCAGGGATTAGGCAAATGCCCGTTCCGACTTCATAATGCATCAGCCCAACGTCTTCTAGGTCTTCCAACATCACGTCTTCCTCTTGCTTGATAATTTCTTGCTAACAATGGATATCTCTCCTTACTCATTCCATCCATATGATCAATCCATTTCTGTCTGTAATTCGTGACCTTATCCAATAAAGGCTGTACTTTCAATTCTTCTCTTATATCCTCATTTCTTATTCTATCAAGTCTTGTACATACTTTAACTTGTCTTAGGAACCTCATCTCCGCCTTCTGTATTCTATCCTTCTGTTTTTTCATTGGTGCCCAAGTTTCACATCCATACAATATTGTGGGAACCGCCATAACATTATAATTTTTTTTCTTTGTTTCTTTTCTAATTTTATTTTTTAATGTTCTCTGTATTGTTCCACACACCGTCTGAAATTTATTTATTTTGGAGTCAATATCTCTTTCCACATTGTAGTCAACATCACAGCCCAAATATTTGAAACTAGACACCTGTTCTATACTTTGAATTTAGGAAGTTTCATTTATTTATTTATTTATGACAGAAAATTAGATATGTGCCTACCTAATCTGATGTTTACGCTATTTCCATGTTGTGAATAAATATACTTTATTTACAATTTCATTAATAGTCAGAATTTATGCTCAATGCTGTCTCACCTGTAAATTCTGCTGTTATTTTCACCACTTCCTCAATGGCTAATGTAGGATATTTTTCACTAAACAGGTTGAAAATATGAAAAATATTAATTAAATAAAAATAAAACGTAGTTTTATTTGATTTTCATATTTATTATATAATTCAGTGACAGCTGATAAATATGAAAATCAAATAAAACTACGTTTTATTTTTATTTAATTAATAAATATGGATTTTCATCAAGTAAACACCAACTCAATTGATTATATGAAAAATAATTTGTTTCTCTCCGATTTTCATATATTTTCCTTTGCAATGTCTTATAATTATATAGAAGCGGCCATTTTAAAACAACTGAAATTCCAACGTATTCTACATTGCGCATGCGTAAGAATAAAACAATTCTTATTTAATATTAAATTTGTAATTATATATTATGAATTTCTACTATATAACTTATATAGACGTGTGATGGATAATACATATTTTATTATTTTCATTTTCTCTATTCTGAGTGTTAGAGAGGGAATTATATTTTCTTTCACGCTCAAAGGTAAAATCGTTATCGACCATGAAAATGTAGTCATATAGGCCTATATCTGCTATGTTTGCATTACAACCGGAACTTAGCTCGGAAGAGATATATTTGTCACACTAAAAATGCCCCAAATGGGAGTCAGTGACCAATCACGAATCAATGATTTTTATTTACAACTAATAACAGTCGTGTTTCGCCTAGAATTTACCAACTAAAGTTTATCATAATAAAGAAAGCATCTCATTTTTAACATTCTGAATAGGTCATACCATTATTTGCAGTGACGGACTCCCCAAGAAATACGGCTACCAGATTGTATATATATAGTCCATGAATGTAAACACATAGCGCAAGCAGGAGTCAATATAAAAATATTTGTAGCCATTGATTACACCACCAAAAAAAGAAACCACTGTTTGCACTTTCTTAAATGTATTATTTCCCAGGTAACATTCCAGAAAAATAAAATTGTCATATTTACATCATAGAACATCAGAAATGAATTAATATACAGTTTGATGTGTTTCATTTTTTCTCCACTAGAGTGCATTCTTACAATATTGCGTTCCTTTGGCAATAAATAATATGATCTGATTGCAGTGATAAACAAAGAAGCAAATGAATCGTACCAATCGTTTCTCATTTGTTTTCAAACATCGCCGTTTACATTAAATAAATACATATTTTAAAATAGCTAAATTTAAATAATGATTTGTGAGTAAACAGTTTAATTTTATTCGTTAAATAGTCCTAACAAATGTCACTCTTAGAATTTGGAAATCACTCGTCGCATTACTTATAATAAATAACTCCCTAAAATGAGCATTCTTGACGCTCATGAGGATGTACTGCTATAAATGGAGAGAAATACACCAAGGCTTGATAAGTAACTTTTAATAAAGTTACTCCACCTTATTTGGGGTGTAAAGTAACTCCCGCAATGAAGCACCCTTTTCCTACGTGAGGTTGTACTCGTATAGTCAGAAGATTGATAAATTTCAATAAAGACAACCTACTTTATTTGGAGTGATCCTTCAGGCATCTTCTACCTACATTTTAAATTTAACACAACTTAAGTTTTTTTTATGTGGACAAGCACTTTACTGTGTTTTCATTTAAATATAAAAACTTACACATTTATACCTAATGCATTTCTAATTACGTGAAAAACCACCATTATTTTTACAGCGACTATTTAACTCATGCCCCAAATGGGATTCAATGACCAATCACGTTTCAATTAATTTTGTTTTACAACCAATCACAGTCGTGTTTCACCTCGATAATTATCGAATTTTGATTACCAACATAAAGAAATCTCCTCCTTTTTAATATTCTGAAGAGGTCAGAGCATTATTTTGCAGTGACTGAATCTCTAACAAATATGTTGAATACAGAATATAATGAACAGATTCCTTCGACCTACACATTTGAAAATGTTGTATGTTCAATAATTGTGTTTTTAAATACTGATTTTACTGATATGTTTCCGAAAAAATGAATTAATAACCTATAATATAATGAATTAATAACCTATAATATACAGTTTGATGTGTTTCATTTTCTTCTCCATTAGTGTGCATTCTTACAATATTGCGATCCTATTTGGCAATAATTAGTACGATTAAGTTGCAGTGATGAACAAATGAAACATAATCAAACATTTCTCATTTGTTTTCAAACATCTCCGTCTACATTAAATATATAAATATTTTAAAATAACTATATTTAAATAATGATTTGTGAGTAAACAGCTTAATTTTATTCGTTAAATAGTACTAACAAATGCCACTCTTGATTTCCAAATCATCTAGATAAATTGGAAATCACTCGTGGCATTACTTGTAATAATTTAACACGAACAAATTTGGTTATACGATATTTGTTGGCTTAATGCGTTATATACACGTGGTAAAAGTTTCAACATCGTCCTTCCCGGTTCCTGACTGAGTGGTGTGCAATTCAAGTCATGTTCGGTACCGCCTGCGGTTAGAATGGAGATTATGCAGGATGATCCAGATTTATTTTCAAAGGTATTCACTGCTGATTAAACTTGGCTACTTTATTTCGATCCTGAGAGCAATCATCAAAGCTCTGTGTAGATTGTCTTCATCACCAATCCCCAAAAATGAAAAGTTCTCTTTTTTCTGGGAAAGTTATGGTCATCCCATTATTGAATGTTTTATCATCATGTTACCTACATACACAACATTAACTGATCAATACTGTGCAGATAGCGTAGAAAGTTCTGCAGAGCCTTATTAGGCGCATTTCCTTGCAATAAACTGGATTCTGCACCACGATATACACCACCGCATTTTGCAAATGCAGTTGCTCAATATCTTAAAAATCAAAAGTTAAGTGCGTACCTCACCCTCCCAAAGTCCGGATTTAGCCCCATGTGACTTTACTTATTTTAGGAATTCACACTATGAGGTATATTCATTTAGGTAGAATTTTTATCACTCACCTCATATTGTTGTTTTTATTTGACTATAAACTAGTTTCGGAACATAGTTTCTGTTCCATCCTCAGTATCGTCACGACCGTTGTTCTGTCGTCTTGAAGAGTTGTCCTTCTCTCCTTCCATTGGCAGACTGAAAAATCTCAAAACCAGGTTATTCTCCACGGGAATTTCAAAGTTCATTAATTTCTTCTTCTCGCTCTTTTGAATATAGATGTTTTCCCAAACAGTAGGTTCTTTTGGTTTTTCTATTTTTTTTAATAATTTAGCTTCTTTCTCGATAAGATGTGTTTCAGACCATGCATGGGCAGTCACTGCAGATTTTTCTACTTCCCCTTTCTTGACATTCCTGAGATGTTCTTTTACTCAAGTTTTCAAATTTCTCTTAGTTTTTCCTATGTAGAATTTTTCACATTCTTCACATTTAATCCGAAACTAGTTTATAGTCAAATAAAAAGAACAATATGAGGTGAGTGATAAAAAAAGTCTATATAAACACATGTGACTTTGTTCTATTCCCTAACCTTCGCCGTGACTTTTTCATTATTTAACAGCAATAGTGAAGTATGCGGAAACTGTTTTGAAATACCTGCCAAAAAAATCTTCTCAGGCAGAAAAGCTAGGAAAAGTGCATTGCATCCAAAGTAGACTACATGAAAACAATCGCCAAAATTCTGAGGATGAGTAAAGGTAAGTTGCCAAAACATTACCAGTGTTTATTATTAAACAGCCCTTGTACATTCGGTATTAAAATTTCGTTTAGTTTTTCTTAAAAATAAATTTAGGATCTTATTAAAGGAAATGGATACAATAAATGAGGGGAAAATTTGAAGAAATTATAGCATTCAGATATCTATGAACAGTAATTACTGATATGAATGAAGTGTAGAAAGAAAGTAAACGTAGGCTTAACTCTGGAAACACGTGCCATTTGCATTACAGGGACTTTTTCCACCCAAAACTTTTTCAAAATTTTAAACTAAAAGTATATAAAACTTTTTTCTTTCAATTATAGACTCTACCTCATGGATGCCAAATATGGTATCTTACTTTAAGAGAAGAGAAAAGATTATAAATTTGACAATAAAGGACTTAAAAAACATTTGCATCGATGGCGAATGGAGAAAACTATACAACAGTGAACTAGGTCTGCATGATATTTATGAAAACCGGATGTTCAGTAGGTCTGACTAAAACCGTTCAGTTTCTGATTACTCGTAGGCAAACGTATAGCAGTGGTGGCTCCTGCTTTAAACTCATTGGGGTTTCACTACATTAATCTCTAAATTAGCTTTAAAATTAAGTTAATATAGCGCATAACAAAATTCAAAGACTCAAATACCATTGCAAGGGGCCTAAACGTATTGCTGAGAAAGATAAAAAACATGAAAATAATAATAATAATAATAATAAATAATAATAATAATATACCGGTATCTATATTTCCGGTTTTAACAATGTTGATACATTTTTCCGGCACCAATGATTTGTCTTCAATTTCGCTTTATAATTTTCCTCCATTCGTCTCCATTATAACACATTTCTTCCTCTATTTCCCAGACCTTCAAAGTTTCTCTAATCCCTTGGATCCACGTGAGATTTGGTCGTCTTTTCCTTCTCGTTTCTGATGGTGTCCATTCCATTATTTTCTTCGGTAATCTTTCATCCTCAATTCGCCTAATATGCCCGTACCATTTTAGTTGCTTTCCTTGGATAAATTCTAAAATTGAGTTTTGTACATTCATGTTCTCTTTTATAACTTCATTTCTAATTTTCTCTCTCCTTGATATCCCAGCAGATCTTCTCCAATAGTGAATTTATGCTACCATTAATTTTCTTTTCATCTGATAATTCTTCTTCCTTCCTTCCAAGTATTAGGCCAATGCCTATTACGATCCTATAGAAAATTTTCCCTCCAACGTTTCATAGGACGGCCCAGTGATCTTCGTCCTCTTGGTATATAATTATAAACAGCTTTGGAGATCCGATTTGAACTCATTCTTTGAAGATGGTGTTTCCAATTTAGTTGGTACTGTTTAATATATTCCAAAATTGGCGTAGTCTTCAATTATTTTAAGATATCGGTGTTCCTTTTCCGATCCCATCTGGAGTAACCCGCTGTTATGCGCATGAATCTCATTTCACAAGCCGTTATTCTGCTTTAATGTTGTCTTTTTAGTGTCCATGCTTCACTACCATAGGTCAACATTGGTCTAGCCAAAGTGTTATATAAACGTAATCTGGTGTTTTTTTGTACAAGGGATGGTTTCATAACTTGATTAATAATTACCAAACTTTTATTATAACTAGTAATTTTTTCAGGGATATCCTTTTCATCCCAGATAGAGAGATAATATCCAAGATATTTAAATTGATTAGATCTCTCTAAAATTTTATTCTGGAGGCAGATTTTACTTTGTATGGGGTCTTTCCCATGAAATGCCATAATTTTAGTTTTGTAAATTGATATTTCCATATTAAATTTGGCACCTATTTTTTTGTAAATTATAAATTGATCGTTGCAAATCATTTTCGGAAAGTGCCAGAAGAGCTAAATCGTCTGCAAAAAGAATAGCATCGAGTTTGAGGTTCCTATTGATGGGTATATATCCTCGTTGTGTTTTCCTCCATTCGTTTATTAATTTATTCATATATATATATATATATATATATATTATATATATATATATAATGAAAAGCACCGGTGAAAGTCCACATCCCTGTCTTACCCCAGTGTTGATCTTTTCCTAAGAAGATAATTTGCCATCTTGTTTAACAGAGATTTCATTATCTTTGTAGATGTTGAATATATTAGTAATATATTGTTGTGGAACGTTATCATCAGCTAAAATTTGTAGTAATATATTTCTGTCTACTTTGTCAAAAGCCTTTATGAAGTCAACGAAGGCGATATGAGTTTCTATATTGAATTCCTTGTGCTTTTCTAATAGTAGTTTTAGAGTGAAGAATCTATCTGTACAAGATCTACCCTTTCTGAATCCATTCTGCTCTTCTCCAATTATATTTTCATAAATTTTTCTCAATTTATTCTTAAGTATATTAGCATAAATTTTATATCCAGAGTTCAACAAGCTAATTCCACGATAGTTATGCATTATAGTTTCCTCTCAGGGGTCCTCATCTAGGGGATATGTGGATGGCGACCACAAGGTGCCCAAGCTGAGCAAAACATTTCTTCCACTTTCTTGTGTTTTGCACTCTTTTAACTTTACTATCTAACCTCTCTTGGTTAACTCTTGTTTTTTTCGACCCCGACGCTATTAAGTCATCCGAGGGCTAGGGAGTCTTTCCTTTCTTTCATTTCTTCTTTCCTTTATTTTCTTTCCTTCTCCAGAAAAGCATGACCAGAGGCTATAAGATGGCAGCCCCATCACTGGTCTTGCCTTCCTTTGGCCAGCAACCAATCGAAGGGACTATTATTATGCTTTCAAGTCTTATACGAGAATTTCCCGGAAGGATCTGATAATTAATAATAATAATAATAATAATAATAATAATAATAATAACAATAACATACATAAGTACAGAGAAAAAAGAAAACACATCGTTAACAATTATGAATTAAGTTAAGGTTGATTTATGTTACGGAATGATAATCATATGAAGCTATAATAATCTTACACACTAACTGATGGAAATATTTTTTTATTTATCAATTTTTCATTGGTTTATCAATGCGTTTCAAAGTTTAAGTACAATAAATTATAACCCGACTTGTTAGTTGTTATGACAAAGCGTATTTTTAGTGTCTGTCAACATTCGGCTGACGATGAATGTAAGTATTATATATCCATCTATATATGCTATATAAAAACGAATGGATGTATGTCTGTATGTAGGCTATGTATGCATGTATTGTTTTGTTTATTTATTAACAACATGCTCCATTACAGACTAATACTACATGTTTACAATTGTCTTTTACAAACCAATTAAAATTCAATCAAAATACAGTTCTAAGATTACAATGATACATAATACGTAATGAAATGAAATAATCATAACAATAATAGATAGATCATCGGTTGATGAATGTCTTTGACATCGTCCGATTCCTAATAGCCAATTTTGTCGGTCCATCCAATCTCCTGGTTGTAGATGTTTCTCCTTCATGTATAAACATATTCCCTGACTCCAGGAGGTTTTAGGTCTTCTTCTACCTCGTCTTCCCTCTGGTTTCCATTCCAAAACAGATTTTGGTATTCGATCCTCTTCCATTCGCTGGACATGTCCGTACCATCTTAATTGCTGACTTTTAATATAATCTAAAATAGTGTCTTCAATCTTCATTTTCTTCCTTATAACTGAGTTCCTAATTTTTCTCTTCTTGAAATTCTTGCTGCCCTTCGTATAAAATCCATTTCCGTTTCCAAAAGATACTTATTTGTTTTTGTTGTTAATGGCCAAAGTTCTACTCCATAAGTAATGATGCTTTTAACAATTGTATGATATATATTTATTTTATTTTGATTACTTATATTTTTATCCCACAATATTCAATTGAGGCAAGCGATTGCAAATTTTACTTTATTAATTCTGTTTATTTCCTCTTCATAACTCCCATTTGTATTTATTTTAATTCCTAAATATGTGATCTCACTACAAGATTTGAAAACAATTAAAATTAATATATATCTTTTTTGTATAAAATGCTCTATATTAGGAATATATGGAATTAATAACAATAATGATAGCAACAATAATAATGTAATAACTAGAGTGCAATAATGTGATGCGGAGTAGGCCTAATTACTAAGTGTTAATATAGTGGGTTTACATTTTGAGATATTTTTCTTAATATACTGTATATTAAGATCAATAATTATTGTGTAATAGTTTATGCAGTTTCACTCTTGCTGTATTTACTTATGTTATAATTTTGAACGTTAGTTTAGTTGTGTGTGTGTTCCAGTTTTACGTCCGAATGTCATTTTGGGAGTAGGGAATTTCTGTCGTGTTTATAAATTTTTGCAAAGCATGTAGATGTTTATGTATGAGATCGTGATTAGTAATTGGCCACTTGTCCTTATTTCGCGAATCATAGTACTCCTTTGTTTTTCGAGGATTCTGCACCTGTATATGAGATGTTCTGAAGTTTGGGCTTCCTCATTGCATGGACATTTTGCGTTATCCAGAATCTTGAATCTGTGGATATAAGACCTCGTTTTCCCGTTGCCTATAACTAGGGCTGTAAACTCCGGAGAACTTAGTACCTTCATCTTCACTCTCTGATCCACCCTCGGGAAGAACGTTCTGCATAGGCTTCCTTTAGTAGTGTTGTCCCACTGACTTTGCCATCTAGTAAGACTTTTCTTTCGCTGTTCCTTGGAGATTGTTGCCACAGGGATTTTATTATACACTACGTTTAGGTCACTGTGCGCAGCTCCTTCCTTCACTAGTGTATCAGCCATCTCGTAATATATGTAGGCCTATATATGTAAGTATGTGCCAGCATAACTCTCGAAAGCTTGCAGCAATTCCAACCAAATTTGATGCATATATGAACTAGAGTCTGTAATGCGCTGTAAGAGGTAATAGACTTCTAGCTACCCTAGGGCTCATAAATGAAAAAATGATCGACAACGTTTTATATATTTTCCAGCATAACTCTAGAACTAGAGACCGGATGTTAGGGAAAATGCCTATAGTTATTTATTATACGTATTGTAAAAGTGACTTCATATAAGTTCATATCAACGGCCCTAGAGTAGTTTTCCATGAAATTCATTTTGCCTATAAATGCCTATTTCAGCTTATAATGCCTATAAATGCCTATTTTCATTTTTATTAACTCAGTATTTAAATTAAATCAATTGAAATGGACAAACTTCGTGCCACAAATCATTTCACAGAAGTTTTCAAGTTTTTTTTTATAAATTCGCTTAGAATATTTAGTATAAGGGAGAAATAACCCAATAACCTGGCAGATAGATGGTTTCTCCCTCAATGCACTCCCGTTAGGTGAATATTGTATTTTTCACCTCATGCATTCCCGTTAAGCGCGATGTCCTATGCTATGGCCATTGTATTATGCTCCGGCTCAAAGGCTTGGAGAAAAGTTCTTTCCTTATTTTCAATACAAACATTGCTGAGTGACAAGGAGGATAGATGGCTCAAGCTTTCTTTTTCTGTCTCACACCTGGAACTGAAATCTTTAGATGACAGTGACTGGAAATATTATTTTTGATCTTCGTAACACTGAATTCAGTCTGCAGCCCTCATTCACAGACAGGTGCTTCTAAGACAAAGTGGTGCGGCAAGTGTACGTGGCTTTTTTTTATACCTTTAGGACAGTTATTTTAAGATACCCAAAGAGCGGACAACAGAAAAAGAAAAACTGACCAATTTCGTGAAAGAATTTGGTACGGGAATATCCTCAATGACAATTCTACTCTTTGTAAAAAGAAAACAAATTCCAAAAGCATCTCTGATATCTTGGCATGCTATTGATAGCATATGTTTATATTCTTAACGTAAGACTGTAAAAAGTTATGTTGTCATTTTTTGTAAGAGCCTATTTTGAATTTTTAGTGCCTATATTAATGATTTTAGTGCCTTTTTTGCCTGCCTATTTTGAATGTTTAAGTGCCTAACATCCGGACTCTATCTAGAACACATGGAATAATTTCAAACAAACTCAGTACGCATAGAACCTACAATCTGGAAAGGTTGCGTGGGGAACAAGAAATCTCTTTTACCCCGTAAACGACCACTATTTGTGTCGCATTCATATTTTTCTGGGTCGCTAAGCTCATTGATGTCAGTCCCGTTGACATTTAAAGCCAAATTTGATCCGTAACACCCCTAAGAGTTGCGAGAAGATGAGGGGTGAGTGCGAAATTAATATAAGATCCATAGATTTCGGGGTCGTTAAGCTGATTGCTGACAGTCCAGATGGCATTTACGCCCATGTTTGACCGTAGTACCCTGGACTGTCTCTATAAATTACGTAAGAGTGACAAGAAACGCCGCCATGTTTGTTCCAAATTCAGATTTTGATCTTCATGGTAAGGGAGTAAAGTTTGTTAGTTTTTAGAAACTAAGTAACTAACTAATTGGCACTATCGAACTTTGAGGTTCATGGCCGCACGCACATAAGCTCTACACACTTGATGCCTATCCTGAGCTAATGTTTTTCAATAATTTTCTGTATAATTCACCTCCCTCAAACCATGATTAATGTTATTATCTCACATCACTCTTGGCCTACCTACTGGGAATTTTCCCTCTGTTTTTTCTACATGAACCTCTCTTACATTCACCATTCGTGCCACATCTCCTGCTATATCTGGTTTCCCTCCAAAGCCAGTGCTCTCCATCGTCTCACTTCGTGAGTCGTGAATTTATCGATAATCTGGAAATCAAGAGTGGCATTTGTTAGAATTATATAACGAATAAAATTAAGCCGTTTACTTACAAATCATTATTTAATTATAGTTATTTTAAAATATTTATATATTTAATGTAAACGGCGATGTTTGAAAACAAATGAGAAACGATTGGTACGCTTCATTTGCTTATTTTGTTCGTCACTGCAACCAGATGATATATTTATTGTCAAAGGATCGCAATGTTGTAAGAATGCACCCTAGTGGAGAAATTTATAACCAACGTAATAGGTATTAATTAAATCCTGATGTCCTATAATGTAAATATGTCTATGTTTTTCTGCAACGTCATTTCCTGCACAATAATTCGTTTAAGAAAGTGCAAACAGTGTTTTTTATATAATCAATTGTTACAAATGTTTTTATATTATCTCTTTCTGTTGACATTCATGCACTATATACACAATGTGGTAGCCGTATTTGTTAGGGGGTAGGTCACTGCAAAATAATACTATGACCTATTCAGAATGTTAAAAAGGATGTGCTTTCTTTATTATGATAAACTTTAGTTGGTAAATTCTAGGCGAAACACAACTGTGATTGGTTGTAAATAAAAAATGATTGAATTGTGATTGGTCATTGACTCCCATTTGGGTCGTAAGTTCATTAGTCAATAAAATTAAACTGTAAAAATATAGAAATGTAATTAATGTAGTATCTCAATTTCTCGCATCTTTAATTTATTCTAGGGTTTCCTTTTCTGGATTCTTTCGTTACTAATACTTGTTCCAATACAAGTACAGGCATAAAAAATTTGTAATGTTGATTTGAAAACCGTTCATTTCCAGAAATCGGAAAAGTGCCAGAAATTCGTCGGTCAGGTAATCTCTTTAATGTAAACATGGAGTTTTAGATCTTATGGAGTTCTTGTCCACTCCGTGATGTTTCACTTTAATTGTGATAATTTAGTGCTATTCTCGCACTTAAATAATAATTTTGGTTCCGTGTATTTTCATAATTACCCAAAAGAATTTGTTCTTATTCATATCGTAGGCCTAATGATTCTACCATATATATATATATATATATATATATATATATACGATTTTATAATACCACCTAGAATAGTTTTATACGGATACTGTTTTGGAATGAAAAACGAAACTTATCCTATAGTGGAATTAACAGATATTTGGTTAGTGACAATTCATCATTTGAGAATTGTAGGTCTGTGTTGCCATAGCAACGCATTTTACCTTGACAATAGCCAATTAGAGTCGGTTTTACTAACAGAGGTAACTGTATTACGCCAGTTTTCCCCATGTATAATGCATAGCTTAAACTGGCGTAATACAGTTACCTCTGTTGGTGAAACCGACCCTTAGTGCGGAATCATCACTTACCCTTCTTCCCACAAAATCAAACAATATCACAAGTATTTTTATATTTTTTCGAAAATATATCCATGTGGTTTTAGTTAGAATTTATTATTGTGTTCTGTTTTCATTTTATTGTAATTATTCTGTTGATTTTTAGTGTGTCTGTTATAATTAATATTATTCATTATCCCTAATTTTACTATTCATGGTGAGATGTTATCAGGTCATAATTACAAATTCTGACTCATTGGTGTGCCCCCATCATTAACGCCATCATTCCATGCATAAGCGGCAATATTATATCCTCCTTTAAACACGAGTTCTGTCAGACCTGCAAAGATTCGTTAATTCCACTGCAATTCTCCCTTCTATTATATTATTCTATGAATTATTTTCAAAAAAGTAAAAACTAAAATTCTAACATGTAATTGGATAAAAAAAATATTCATAATCTAAAAATCTATACACGTATTTTAGGCTATTCTTTACAATATGTGACGCGAGTTTTTTAATTCCCTCATAAAATCCAGTCGAATTTTATTCTTAGAGTTCCATTTTTTTTTTCAAATTATTTCCCACCATTTAAAATGATTTTTTTCTAACGATTATTTTAATATATTTTCTATTATATTTAACTACATACATGAAGACGTGGCAGCCTTATTGATTTTAACGAATATTCTTAGCAAAAACAAAGTCGTGTTGCAGTACAGCCAACACAGAGTATGTACTAAATAAATGTACACATATACTTCAGAATTTCAGAATTTCAGAACTTATTATTTACTTTTGTGCGTTGCATTCTTTCACAGCTTAGACTACTTAAATGGCGTTAGGTTAGCTTTTAAGTTGGTCTTTCACAGGTTAGAGTACTTAAATTGCGTTAGGTTAGCTTATAGGTTCGTTAAATACCGTATATATGTTGGCTGCATCCATAGTGTAAACAGCTTCCCGTTTGTTGGCGCATGCGCATGGTATGATTGGAACTGAAAAATGTTTCGCGTCACATGTTATAAAGAATCCCCGTATTTATATTAATTTCTATTAATGGCATTTCAGATAAAATCCAGAATCTTCGTTCTTCTGTTTTTCTATGTTATCTCCCCGGGGTCCAGTGCCAGAATTTTAGCACTTTTTCCTTATGTTGGAAAGAGCCATTTTGTCATGTTCGAGCCTTACATCAAAGAACTAGCTTCCAGAGGACATCAAGTTGTCGTGGTCAGCCATTTTCCACAGAAACAACCAGTTCCAAATTTGAAGGATGTAAGCCTTGTTGGCTCAATAGACATAGATCCAACAGACAGACTAGATGTTTCTAAAATATCTGGTTTTAAAGGTATTAAAACAGCTGCGGAAGAATTAACAAAAGAATTGCTGTCATGTGATAAAAAACTCTCATATCAATCTGTACAAAATTTGATCCATTGAGGATAGTTTTGATCTAATAATTGCTGAAATGTTTATTACTGACTGTTTTGTACCATTCGCATACAAATTCAAAGCCCCATTAATCGGAATTAGCTCTTGTCCTTCGTTTCCATGGACAGATTACCGCATGGGAAATCCACATAATCCGGCTTTTGTGCCAAACTTGTTGACATCATTTAGTGATAAAATGAGTTTTATTCAGAGACTGAGAAATACATTTATGGAAGGAATTTTTATAGCGTTCCATAAGTCACAAGAAGTTCTTATAACACAGAAATATGTTAATCAATATTTCGGAGAAGACGTACCTAGTCTGTCGGAACTAGTGAGAAATACAAGTCTGCTTCTTTTGAACACTCATTTCACCCTCAACAGGCCTCGTCCATTGTTACCATCCGTAATTGAAGTCGGGGGACTTCACATCAAATCACCTAAACAACTGCCAACTGTAAGTATACGTACTAACTTTTAATTCCTTCAGGTCTAACCACTAATTTACTCTGAAAATTAAATAAATTTCTTAATTCTACAATAAGATTTATCTTTCAGAAGGTTTTTAGTAATGAAGGTCATATATGACATGAAAAGAAAAATAAACGCCTATACCAGGATTTCAACCCGATACCTCCAACTCTATACGTTAGCGCGCTCCCAACTGCGCTGCTCAGGCATTCGAAACAACGAATAAATAAAGTAGCGTTACTGTAATAAGTAAATATTCTCTTTATATGCTTATCTGTTATAGAAGCCACGAGATGGCGGCTCGACCTTTTTTCGCTGTCCCTCATACTGTTATAAAGAATCGTATATAAGGAAGAAAAATAAACGTTTGTACTGGAATGCCTGGGTTGTGCAGTTGGGAGCGCATTAACGTATTAGTTAAAAGTCTAGGGTTCAAATTCCGGTTCCTCCAGGAGTATTTTCCCATGAATGGAATTCACACATTTCACACTGATAGGTCCTAACTGCAGAACCTAAAGGTGATTTAATAAGTTATTTAGAAGCAAATTCTTGTATAACAAGTAAATAAAAAACTTAATTCTTCATTATGTTCACTTCAATACACACAGGCCGTGAAAGGGCTAAGTTTCATCGAATTACCGCAGACATAAAAATATTATTTTATGGGGGTGTGGAATTTGTGAAGGAAAGGATGAAAATTGATACATTAACATTGTTATAACCTGGCCAGGAGGAACTGGCAGCAATGTTTCGTGAGAGACAAGTTTCAAAAACAAGCGGTATACTCACGTGGTAGTGAAAAATGGTGCACATATTCATAAAGTAATGCCACGAGTGATTTCCAAATTATCTATAAATTCACGACTCACGAAGTGAGGAGTGAATTATCTAGAGAATTTGGAAATCAAGAGTGGCAATTGTTAGGACTATTTAACGAATAAAATTAAGCTGTTTACTCACAAATCATTATTTAACTATACTTATTTTAAAATATTTATATATTAATGTAAACGGCGATGTTTGAAAACAAATGAGAAATGATAGGTACGCTTCATCTGCTTCTTTTGTTTATCACTGCAACCAGATCATACTATTTATTGCCAAAGGAACGCAATATTGTAAGAATGCTCTCTAGTGGAGAAAAAATGAAACACATCAAACTGTATATTAATTCATTTCTGATGTCGTATGATGTAAATGTGACAATTATATTTTTCTGGATTATTACCTGGGAAAAAATACATTTAAGAAAGTGCAAACAGTGGTTTCTTTTTTTGGTGGTATAATAAATTGCTACAAATGTTTTTATATTAACTCCTGCAAGCGCTATGTGTTGACATCTATGCACTATATATACAATCTGGTAGCCGTATTTCTTATAGGTTCAGTCACTGCAAAATAATGGTCAGACCTGTTCAGAATATTAAAAAGGAGGAGTTTTCTTTAATATGGTAAATATAACACTGATAAATATTTCGTGAAACACGACTCTGATTGGTTGTAAAATAGAAATCATTGAAACGTGATTGGTCATTGACTCCCATTTGGGGCATGAGTTAAATAGTCATTAAAAATCAATTCCACTAATGGTATAAAGATCTCTGGCCGAATTATCAGTAGGCTAGGATTTTTACCTAATACAAGATAAGATTGCAATTCAGATAGTATATATTATTCAACTGTTTGTGTCTGAAACAAGATAAAAGACAGTCAAAAGTCTTACTTAGCATTATACTATTCAACTGTTTATATGTGAAATAAAAACAATAGACAGTCATAAGTCTAACTTCTCATTATACTATGTTGCAATCTTAACTTTTAGTACATAAAAACCCTAGCCCTAATTATCACATATCCACGAGTCTTCATGCTTGGATGCTAAGCGTAGAATTATTTTAACATATTATATTGACTGATACACGCTATGCTGCAACAAGAATCTTGCTGACAATTGAGTGTACTTATTTCTATTAATTAATCCCTATGCCAATGTTTCCAATCTCCACCACAAATTGCATTGTTATATCTGAGTAATTCTGAAGGATTGGAAAAATCTTGCGTTCTGAATATGTACTACATAAAATTATCACTAAGGTTAAAAAAATTGAATATGTTTAGTCTCGAATCGTGGAGTTGTATGGCAAGATAAATAATCCTAGGATATTCAAGGCACAGTTCAGGTTTATAAGCATACCATAAAACCTCATTAAACAAACTGTCGACATTAAATCCATTAAAATAAACTAAAAACGTATATAGGCTATACATATGACGTTTACTTCAGCTATACTATTATACTTATGGGTGTGGCAATTCATGGAAGCCTAATTCCATTCACTTTCAGTTTGTTCATGTAAAATCTACATGCATAAAATATGTAGAAATTCCTGAGCAAGAGTGGAAGAATTTATTCTCAGCCCATTCTTAATTTTATTCTGTCATGTTGTCACTTCTTTAACTGAGGATTGTACTTGAGCACCAGAGGAGGAAGAGTCGCCAAACACGAGCTTTTAAATTGTCTATTCATTTACCCTCTTACTAATAATCCATATATAACTTTTATACAAGGTTTATACACATCTCAGTTGAAAATTCTTACTAATAAACACTGTATTAGCTGTTTAGTGTATACGAGGTGTACAACTTTACATGGGAATCGTTATACATGCCTCCAGCCTTGTTTAAGGATTGTATAACTAGACAAAATGTCGGACTTCAAGATCAACTGATTGTTTCTTATGATATTAATGCACGTTTCCTTAAATTTAACGCAAAATGCAACACTTTAACGACTGTTTGATGGATGCACAGGACATAAATAATAATATTACAGCTCTGGGTAGGAAAATAAAGACATCATAAAATGCCTTTGTTACACTCATTCTCGATTAGGCCTAATAATATTTTTAAACTAAACATTGATTCACAAAAGAATATGTACAACAATAATTGCTGCAGACGAGATTTAACTTGAATGTAGTTTAAATGCTTCATAATATTATTTTATCGAAACTCTGTTGCATCATTAAAACAAAATACACATACCGATATAAAAATGTATTTGATTATAGAGGTACTATTATCGCAGCAAACTACTTGTTAGCTTGATAGTCTTGTGGTTAGAGCTTCTCGCTATATTCCGTGATGTCCTAGGTTCGATCCCCGATCAAACTGCGATGATTTTTTTTTCGCCTAAAGCATTACTCTGTCGTCAGTAACATTTTATACTATTTTGAACGTTTTCTAAACGCATCTTAAAACATTGCATATAATTCATAAGTAATGGGAAAAACTTGTATTAGTTTCCAAGAATTGTTCGAAATTCTTGACGTTAGATGGCAGCACATTATCGGTGAAACTAATTATTCGATATATTTTACATTGCGTAAAGGAAAATGTAAATAAATTAAAACACATTTATTTTTTCCATACCTGCCCAATTAGGGAATCTCTATTAATTCTTATCCATACTCATTTCTTACACAATTAATCACTAGTTGATGTTGTTTTATTTCTGTTACAAACTGCGCTTAATATTGTTCTGACGTCATAGTGATGACGAATATGTAACGTATTGTGTATAACGGTTGTATTGTTATATAGCTCCGGCACAACGTTTATTAGTAAGGAAATTAGACATGATCTACATAAGGCTTATATATTGTATAACTAAACAACTGATAAACGCCTGTATAAGAGATTTTTATTACTAAGACTCTTAGTGTTTATGAACCAAATGGATAATCTGACAACCATTTTAAATTTACCTCAAAGATTAATCTCTGGTGATACTTGCACCAATACTCTTCTCCTCGCCACCTCCATAATCATCTTTCTCATGCTGAAAAAGCACGTTAAGAAACAACTCGACAAAATAAATTGATACTAAATAGTGTTTCATCAGCACTACTTTGCATACGCACCTTCCGAATAACGATTCTATGGAGTTTAAAGAAATAGAGGGCAGAACTGCAGGTTGGACTCATACGTAGAGTTGGAAAAAATGTTATTCCAACGTGAGTTTGAAAACGGTTGGTTTCTGAATGACCAAACAATTTACAGAGTGAATTACCAAAGTTAAAATAAAGCGTTTATTTCAAAATTTACTAGATTTTATAATGCGTTTGACACTTTTTCATTATTTTTAATGCTCCAGTTTGTCCTTTTGGGCATTTCTGGTGTTCTCTCCTGGCATTGGCCTAATTGTAACCCACTTCTGAGGTTGGGGCGTCTGGAAGGCGGGGTTACGTTGCCCCGATGTTATGATGGATGATGATGATGGTGTGGTAGTGATGCGCCAGGAGAGTCCCTATTCTTAAGTTTAATCTAAGATGAATATGAATGATGATGATTGCGATGGCCATATGATGTTCGGGAGCCCTTTGGTCCTTAAAGTTCCCTGACATTTGCCTTTCAGGTGAGGAAACCCCCGATAAAAATTTCACCCAGGAAACTGCCCTGACCGGGGATCGAACCCGGGTCCGCTGCGTAATCAGGCAGCACGTAACCTCGAGACCACAGCTGTGGACACTTCTTCATTACTGAGCATTTCAAAAACTGTTTAACACATGTCTCTCATTTAATTGCACAAATTTCTGGAGTGAACGTGTAGTTCCTAGTAGCACAGAAACCAAGAATTTCCGCGCCCCATGTTCACAAAACCTTCCTTTTTCTTATACCTCTACAATAAATATTTCATACCGCGAACAGAAACGGATCTTTTTGTGACATCTGGGATTCTCTTCTGCATTGGCGGAATTGTAATCCCCTTCTGCGCGCCGCAAATGCGGAGTTAAGTTACCTTAATTATATGATGAGTACTAAATTACAATTGCCTTTAAGTAAATTCCCTGTGGTTTGAGTGAGAATCGAACCCGGGACGTCATGAAATATAGTCAGAAGATCTGCTCGCAAGAGCGTGAAGTTTTGTCCACTTTTTCGTTTCATTGTGTGTTAGATACACCTACAAATAATAGGCCTATGTGTATAAATATTATTTTGAATTTAAAAATGTACACTGCCTACATCTTTGATTTATATTTAATATGTTTGTTTAATATTATTCATTGAGAGTAGTTTACAATAATAATTACAAGAACTAATCGTTTATCTCAGTCAAAAAATTATTACCAAAAAAAGATTAATAGCAGAAATGGCCTATACAAAAAATAACAAGATAAAGTATTAAATAAACAAAAATATTTAAATGAATGGTGTGAAAATTATGATTCCTTATTAAAATATTTTTAATCATAAATTTGAATTTTAAATTTGTTCATTTAATTTTTTTTAAAATTGTCTTGGTGATGGTAACTATGTATTATAAACCATGTCTTGAAAATGATCTCACACAAGGAGATTGAAACGTTGACTTAATAAATTAGTTTTTTGACTGAGATAACATTTAGTTCTTTTTGTAATTATTATCTTTGATTTATCTATATGTGGTGTAAATAATAATTTTCGATTCTACAGGACTTAGAGGAATATTTAAACGGGCTGAACATGGAGTTATTTACTTCAACTTAGGATCTATGATCAGAACTGAAACTTTGCCGCCTGAAAAGCGAGACGCCTTCCTTCAAGCATTCGCAGAGCTTCCTCAGAGAGTTCTTTGGAAATGGGAAGGTGAAGAATTGTTTGGTCTGTCCAAAAATGTTAAAATCTCCAAGTGGTTTCCTCAATTCGATATACTAAGTAAATAATTTTACCTCGTTCTTCTTATTATTGATTTCCAATTAATTATTTATTGAGTAATATAACATTATTAAGACTTTTTTTTAATTTTCGAATTAGGTCATCCTAATGTTTATATATATTTGGGTCATGGTGGACTAATGGGAACCATTGAGGCTATGTACGCTGGAGTACCCATGATTGGAATACCTTTCTTCGGCGACCAGGGTATGAACATTGCTGCAATCGAATCTGCAAATGCAGGTCTTCAATTAGAATATGCTGACATCAACAAGGAAAGTGTTCTAAGAGCTATCAAAACTCTTCTGGAGGAGCCAAGGTAAAGTAAAATTATTGTAATTTATATACATATTTATGTGTGGGATATTGAGTTATATACAGAATGGATACGAATATTACCGATAACTCTTTGGAGCTGAAGTTACGTTTTTTTATAATTCCGCTCTTATCGTCGACACAATAATACGTTTTGAAACCAGCCTAGATGAGGTTGAGCCTATATAACAAGGACAAATACCAACTGAACATGGCACAAATTGTAACAAATATGCTGAATGGTTCTATCCCCACCTAAAAAAACATCTAAATGGTCAGTCTTTAAATGCTGGTTCTATTCAGAATTACTCTTTTTCTAAATAGATCAGAGTTTTTGCTTAAGACAGATTTTAGAAAAGAAATGGGAATATAATGGTACTGTACACCACCTATACGTAGACTTCAAAAAGGCATACGATTCAATTAAGAGGGAGAAGTTATACAGTATCCTGCTGGAGTTCGGAATTCCTAAAAAGTTAGTTAGACTTATACGAATGTGTCTAAATGGCATAAAGAGTAAGGTGCGTGTAGGCAAACAGTTTTCGGATAGTTTTGAAATCCACAATGGGTTGAAGCAAGGAGATGCACTATCTCCTCTACTATTTCATTTTGTACTAGAGCATGTCATCAAATCTTTAGAGGATGAAGAAGGCCTACAACTCAATGGTATTAATAAGCTGTTAGTTTATGCTGATGATGTGGTACTATTGGCGATAGCGAGGAGATACTAAGTGCCAACACGCACACACTACTGAGTAAAACTAAGAAATATCAATAAAACTAAATATGTGGTCACACACAGAAATCTAATATATAAAAATGAATGTACTTTATGCGCCGTCAAACCGTTGATCCAACTGTGATGGGGATTTTTTGCAAAATGTTCAGGAGATTCCCGGAATGAACATTGGCTATAAGAGAGTAGAGATACTGAACTCCTACACCCTTAAAAAACAGCCTTTGTAGTGAAAAACGTGAAAATTCCTTTTTTTACCCTTAAATGGCTTACGCTGCCTAAAGCATAACAAATACACAAATCTAATGCACGCAGAATTGAATATCTCAAAAACTCTACAAAAAGGTCTGCGGCAGTATATGTTTATCTTTTACATATAACACCACAATAGCTATTTTTGTCTTTCATTGATGCAAGGAGATCGGGATAAGTAGATTCCCGGGCAAGCATTTAGTGCCATACCATTCATCCGAATTGTCATGGGGCTTTTGCAAGATGTTCAGGATTTTCCCAGGAAGATTATAGCTTACAAGAGAGTTTTAATGCTTAAACCCTTCGCCCTTAAAATTCGCCTTCTCTAGTGAAAAAAACGTGAAAAAAAATCCGCTTTTTGTAAGCTTAAATGGCTTACGCTGCCTAAACCATAACAAATACACAAAATTATTGTACACAGAATTGAATATCTTAAAACCCTCTACAGAAAAGTCCGGAAGAGTACATGTTTATCTTTTAAGGATAACTCACAATAACCATTTATGCCTTTTATTGATGCCAAGAAGATCCGGATGCGTAGATTCCCGGGCAACGCCGGGTAATCAGCACAGGGTATCTAAAAATAATAACGATATAAATTTATATTTATTTTTTTCTTTTACTTATTTAACTAAATGCATAAACACATTACCGTTTATTTAGGTGCAGCAGGGCACGCCGGGTACTAGCTAGTACATTATATAATGGAAATGAGGGAAATTTTGAGGAGGTGGCACAGAATTCAAATATCTAGGAACAATATTTACAAATAGGAATGAGATGCACAGAGAAATTAAACATAGGCTCAATTCTGGATATGCGTGCTAGTATGTATTACAGAGACTCCTGACGTCCCAACTCCTTTCAAAAAACAAACTGAAAATATGAAAAACTATTGTTCTACCGTTTCATTATATGGATGCGAAACATGGACTCTTACTTTAAGGGAGGAAAGGAGATTACAAGTATTTGAGAATAAAGTTCTTAGGAAAATGTTTGGACCAAAGAGAGATGAACAGACAGGTGAATGGAGAAGACCGAATAAAAGTGAACTACATGGTCTTTATAGGAAGCCAGATATAATGAGAACAGCTAAGTCTCGTAGACTGCGATGGGTAGGACATGTGACACGAATGGGAAATGAAAGATGTGTGTGGAAGCTTCTTGTAGGAAAATCAGAGGGAATACGCCCAGTTGGCAGACCAAGAATGAGGTGGGAGAATAAAATTAACTATGATTTGAGGGAAGTAGATTATACAGGGGATGATTGGAAAACATTAGCTCATGATAGGGATGTATGGAGAGTTTATGTCCGCGCGGCCATGAACCTCCGGGTTCGATAGTGCCAGTGAGTTTAGTTTTTCTAGTTCAATCTTGTTTTATGTCTATTGCACAAATTAAAAAAATTATGTTATATCTCTATAATACTTAATGTTTTTTTATTGTCTTCCTTCTCTATTCTCAAGTATACTTTGTCACTTTTGGCAGACCCTATTTGGGTAAATTCGTTACATAAAAATATTGTTCTTTTTTTCTGACATTGAAATAATTTTTCAGCCGAAGATATTTTCATATTCAGAGAAGAAATGAGATAGCCATGTAATTTATTCTGAGGATTTTTACTTTTGAAATAATTTCATAAAATTCTTATTGAAATCCACCACTTTCTTGTTGTTGGATTCTTAGTAAACGAACTTCTATATCCAAGTTCAGGTGTGAAATAGGTGATCTTTTACACGTTATAAAGAATTGTATATGCTCAGGAATTCTGGAATATTATAACAAGATGGTACAAAAGACATATAACATGTGTGACACATCAATATCAAATGACTATGGTGTAAATTACCAAGGACCATAACTAACTCACTCGACCTATCATGCCAGGAGATTCATGATCACGAGCAGGAAAGCTCTCTATCATGACCTACTATTTTCCATTAATTTTCTTGTATAACTCACCTCTCTCAAATCATTGTATATATTGTTCTCCCGCCTTATCCTGGTTTACCTACTAGACGCTTTCTTTCTTCTATACCTATACATTTTTCCATGCCAGATGTCCTGCCCATCGTAGTCTACGAAGCTTAATAATTGTACTTATGCCATGACCATGTTGCCACTGTTATGTAGCTTGTTTTATTCATCTCTCCTTTTGTCCGACAATTGTCCTAATCGTTTTATCTTCAAATACTCGTCGCATCCATAAAACATATATTATATGCCCACCGCTGTGGTCTCGATGTAGTGTGCTGCCTTGTCACGCAGCGAGCTTGGGTTCGATTTCCGGGATAGGCTCCTGAGTAAGGTTTTTCGGGGTTTTTCCTCGCCTGTAAGACAAATGTCAGGAAGCTTAGGGCCCAACTGTCCCCAAAAATCATCCGGCCATCATCATCATCAACTTTATCATTATCACCATCATTCATCACCGGTGAGGAAAGCAACGGGAAGCTACCACACCTATAATTCCCTAGTAAAGCTGCAAAGCATGGCATGAGAATGTTATGATTGCAGTGAAAGACTTGCCCTCAAGCAGAATTACTGGATGGATAATATATATATATATATATATATTCTTAGTTTAACATTTTTAGAGATGTTGGGGTGACAAGAATCCTTTAAAGCATAAATCATGCGTTTCCAGAGCTTATACTATGTTATACTTCTTTCTACACCATATTTCCACTTTGTAACTATTGTTCGTTGGTATATTAATGTTATCCCACTTCTTCAAAAGTCCCTCGTTTGTTGCTAATTGTCAACTTCCATTTAACAATGTATTTATACACATGACCATAAAGGCACTTAGCTGCTTCATTTCTAATACACTCCAAGCGCGACAGACCTAGAAGGCCCTTGGACTACCAATGTATTTATACAGGTGATCATAAAGGCAGTTAGCTGCTTCATATCTCAAGCGCGATAGGCCTAGAAGATCCTTGGCCTACCAGCCGGCTGCTGGCCTCACATCCACATGTGTTAATCACGGAATTAGACGATCATCTAGCCAGTATGGGTGATATGTAGTCAGCATGTCGGGTCCCCCAGCCGTTATAGCTAGTCTTCTCAACCTGGAGTCGCTAATTATTGTAGCTACCATCACGATGCTGGGTGGGCATTGGTCCCAAACTGGCCGAAATTCCATGAAAAAATGTCTTCCCACAGAGGAACTCAAACCAGCGGAAGTCCCAAGGCTCCTTGACTTAAACACTCGGCAAGTGGACTTCACATCTAATACTCATCCTATATGTATGTATGTATGTACAAATACATAATTTCCATTTAATTTAGGGCTATAAATAGAACATTAGAAAAACAGAAAGTGCACATTTAACTTTCATAACTATTAGGTAAATGAAAACTGTTAAATTGCACGTTCCTACATCACAGAATATAAATATAATTTTATTTATATACAGCATTTTATGTGACTAAAGTTTTATTTTTCTTCTCCACACGTCTCTATCCATCCAATCCATGTCCTCCAGTCCCCTTGCTCTCATTCCAGTTCTTATTTCCTGCATCCACGAGTTTCGAGGTCTTCCTCTCCTCCTTCTTCCAGGTGGACACCATTCCAATGTTTTCCTGGGTAATCTTTCTTCTTGCATTCGATGTACGTGCACATACCAATTTATGCTTATACTGTATATAATCTACTATTGAATAACCAATATTAATTTTTTCTCTTATGACAGTATTTCCTATTTTGTCTAATTTTGAACATCTTGCTGCTCTCCTCAAGAAATCCATATATAATACTACTTTTATTAATTAAAGCAATTATCATCAATGTGCATTTAGAAGAAAACAGGTCTACAACAGATCAGATTTTTAGTATAAGACAGATTTTAGAAAAGAAATGGGAATATAATGGAACTGTACATCAACTATATGTAGACTTCAAAAAAGCATATGATTCAATTAAGAGGGAGAAGTTATATAGTATCCTGCTGGAGTTCGTAATTCCTAAAAAGTTAGTTAGACTTAGGCCTATACGAATGTGTCTAAATGGCACAAATAGTAGGGTGCGTGTAGGCAAACAGTTTTCGGACACTTTTGAAATCCAGAATGGGTTGAAGCAAGGAGATACACTATCTCCTCTACTATTTAATTTGTACTAGAGCATGCCATTAAATCTTTAGAGAATGAGGAAGGCTTACGACTCAATGGTATTAATAAGCTGTTAGTTTATGCTGATGAAGTATTATTGGCCGATAGCGAGGAGATACTAAAGGACAACACGCACACACTATTGAGTAATACTAAGAAATTAGGACTGGAAGTAAATATCAATAAAACTAAATATATGGTCACACGTAGAAATAGATTATATAATGGAAATGGACAGCTAATGACAAATGAGGGAAATTTTGAGGAAGTGGCTGAATTCAAATACCTAGGAACAGTAATCACCAATAGGAATAAGATGCACAAAGAAATTAAATATATGCTCAATTCTGGAAATGCGTGCTATTATGCATTGCAGAGACTCTTGATGTCCCAACTCCTTTCAAAAAACGTTAAACTGAAAATATATAAAACTATTATTCTACCAGTTATATTATATGGGTGCGAAACATGTACCCTTATTTTAAGGGGAGGAAAGGAGATTACAAGTATTTGATAATAAAGTTCTTAGGAAAATTTTTGGACCAAAGAGAGATGAACAGACAGGTGAATGGAGAAGACTACATAATAGTGAACTACATGGTCTTTATAGGAAGCCAGATATACGAATAATAAGAACAGACAAGTCTCGTAGACTGCGATGGGCAGGACATGTTGCACGTATTGGGAATGAAAGACTTGCATGGAAGCTCCTTGTAGGAAAGCCAGAGGGAAAACGTCCAGTTGGTAGACCAAGAATGAGGTGGGAGAATAACATTAACTATGATTTGAGGGAAGTAGATTATACAGGGAATGATTGGAAAACATTCGCTCAGGATAGGGATGTATGGAGAGCTTATGTCCGCGCGGCCATGAACCTACGGGTTCGATAGTGCCAGTGAGTAATAAGTAAGTATCAAATATAATTATTATATAATATTTAATAACATTCACATGCGCGCGTTCCATTGCATCTGATAATGACATGCATTCTTTGATAGGGTTCTTGTTAGATCAACTGAGAGATATTAAAGTCTTGTTGCCGTATGTTCATCGGCTCGGTTAAGCTCCTTGCCATTGGTCACGAAAGTCGCGGTTTCAAACCCGGCAGATGTCAAAAGATTTTTCAGAATGGAAAAATCCAATGATTAAATGTTCTTTGGGAGGGACTTTAAGTCGTGGGTTCCAAATCTAAAGGAACCTCAAGCCTAAATTAGTGTCTCTGAGCAAAATTTAATCGGCTTTACCATCCAAGTAATACTTTAGTTGCCTATCAGATGTCTCTTTGAGGTGATGTGCTAACCATATGTCACTCGCTGGCATATTTAGGGACAAAAATTGGAAGCAGCTGAGATGAGATTTTTAAGAAATATGGCAGGATATACTCTGCTGAATCGATCTCAGTGCCATGATCCCACCAGAAGATTTGGATAATGTATTATTTTATTTAACGATGATCTTTGACAGCTAAGATCATTACCGTCGAATTTAAAATTTGGACAAGAAATGCCTTACAATTTTTTCTCAGAGGCCTCATTTTTCGACTTGAGATTCTTTTATGTGTCGTAAATCTATGACACGGAACCCATGGATAGTTCCCATTCCGAAGAAACCCACTGAAAAACGCATCGATTGGCTTTAAACATGCCAACTTAGGAACCAGAGACGAACATGATAAGCATCAGCACTCCAGGATTGACTATGTTTAAGTTTTATTTAGTGTTAATAAGAATTAATTAATTATTAGATTGTGTAAGTTATGAAATTAATTAAATTGTTACGCGTTGATTGATACCAATGTTGATTAATAGACCTAACAAGAGTATATTAATACGTGCTAATTGTTCATAACTTCCATCTATATAATAATAACGTACAAAAATCTTTATAATTGAAATATATAATAATAGTTAGCCTGAATTAAGTATTTAAAATCATTTTATTGTATCAGTAAGTTTTTTTAATAAAATTCATTGGATTAAGTTAAATTGGCGAATTTTAAGTAAAGGTTCATTCCTTGTTTATCAGTTTTACTATTTCAGACCTAGATAAAGATTATTTTGCTTCACTAAAATACAAAGAACATACTGATATAAACTGTTTTTTTTTAGTTACAGGAAAAATGCGAAGCGCATGTCTCAAATATTTAAGGATCGACCACATTCTGCTATGGATACTGCTATTTATTGGACAGAATACGTAATCAGACATAATGGTGCGCCACATTTACGATCAGCCGCACTTGATCTTTCCTGGTATCAGTATTATTGTTAGACGTGCTTGTAGTAATAGCCGTCTGCTTAGTCACGATATTTATAATACTGTTCGTTTCGATTAAAACATGCATATCACTGTTGAAAACAAAGAGTAATACGAATAAATTGAAACTTAATTAAGATCCATAAAAAAGATTTTCTACTTAACAGGAATGTTATATTAGATATAAAAATGTCTTATTACAACGATTCAGGAATTATATAAAAGGTATAACAAATGTTTTTTGTATGTGGCAGAACTTTGATATATGCAACATTTTTCGTGTTCGTGAATATTGTAACGAATTGGTTATTGTACTTCAATTGAGACTACTTTAATTGTTCATAAAGAATGAAGAAATGTGTTGTTTATCTATCTAGAGTTAGTGTGCAATTCTTAATCAATTTAATTTAGTACACAATTGATTTCTGGATACTAAGGACTGTCTGTGATTCTTAAAAATTCCATGAATAATCTATGCATTTTCGATAATTCAACAGACAAATGCCCTTGTCTCATGTATCGGTGTCATATTTTTTTACACCAAACGTTTCATATCCCCCCCACCAAAATATAGGCCTATGTATAAGGGTAAGGTCCGCCAATCTAGATGGCCATGGTACCGGCACTGCCAATCCTAATTGTTAATACCCTGTTTCGATTTTCAACTTTTTGAAGCCTAAGAGTACAAAACACAACTGAATGTTAAGTGATGTGATGGTTGTCTAGCGACCTACTGTCGGGTACAGAGAACTTTATCTACGTCCTTGAGTGACATATCACCAAACCGCCAGTGATAACGGTAATTCCCCTTGTTAGATAGCATCAATACAAAACGTTATTTGTGTATGTAGACATTCCTTAAGTGTGTTTTATGAATTGTAGCGTACAATATATATATATATATATACACGTTATTCAATTTATAATATTATAGTAACATAGTATTTAATTTATGTTATTTTGTACGAGTTTCGGAAAACGTATGTTATTGCATGAAGAGGTAATTTTTAGGGGGGTATGTGGTGATGTATTTATCACAGGAATTCCCATAATGTGGGAATTTTAGGCTCGCGGTCTAGTCAGGGTGGGTTCGGTGAGCGATGAGGATCACTTTATCACAGGGAATAACGAAGGAACTATGTACGGGCAGCGATAGTTTTATCAATAAATTGAAATCCACAAGTCACTCGCTTTATTTTGTATAATAGTCACTATACAGATAATTTAATATATTGAAAACACTTATTGATGTGATATTATTAGCGATTTGAATTCTCCATGGAATGATGAAGAATTATTATCAGTATCGATTAATTACGTTTATTTTCAAATATTTAACTTCTTTGATAATTTAATTTGCTGATTAGTGGAACTTATCCTAATTTCTTCCTCCTCGATTAGGAGTTATATTTTGTATTTGAAATAGTAGCGGTCGTTATTTTCCCGCAGTTAAACAAAACTTAGTCGATGTTATCCCTTCGCTAGCTGGGAGGATTTTTGTTTTGTACGCGTCTCAGTTTTATATATTGAAAACTTCAGTGCTCCTTCAATCGTTCAGATCGCTACAGGAGAAGGGGTTACAATTTATTCCCTTGATTTATACATATGTGAACATATATAAAGGCTGTGAATTTTCTTTGTTTCTGTTTGTGACACAGCCAATATATAGGAGTGTCTATCTCGCTACTTATGACAATGTTGCCAAGTTTGTTTATAGTTAGGCCTATTGGGTTTTCTATTTAGGGCCTAGCAACTTATTTAAAACCGTTAGTTTCTATTAATTTTATTGTGTTATTCGTAGTTATCTTTTAACTGATATATGTGTCCAAATTTTAATTTCAAACTTCATAGTGAAACTCGTAAACATTTTGTCATACTCGTCGTTAATAAAAATTATTTGACTTAACATTCTAATCTGTTTTTAAATAGACGTTCTGATACATTTCTATTAACATAGAGTTTGGTATCTATAGGTTCCTATCGTATTCAGGTACCTGGAATCCATGTATACTTTTGTTATTCCATACGTCTTCTAGACTTTCTGGCGCCGTCTGAATTGGAATAGCCGAAATGTAACAAATGAGTTGTCTTAGTCACTTATAAAAAAGGAAATCAACTGTTATATAATTAATAAAATTGATTCATAATATGATATTGGATTGCAAATAAATTTCTGAGTAATTAAAGTCCAAACTCGATATGTTTATTTATATTCCATCTTTATCTCGAATTGTGGGCCTATATTTAAATAATTTAGATTTAATGAAATATTTAGTTTATATGTGAAAATAAAACAATATGGAGGGAAATTCGGGTTACATGCACAATCTATAGAATGACAGTGCAGTTAGAATATTATGATTCAATATAGCTCTGAATTCACAAGCAAGGTTATAACTAAACCCTTGATAGTCGTATGCAGGGCTACCTTTTAAGGTCACATAGTAGAAAAAAGGTGCATGTGTCACAGTTTTGTCACATAAAAAATATGTGTTTTTACCTCCTCTATCAACCATAAAATATTGAAATAGTATATTACAATGCGAGATTGGGAAATGGTTTATACAGAAGGGAGGATATGATTAAAAACCGAGCGTTAGCGAGGTTTTTAATTTCCGAGATTCTGTAAAACACTTCACAACGTGCGTTGTACATTTTTGCGCGATGGTGTTTTCTAAATAATAACTAACAGTAAAATAATAAAACCTTCGTTGGAAATATTTACGTTCATTATAAACAATTGGCTAACGTTAACAGTGTGATCAACAGTTATAGGGTAAATGCTGAAAATAATTTAGTTGAGACTGCAGCAGGCCGTGACACCAATCAGTCATAAAATAACGGCAAGTACGAATTTATTGTTTTATATCGTTTCAAAAACAGTTCATTTAAAATGCAGTGATTTGTTTCGTATAATGTACGCGTATATTAACACTACCTTATGGATACATTTTTTGTATATACATTGTACGTAGTATACATAAAGGATAGTGGTTTAACTTCCTGCACGAGGTAGGTAATATGTAATATCACAGTATAGTTATTTAGGTTGGCAACCCGAAATTTAGGAAATTGAACTTTCAATCATGGTCGTCATTGCTGTAAGTACGACAGAACGCACTATCGTGCAAAAACAATCTCTTTGATACCCTGTATACGACTTTCAAATACATGTTGCTCAGAATTATTTTCTTATTCAAGAAAATGCATAAGGAACCAATTGAATTGAAGTTATTTCTCAAAATCTGGAAATCCGAATTAGCTGATGGTTCTGAATGGCCCAGAAGAAAAGATGTGACTGAATTCCAACTGAGTTGGACATGGCCAGGGACATGACTGCCTGAACATGCGCTTCCATCCCAGTAGCCTTCAGATCAAAGTCAAAGTGAAAATCCCTGCGACCAGCTATTAAAATAGCAGGTGGTGAACAATTCTTCGGCCCACTGTGCGTGGGGCCCCGGGTTCCAAGACAGAGTCCATTTGCCCCGGTAGGTTGATAGTTAGTTGAAGTTTAGCTTGTGCGTGATGTGGGATGAATGATGGCTGATGACCAGCAGCAAGTATTCAGCTCCGTTTCCTTGTTTTATTTCATTTTGTTTTATTATTTTTATGTTTTGCCTAAAATTGTTATGGAATGGATCCCAATGGAAAGGAGGAAGAGAGAAATACCGAAGAAAACTTTGATAGAAGGGGTACGAGCGAATATGAATATGAGAGGATTGGAGGAAGATCATTCTATGGACAGATAGGAATGGTGTTTGGTTTCCGGAAGACGGCGACAGCTGTCATGATACCGGATGATGGTGATGATGTTCTTCGCAACGTTTATAATGTTTTCAGCAATTTTGATGTGTAACAGCCTTCATGTGTAGTAATCGGAAGGGCAAAATCCCCCTTTTATGTATCCACTTCACCTCCTTCCGTGAATCCAGCTGAGCTCCTGTTTGGTTCATCAGCCTACCACCCGATCTTAATACAGGTGGGTCCCAGTCCAGGATATTCCCTTTGCTGAGTGGCGGAGGGGACGGACCCAGAGCCTGTCTCTCCATACGGCTTGATTCCTTTTGTATGATATGTGGACTCCAGGAAAACATGGAAGGGGTAACAGAGTATTGTGCAGCACCATCAAGCAGAACGGAATGGGATGCTGAAATAAAATTGATGACCGGATTTTATCCTCAGTGATATATCCATTATACCTTTACATACCAAAATTCAGTATTATGTATAATGCATTATATATTATGTTACAAACTCATTTAATTCCTATTTTTGATTATTTTTCGTTATATTAATAATACGGTTGCATGTTAAATTCATCTTTATTATGAATGTATGAATGAGTTGTTTGTATTGTCTAAAATGTCCGTGTTACCTCGGAATTGAGTCTGGAATTGAGCTGATCACTCATCCAGGGAGCCCAACCATGTCCTTGTTTGATCAAATGTATGTGTGTGAACCAGAGTTTAAAGTCTTATCCCGGCAAGTAGTGCCCCTGTAATGACCGGGCAGTATGTGAAATGTAAAACAAGCAATCTATAAACGGAGAGGTTAAATTGAAGTAAAGAAAGAAACAAGTTTCATGATCATACTATCATGTAATCCTGCCACTAGCACATATAGATAAGCTATATATAAATATTCAAGAGCTTTCTTGGATTCAAGGTTGGCCTCTGGTAACTGATTCCGACGTTCCGACATTTCTTAGTAATACTTATATCCAGTAGCGTGCGGTGGTCAGAGCAATTACCCCAGCTGTGTGACGAAAATATGACTTATAGTTTATAAAAACTTTATTCCGAATTATTCAGTTTTTAAATAATATGAGCATTTATTGTTGTAAATGTGTTACTATAAATATTCCATAATAGTACAACTTATAAAATGAATATTTTAAAATTCATACTCTTGCACAATTCAATATATTTAATATAAGCAACAGATGGGTTAAAATCCGGTAAATCTGAAGTTGGCTACTTTGTTGTACGTCATTTTTCTCGTTGAATCGTCTGCATGAAAATTATCTTGTATGTAAATTATAAACTATACACTTTCATTAATTTTTACTAAATTGACAAATCAAATGTATTACGTAGTAACACTTTAAAACTCGTAAAAACGTATTAATAACGCATTTGAACAAACTTAGTACCGATATTAAATTCAACTGTTGCTTTCCACAAATAATAATAATAATATGAACACGTTTGTAATAATTCAATTGTTGTTATATATATATAAACTTATTATATAAACAGGTTGCTATAGATGACAAAACGTACCGCATAATTTTATTTATTTAATTCTTTTTGTATTTTGTAAAATATAACTAATATACATTAGATATTATAAATTAAAAACTCTTATTTCGAAAAATTCTGTATTGACGAATTGGCGCTTCCCATATCATCTAACCATGTCTCTTCGTCAAATGAATCAATAGGTCGACCTTGTGTATACATATTCGAGTTGTGACGTTAATTGGATCCAGGTAGCTAGTATTCAATAAAACGTCAATGGGATAAAACACAAGCTTCATCTAGTGGATTATTGCAGGTCTAGTGTGGCTTATCGCTGGACATAGCAAGCAGTGATATAATTCGCTTGCGCGGATACCTGGTGTTGGGTGGGGATAACATATAGGAAACACAATGTCCGTGAATATGCTTATACAGAATGCGTTAAATGGCTGCTGGTGCGGCGGGAATTTTGAATTTTTGTGTTCACGCGTAATTAATTTGAATGAAATTTGGCAAATATATTATTTTATTTTAATCCAAAATTATTAATATACTAATTATCCCAGCAGTGCTGGGATTGACTGCACGCCACTGCTTATATCCGCGAAAATCTACAATAAATATATATTGTAAAGTGCTTGTCAAATAATTTATTACACCAGTCTATCGAGGATTTTTGGAAAATGATAATTCTCTGGTAATCTGGAGATTATTGAAATATATTATCGTCAATGTTACTCCAAAACCTCGTAACTCCACCAGCTGCTAAATTTGAGATTTTCAGTCTTGTCAATTCAATTACTCGATCCTCAACCGTGTTCGAAATCTTAATTAACAATATGCAATACATTTCCCGCCAAAAATTAAATACAAAATCACGTACATTGGATTGCAATATTTGTGTTAGTACAAAACCTCGTAAAAAGTATTTACGAGGTTTCGTTGCCTTATTCTGCTAGTACAAGAACTCGTAAGTACAGAATACGAGGTATCGGTGGTTATTGCTTATCAGTAGGGATAGGATTTTTATGTAATAAAAGATAAGATTGCAATGGAGACAGTATGTATTATCCAACTGTTTGTGTGTGAAACCAAAACAAAAGACAGACAAAAGTTTTATTTCTCATTATACTATTTAATTGTTTGTATGTGAAATCAAAACAGAAGACAGTCATAAATCTAACTTCTCATTATACTACGTTGCAATCTTACCTTTCAGTACATAAAAATACGAGCTCTAATTATCAGCACTTCCTTGCACTGTGGATATATTTATCCAAGGTTTTGCCATTACTCATCTGAGTCAGCTGATATGTATGCGCTTTATCGCACATTTATTTTAGTTAAACCCTCTATACAATGTTAGTAATGTGTTTGGACTATCCATGTGTCTACAATTGTTTGTGTGTATGTAAATGTATAATTGGCAGTTAGAATAAAATAAATTTAATAGATAAGCTATTATAAATAGTGTTAAATTATACAAGTTATTTATTACCATATAATTATACTCTACCTGAACTAGTACTTAATGGGCTAAATCCAATTGATGATAGCTGATTCTCTTTTAGTTTTTAAGCAATTCATAGAATTCTTAGGGCCCACTCTGTATATCTGGCTTGATTCATGGAAAACTCGAGGGCAATGCGACTTGTACACTTACAACTGAAGTACTTACGTTGGACCAGATGAATTGTAACAAAAATTGGAGGATATGTTGAATGAAGGATACTGATCACCGTAATATTTTCACTGCAAATACAATAGTATGCATAATATTTAACACGAAATAAGGAACAAGAAAATAGAAAAAAAGGATTAACATCGGTACATGACAAAATAAATAAGTAAATCATTTGGAAAAAATAAAATAAATAAAAATAGGAAATGATAGTGTGGTGAACGAGGGAAGAACAATAAGGGACAGGAAGAGAGATATAAACTAACGAAATAAATATTGCAACGGGGCGGCACGGTTACTTGAAGAGCAGCGCACCGGATGTGGATGTTTTTTCCACTCTCGCAGTCGAGTATTCGTACAGTATGTACTAGTTGTTTCTATTTAAACATAAAAAATTCAATACATTGTAAGTACAATTTCAAGTAACAAAAAGTAGGCCCTACACAGTGCTCCACTATCTGTATAAGGTATTCAAAAATAGTTATTGATGTTAACAAGGTGGGAAACTAATATTTACGTTCTTCGCCCCGCTAGCTGCACTTGTTATTGAAACCATCTGCAAAGAGCAACCGTGCCGTTACGAACCGGTCAATGACGCGATTGAAATGTAATAACAAATAATACGAGTTTTATTAATTTTGCAGCAAAATGACTAATGTCATATTTAATGTCAATCAATTAACATATCCTCCAATGTTTATTAAAATTCCAACTGGTCCAACATAAGTACATCCCTTGTTAGCAAAAAAAAAAAATGAGCCGCTTCAAAAAGCAGAGTCCCTGTTATGGCCCACTGCGCATGCTCGAAGAGCTAAAGCTGTGGTTCACGAGGTAACACATTGTTAAATGTTTTAAATGCATTTTATTTGGTTTTAATCTTCTTAAATAGTTAAAGAACAGTTAAGGGGACATGTTTCTAGATATTTACGAGTGTTCGACAAATGCAGTATTACTCAAATTGCGACATTTCAAATAAAGTTCAACTCTCGTTCATAGTATAAAAGTAAACAAGACAACCAGGTTTAGACAGCTAGTATCGGACGTTCGAGTAGCGTAGATCGCTAAACCAATTACAAAAAGATTAAATGTATATGAGAGCCAGGGTTCGAATCCCTCGACAAAAAGGTTTTTTTTATTCATTTGTTTTTTCTCAAAATACATCCTATAACATTTAATTCCTGCCACGTAATCCACGTCCACTGTACACTATATTAAGTAATATTCCTGCCTTCGTAAACTCTGTAACACTATTTAGCTATCGGTATAAATTTAATTGTGTGTGCAGTACCACGTTTTAATAATAATGCTATAAATTTATGTAATTAAACATAATATAGCTTCATATATTTATGTGTTTGTTTATTTATTTATTTACGTATTAGTGAGGGAAAAGTTTCATCCTTCAATTAAAATATTTAGTTTATATATGTGAAGTCCAGCCTAATAATATCCCATAACAAATTAAAAGGGGAGGATATGCTTATTTTTCAGTTTTTGAAAAAAAATATATTTTTATCACTCTTATTATTTTTTCCATCTCAATTTAAAATAACACATGTGTCTTAGACTAGCAACTGCAAATCAAATTTGAATTAGCATTCAATGAAGAGTCTAATCACAAAATTTCACTTTCATAGCAAACAATTGCACCGTAAGGAGCATTTTAAGTTTTGGAAAATGTCAAAAAAATGAAAACCGAAAAAAACGCAACCACACGTGCAAGGGTATTTAAACTCTTACGTCACGTGGTCAATTTTGCTCCTACAATAAAAATGTTAACATGAAATGTTCCTAAAGAATCAAGAGTCATTAAAAAGCAAATAAACAAAAATGCATTTTTACCATTTTGTTCAACGTTTTCACCATTAGGTCCCCTTAAGTGTATTTAATATTTACTATTTTTTATTAATTAATCGCTGACAATTCGTTTTAAAAAAAAGGTTAGTGAATTGCAAGTGATGTGTATATTGAAACTTTATCTTGTGTATAGGAATAGTACCGCACTCATCTGTTATCAAGAAAACGTGTTTCATATCAGACAGTCCTTGTTCGGATGCGATACTGATAACATTCAGCTAAATATAAATACTGGGAGATGGTAAGTTCACAATTTAATCATATTATTATAATAATAAATGTTTAAGGTTGGCTGTAAGTTTTGCATTTTCGTTTTCTGGTATCAAAAAAGAAAAATGTTTTTCAAACTGTTTTCCACGACAAGTAGAGTACTAAGATTATGATGTATAAACTCACATTTGACCTACAAAGAGCGCTGCAGTCGTAAGAATGAACTTGTTCGTTATCATGAAGTAAATTTTTGATGAAGTATAAAAATGTTAGACACGAAAAATCGTTGATTGTGGTTACTTTATCAAGAAGTACTAATGTAACAATAAAAATAATAAAATCACAATTTAATAACGATGAGATGTCAACATAAGTCCATAATTTGCAAAAATGTAATTAAATTATAATTATATATATGACATAAAAAAATAAATGCCTGAACGGGATTTGAACCCGGACCTCAGAATTGGTACTTCAGCGTGCTTTCCATTACACCACCGGGCAAATCTAATACAAACATTAATTTTTCTTATATGTATATTGTCCACCGCTGTGGTCTCGAGGTAGCGTGCTGCCTTGTCACGTAGCGGGCCCGGGTTCGATTCCCGGTCGGGGCAGTTTTTCTGGGTGAGGTTTTTATCGGGGTTTTTCCTCACCTGTAAGACAAATGTCAGGAAAACTTTAAGGCCAAAACGGTCCCCGAAATCATATGGTCATCATCATCACCCTTCACCGGTATGGAAAACAACGGGAAGCTACCACACCTACAAATCCCTAGTAAAGCTGCAAGCATAGCATGAAAGTGCTATGATTGCAGTGAAGGACCTGCCTTCGGGCAGAATTACTATGGATGGATATGTATATTCTCCATTATTACGAGTATATTGAACGGTTTTCTATGTGAACTGTTCGAATTTATCGTGTTTACCAGGCCGTGTTTATCACTCCTTTGGAATGTATAATTGCGTCATTACGGAGAGCAGTCTAAGATTTTGCTACCCCCCCCCACGATATGGAAGATGATTGTGTCGAGTTATGTTACGGATTTTTACTGTTTGAAATTTTTAAATGTACGTACAGTATTTACAGACAAAAAAGTGTTTTAAGAGGTACTATACAGGGCATCGTTATATCAGGTAAGTAAATATTTCGAATTGTAGTCATCTGTTTACAATTGTTAATCCTTAAATTGGCGAACATCTTAATAACCTGTGAAAATTTATCGGTAAGTTCGTTCCAATCAATTCGCTACATAAGTATAACATGCTGCACACTACCTATAGCCTGCTTTGTTTTTATATATTTATACTTATTCTACCAGAATAAATAAAACATTGTTCATTAATATTATTACTATTATCATTATTTTATTATTATGTTCCTATTGCATTATTAGTTCCCAATACCTATTTAACATGCAGAGAATGTATGTAGAAATCTCACTATTTACAATCCTCTGGAAAACAGTCCGTTACGTTGTCGTATAATGTATTTTATTTTGAAGTATCAATAGTTTCCGAAGAACATATGAGTAGAAAATTTGCTTTATAGTATAACAGATGTCATAATCTTACAGCCTATTTATTGAGAATAAGATGTTGATGAGATTTTTTTCTCCTTGCCAGCAGTCTTGTCCTCCTCAAAATGCAAAACCCATAAATCAATATTAATTGTTATCATACAAATAAAAAAAATTACAATGTTACCAATGTAAATTATTAAAATTCATGAAATCTTCTCACATTACTGTATATATTTTTTATATAATTTGTTGAATTTTTCATTACAACTTACATAATTAATGTTTTCCATGAAAACCAAAATGCTTTTACCCTAATGTGATTTAATATAACATCACTAACAATTTCAGGTTAAACCTTGCATCGCCATCTTATTAATAGCATGGATATTTTCTACGGCATCAGGTGCCAGGATACTAGCACTCTTCCCTTATGTTGGAAAGAGTCACTTCGATATGTTCGAACCTTACGTCAAAGAATTAGCTTCTAGAGGACATCAAGTCGTCGTAGTCAGTCATTTCCCACAGGAAAGCCCAATTAAAAATCTCAGAGATATAAGTCTTGTTGGTTCTGTGGACATCGATTCCGTAAACAGAATAAACGTCAATGATGTACTTGGTGCTACATTTTTTAAAACCGTTGAGGAAGAACTGAAAGAGCTCACCGAATCCTGTAACAAAACTCTTTCATTTCATACAGTACAAGAGTTTATGCATTCAAATGAAAATTTCGACGTAGTAATTGTTGAAACTTTTAATACTGATTGTTTCATACCTTTTGCGCATAAATTCAAAGCACCTCTCATCGGTATCAGCTCATGTTACTTACTACCGTGGTCGGATTATCGAATGGGCAATTCTCGAAATCCAGCATTGATTCCAAATCATTTCTTATGGTTCTCGGAAAGATGAGTTTTTATGAGAGGTTCGTTAATACTATTGTAGAAGGAGTTTTGCTTACATTGTACAATGGAGTTGAAAGCCTGGTAACACAGAAGTATGTAAATCATCATTTTGGTTATGATACACCACCACTGTCAGAATTGGCGAGAAATACCAGCCTGATCCTTGTTAATACTCACTTCAGTCTCAACAGACCTCGTCCACTGCTCCCTAACATTGTCGAAGTTGGTGGAATACACATAAAGCCTATAAAAAAGCTACCAAAAGTAAGTATTTTGTTCTTTATAATTTGAAGCAAATAATCATTTTAGTTACAATTTACTTCAGTAGAGTATCTGAATGCAATAGACATAATAGTATTATTTTGTAGACGAAAAATCTGAGAGAAATACACCATGTTCCAAAATGATGAACGGGGTTTCAAAGTTATTTAATTTCCCTTACATGATATATATATATATAAGAACAAAACTTACATGGGATTAAAAAGAACTCTTCGAATTTTCATAACATACTTTATAAGTGTTCAATGTGAGCAAATTTCATCACAAGACACACATCTAGCCGATAGTCGAATTCCTCCCAAACCTTGGGTCAGCATATTTGGAGTAATGGATTCAACAGCAGAAATAATCCTTCTTCTCAAATCTGGAAGGTCGACCGGAAGTGGTGGTACGTCCACATGGTCCTTCACATACCCCCACAGGAAGAAATCACAAGGTGCGAGATCGGGAGACCGCGGAGGCCATCGGGAATAAACCATGTCATCCGGACCGGCACGTTCTATCCATCTCTGACATTCTCGATTCTTTCATTTGGTGTTCGTAGACGTTCTGGACTTTTCCTTTTACAGATACATCCAATTGTTTCTAATTGTCTATACCATCGACGGATACTCTTATCTGTCGGAGGATCAATTCCAAGTCGGAAAGCTCTCTGCACTGCAACAATGGAACTAGACCTCGCAAATTGCAACACACAGAATTACTTCTGGGCAGGAGTCGCCATTTTAACAAATGTAATGCTGTGACATAATAATGACAACAAACAAGTTACTGCATACAGCATATGGAACCTTTACAGTTTTTCTTTCATTATAGTAAATAATCACGCATCCAATTTCGTTTGTAAAGCTATACCAACTACTTAAAACCCTGTCCATCATTTTGGAACACGGTGTATATAACCGGCTCTGCGATGGAGAATATCGAAATATTTTTATACCAATTCTTCATATAATAAAATGAGTATGAGCCCGTCTGTCCTTTATGGACACAAAAACTAGTTTGTCAGATATTAATAAGGTTTTCACCATCATTTAGAGAATTGTTCTAGAATAATTAACATATATAACATATTACTGTACGTACTATAAGGCAGGACTAAAAAAACAAAAAATGCATCGGGTGCATTAAAAAAGGCTCTTTTGTGCGCTTGAATGGTTTGCGCTGCCTAAACGGCAACAAATACATCAAATTAATGAACACAGAATTGAATATTTAAAATAAATCTACAAAAAAAGCCGCGAAAGCATATCTCTATCTTCTATGGATAACTCACAATAACCATTTTTCTCTTTCAGCTAACTGATGGCAAGAAGATCAGGACAAGTAGATTCCCAGGCTACGTCGGGTAATCAAATTACAAAGACTTTTCAAACAAAACAATGTTAATTCTTATCAAATTGAATATGTTAGTTTATACATAATCTATTTAAATTATTTTGTCCACGCGAACAACCTCTAATATCTAATATAGGTTTTTTGTGTGTGGTGTGATCATTCTGTTTCATGATTATATTTGTCAACTGTGATATTTTTATCAGGCAGTGGTGTCAAAATTCACAGTTTAAATCATAATCCAAAATTAAGCAGGCACTTTGTTCCGTAAAATGTATTTGCAAATTTAAGGTAATCAAACATGGAATATTCAAATACTTCTGTAGTTTATACAAAATTAAGGTTATATGTGGTAATTTGCAACCTAGAATACCAACTTAGGCACGCCTGCATCCTACCGATTTTTTTATGATTACACTTTCCTATAAATAGTTTATTTTACAAAATTTAAAAAAAATGCACAGTAAATATAAATAAATATGAGAAAGCCACTTAAAGTCTGTGTAATGAAATGTGCCTGATTAGAAATCACATGTTTGGAAAATGTTCTAACTGGTGCTTAAAAATATTAATTCAAATGAATGTCAATATTTCAACATTTGTTTCGTGTTATTCGTGAAAAATTAGTGGCGATAGGTGTGTAACAATTAGTGGCGATAGGTGTGTAACAATTAGTGGCGATAGGTGTGTAACAATTTATGTAATCCTATGATAATGACTAAATGAATCAATTTTCTTTTCAGGACCTCGAAGATTATATTAATGGAGCTGAGCATGGAGTTATATATTTCAATATGGGTTCCATAATTAAAACGGAATCATTTCCAACAGAAATTATGAACGAGTTCTTCCAAGCCTTCTCAGAGCTTCCGCATAGAATCTTATGGAAATGGGAAAGCGACGAAATGTCTGGAAAACCTGAAAACGTCAAGATCTCCAGATGGCTACCACAGTTCGATATCCTAAGTAATTTATATAATGTAAAATTTCTCTATACTTTATATTATACATTTTCATAATTCGATCTCGGAGCATTTATCATATAATTTATATAACTACAGATCTTCTTTTCAGTTATAATATTGAAATCATTACAAACTCAAACGCAAGGCGAGATTAAAAATTTTAAACGAATATATATTTTGTTCAGAGGCCTCTTATTTCAGCCTTGAATTTATTTTACGTGCCTTAAATCTATGACAAGTGACTGACGTATTTACCTCTCTTCTATACTCAGTTTTTTTATGTCTAAAATTTCAGACCCAGGCCTAGCTTTAACTCGCGAACATCGGAACTAGAGGCGAGGCATGGTAACGACAGTTCACCCGAATTGCTATTATTACCTCAAGGAGACATGGATGCTCCCCAAGCGAGAGATTCTTGACCAAGCTAAATTAGTTACGCTTATTTCAGTATATATATAAATGAATGGCACATCGCATCAATGAGATATCTAGTATGCAACTTGGGTGGATGGGGAAAGCCGATTAAATTTTGCTCAGTGAGATTAACTTAGGCTTGAGATTATTTTACGAGCCCGAAAAATTTCAGACTTATGACCCCGCTTAAAGTCTCTGCCGAAGGACTTGTCCCTCGCATTTTTTCATTGTAAAAATCCATTGACTCCGGCCGGTTTTGAACCCGGGACTCTCGGGACTAGAGGAAAATACCACTAGACCACTGACCCCGACGTCGATCCACGTAGCCTATAACGTATTCAACGAATCGTGTGTAATTATTAGAGCCCGAATTCTTATGTAATTACATATTCTATTCTATTATGTGTAGACATACGGGAACAGAAAATGTTTACGAATTGAAGCATGGACATTGCAGTATTCAAGTTTCATTTTACATATTTTTACATATTTTAGTGAATATTACATATTATAGGCTATACAATACTACATAAAAGTAAATATTTTTCAATTCTTAGCTCAATTTTTTATTTTCATTTTCTTTCTACTTTCTCTACAACTATCTATGTACATATTTTTTTCTCCTCTTTAGTACCGGTAATTAATGAGATAAAGTTAAAAGTGATCCCACAACAGGCCTCATGAGGCTCTTGGGGTAGTAGGAGGTTAAGGCTCCCACTTTTTCTAGACAATCGGCACTTTATGCCAGCCGGGTTGTCAGCCCTGCGTGACGGCCGCCTTTACCCCAGAACAAGCATCTGGTACTCATTTCAGTTAGAGGCTGAGTCGACCCCAGGGCCATGGTGCCGCCAGAAGGTTTGGGTCAGTTTAAAATTCTGGCCCCGATGGGACTTGAACCCTCGACCCTCCAGCTTGTAGCTCAGTGCCTTAACCACTACGCTACGGCGTGCCCCCAATTAATGAGATAAAGTGCATATTATGAAGATCTTGAAGATTTCCGGGCTGTTGGCCATGGTCTAGAGGCTTGAAGTTCCCGACGCGACGTTTCGCCCTTGAGGATGCCGGAAGCAGTCTCTGGCGAAACGACGGGGAACTTCAAGCCTCTAGACCACAGCCAACAGCCCGGAAATCTTCAAGATCTTCATAAAAACTACGGCCGTGAAAGCCTAAGTCAATGTAAATGTGAATATTGTTGAAACTGTAACATGCTATTCGATATGGCTGATAAGCAATGTCAAAGTATCTGGTGATATAATTAATCGTGTGTTGCAATTAAAGAAACGTGATCTCCATTTCGCTGTTTCGGGTTTCATTGAGATCACTCATTTTCTGTTTCTATCCATTCAACTGATATAGGGCCTATCGCAATTATTGTATACCGCCGAGCCGGCCGTTACAGTTAAACTGCCTTGTTTTAGCATTGGCAAGACTGCACATACATTCTGATATAATTAATTGTTTATTATTTAGTTTTCTCTTAGAAATCATCTAGTGTGCATCGTAGGAAAAATTAAAAGCGTAGATTACAATTGACGATATGTTAACTACTGATAGTAAAATTGTAGTGTGCCAAGTGTGTGAAAAAAAAATACATATATTGTTCAATAAAGTCACAATTAGAACACCATATTCGAAGTGCATTACACAGCAGAAAACAAACAATGTCATTCTTCTAGCAAGCAAGTTCTACTGACGCAAATGCAATATGAGCCTAATACTTCGAAAAATGATCTTTTGAAAGACTTATGTACTGCAATGGTAGCAGCAAACATACCATGCTACAAAGTAGCAAGTGCCAGAATATCGCTCTTTCCTGGAGAAATATTGCCAGCGGCCAATTCCAGGCGAGTCTACACTACAGAAAAATTATCTTGTTGTCTACTACTAAGAAATAAGAAGAAAAATATGAGATTCCTGCGTATAGATTGCTGTGGATGAGACTACAGACGTTATGGGTCGCTATTGGCTATAGCCAATCTCATCGTGGGAAAATTAGACCCTGAAGCTCTAACCAAGCCGTTTTTTATTGCCTCCAAAACCCTAGAACTAGCGAATCGTTCTATGGTAGCCATATTCATTAACGATGGGTTAAAGATATTGTGGCCTAATGAAATCCATGAGGAAAATGTACTAGTTTTGTTCTCCAACAGCGGCATATATGTTGAAAACTGCAAGTACTCTCAAAGTGTTATATCCAAACTTAGTACACTTCACATATCTCTCTAATGCTCTACAAAGTGTGGCTGAAGAAATAAGAAGAAACTTTCCTCAAGTTAATAAACTCATTTCATCAAAAAGAATTTTTTTTTTTTTGCTCCTCAAAGAGTTCAATGTTACAAACAGCAATTGCCACATGTGCCTCTGCCTCTGCCTCTAGAGCCAGTGCTTACAAGTTGGTGTACGTGGATAAAAGGCGTAAATTACTATAGGCCTACTAAACATTTTGAATCCATAAAGTCTGTAGTTGAAAAATCTCGGCAGAATCTGCTCTTTCAATACATGAAGCTTAAGCTGCTTTCAGGGAACCTTAAAATGAAGTGCTCAAATTCATACATCATCATCATCCTCCTTGCCTCTTTCGATCTCACATCTGTTCAGCCCAGCGCTTTCTTGGTCTTCCCATCGATCTTCGTCCTACAGGATTATACATCAGTGCCATCCTTGGTATCCTATCCTCTGTCATTCTTTGCAGATGTTCTATCCAATTGTTCCTGTGTTCTTCTATTTGTTGAAGAAGTGGTTGTACTTTTAGTTCCTCTCTAATATTCTCATTTCTAATATGTTCTTCTCTTGTACAACCTTTCACAGCCCGTAGGAATCTCATTTCCGCTGCCTAAATTTAACTTTTTCCCCCTTCAGGACCCAGGCCTCACTTCCATACATCGCCAATTCATACATTAAAGACAATTTCGTTTGGCTTCGAGAGAATATTTCAAAATTCGAATTTTCAGGACTTTTCCTGCATGAATCCATGGATATTATGGAGAATGTTAAACAAAAAATATCTACTGTAAAAGGAGAAGTTGGAATCAACGTTTCTCGAAAGTTCCAGGCAGTAATTGATAGAAACCCGGCTATCCTACTTTCCTCAGTACATACAAGTTACTTAATGGTGAAGAGGTACCATCTCCGGTGGGCATATATCTAAGGAAAATGACTTTATTGAAGTATAGCCATATGACATCTTGTGATGTAGAACGATCGTTTTCTTCATACAATAGCGTTTTATCTGACAGATGTTTATCACGTACTCCGAAAATCATAGTGCTTTATGCAATGAAATAAATAATTTGTGCTACTTGTTTCTTAATTTCTTCAATAGTTTATAAGGAAATGTTTCTAGATTTTTTTTCTGTATATAAATTTAAACATGTTGTGGAAGACAATTATGGGCCTGCTTGTATTAGGCTCAACAGTTCAAATATTCAGAAAACATCATTAAAACCGAAAAGTGAAGTTTGTGCAGTGCTTAAAATATCAGACTAAGGTAACAATTTGATAAATAACTGCTCCAGAGTACTTCGGAGTAAAAACATTACACGGAGGATCACTTGTGAGTAAAATTAGCTAATATTCATGTGTAATTCTTAATTACATATTTATTTGATGCTACATATTTAATTACATACTTTACTATATTTTACTACATGTTTATGTACAAAGTTCTCAATTTGATACTACATAAAAAATCCGGGCTCTAGTAATTATTGTATTAATCGTTGGTTTCTCAGTATTGAGGCAGGGTTTTACTATCGAATCTTCTCGTAACTATCTACTGACGAGTTGGTGCCAGGTGGATATTACATTTAAAAGTAAATACCATAGAATTTCGGGAAAAAAACTCGTTACATTTTTACTAATGCTACTAGGTTGTCTTAATGACATTACTGGTATTCTCCCCTGGCATGGTGGAATTATAACTACTTCTTAAGTTCGGGCGCCTGGAAGGGGGGTTACGATACCCCGATGATATCATAAGTGATCAATGATAATCAAGCACCAGAAGAGTTATGAAACCTAAACTTAATCTAAATCCAGACCATGGGCAAACATGGGAATAATTTCCTTTAAGAAAAAATTATGGACTGACGGGGAATCGAACGGGTAACGTCCATGTACTGTAGTAAGAAGCTCTGACCACTAGCCAATGAGACTGGTCATAGAACTCAATACTTGTTACATTTAATTAACTCACCGACACTATCGAACACGGAGGTTCAAGGCCGCGTTGACATAACGCCCCTATATAGCTTTATCCTGAGCTAATATTTGTCAATCATCCCCCACATAATTTATTTCCTTCAAATGAAGCCGTTAGAAGCAAAGGAGTGCAAGTTTTGCAGTTATGAGAAAAAGTTTTAAGTTGAAGTTGAATAAGAAAATCATAGGTTATTGAATATGATAATAATCATAATTAATCTTGCCCCTACTCCTAACGCATACGCTTATATCACTTTGCCAGTAAATAAAATTATACTCAAGAATGTAATTATGCACCAAACACGTTTCTTGCTAAAAAAAATAATAATTTACACCCCTTTGTTTCTAACCACCTCAAAGCATGGTTAATATTAACTTGTTAGATATAACAAATAAAATTTCTTTGTTTATGTTTCGTAAATCTTAGGTTCCTTGCATCAAAAGAGTTAGCAAAACCACAATCCATTCCTGAACAACCACTGAAAATTTGTCGGTGTAGTCAGTTTCCATCATGTATAACAATTTTCGAAGAATTGGACTTCAGAAAATATGAAATACAGCCGGACTTTGAATTATTTACTGGGAACACACTCGAAATAGAATGTAAGATTGCAACAGTAAAACCATCGTACATAGGCGTATTTATGTTTCCTAATATTCAGAGCGCGAATCCCACGCCATGCCCGAATGGTGAAAGGTATCATGTGGCGACGAGCAACAGGACATGCGCAGGTTCGAATACCCATGGAGAAATAAATTTTCTCATGGAATTTCGGTCAATATGATACCGGTACCAACCCAGCATTGCGATGTATTTGGCATAGTTACAATAAGTAGCTGCACTAGGTTAAAAAAAAACAGCTATAACAGCTGGGCGACTCGATATGCTGACCACAAATCACCCCTATACTGACTGGATCATCGCCCACCTCTATAAATGGCATATATTGATTTGAGACCAGCTATCAGCTAGTAGACCAAGGACCTTCTAAACCTAGGGCTTCGCGTAATAAAGAACATTCATAATGCCCTAGAAATGCCCTCCAAGATTTCATGTTCCTAGTGATCAGAAGTCGTGATAAGATCATAACTAAAGCGACTATAAAATACAAATAATTTGGATATTTAAGATCACATCGCATATAAATCGTTATTAACCCTTAAATTGGCAAAACACTGACTGACTGACTGTTTTGTGGCAATGACTAGCATTGCCCAGTGTGCCGCTTTTTGGGAACCAGTTGAGGTCCCTTGGCGGCCAAACACCATTGTGTTTATTCAGTAGGGGTTTTGTTCCTTAGCCTTGCTGTCTCGCTGCTTATGTGTTCATTACCGTAGCAGGTATGGATGATATGAAACATGAGTTCACTAGATTTGTCAGGAACACAAACCTTTCCATAGGTGTCGACAGACCACTCAGCAGAGGCTGAATGTTATGGAAAAGTTGTTGTCCCTGATCCGTCATTGGTATAGCAGCCACAGACCCTGGCTGACATGGGACAGTGCCTGTAGTAGGTTTAACTGTGATGCCAGAATTTACCATAGAACTATATGAGACTGTAGGATTAACAGATTTTGATGTGAAAGTTCGAGGTTGGGACGCCGGGGTTGTTGGACTTTGGTTTGGTTTTCTTTTTTCATAAATTTCTTTTGCTTTCTTATAGGCTTCACAACCCCGGTAGGAAGCGGGATGTCCCTCTTCCCCACAGTTCGCGCACTTCAGCAGGCTCTTGTCCGTGAGTGCCTCGGTTCTCACCGGACACTCACGATGACTATGAGTACCAGCGCAAATTACGCAAGCTGGGGTTAAGGAACACCCCATGAAAGTATGGTTAAACTTCTGGCATCTGAAGCACTGCTTCATGCCAGCTCTAGGTCTGTATGGTTCCACAGCCACCACTGTCAAACAGAGGCGGTTTAAGTTATATATTTCCCTACCAGCATCATTGTTCTGAAGTTCCAGGATGTATAATGGTAAGGGAGTATAAACTTCTCCTTCTTTTTTGGTGATTTGCTTTACCGATATTATTGGATATTCTAGTTCTTTAAGTTCTTCCTTGACTTCATCAGCAGTGATGCTGGAAGGAAGCCTCTTTAGAACAGCCCTCAGAGGCAGATCTTTTTTGAGTTGAAATGTATAAAATTCTTTCTTTGCATTTTTGAAGTACTCTTTGAGTAGCTGAAAGTCTGCCTCCGAGGTAGCGTAGTATCTCAAACCGTCCTGGGTTTTTACTACTTTCACGTCTTTTTTTTTCGAATTTTCCTTTTAATTCCCGATTCATCCTGAAAAGGTCACCATGTCCAATCACCGTTATGGGTGGTGGGCGTGGTTCCCTTTTCGGCTGCGGCATTACTTGAGGCTCCCTGGACGGTTGGCTACTACGCCTGGTAGCTGCTGTAGTTTGCTTGTCCCGTGACGATCCAAGTTGAGGAGCCTGAGGGTCGACAGTGTCCATTGGTTCCGGTAATTCGGATAAAATTGAAAATTTATTTTGCATTGGCACAGTCGACACCTCATTTTGTCGTGATGTGACCTTAGTTGCCTTATTTGTGGTTGGTTTCACTTTATTTGAAACTGTATTCATGTTAACTTTTGAATTATTTTGGGATGGTTTCTCTTTATTTGAAACTGTATTCATGTTAACTTTTGAATTATTTTGGGATGGTTTCTCTTTTTTTGAAACTGTATTCATGTTGTCATTTGAACTATTTTGGGATGGTTTCTCTTTCTCATGTGTTTTAATCTTTTTAGGTTCAGGTACATATTCTGTATTCGCTATAGGAATTTGATCCGCACCTTTGAAAAAACAGGATACAGGAAGTTCCATAAGTATTGTTTTCAATTCATGAAGCATTTTTTTCAAAATAATCTTGGTTAGATTTCATATTGAGCTTAATCTCACTTAATCTTTTTAGGCAATCATGTGTAACATCACGAGCAAAATCGGACTGACCGAAATCTGGGAACGCGCTTATGAAATTGATAACTATAACGATGGCACCACGCACCTCTCTAGCTACTTCTAGGAATTTTGATTCAGATGGAAATTTTTGATTATCTACATATCTCTCAAATTTTTTGAGCGCAGTTTCCCAAAGTTCGTAGGCCGAGGGCTCCTCATACTCAAGGTCCATAGCCTGCTCGGCACTCACGTATTTTAGTGAAGCAGCCATGGTAAGACTGTTCAGCACTAATTACTGTACACAATAAGCCAGCAGATAAGGCTTAACAAAGCACTCGCAGTTAATAGAGTTGCTTTGCAGGAACCAAACACCACTGTATAAACACAACACTGAAAAAATTTCACTGAAAAACACTGAATACTCTTAAGTGAGTGTGGCCGCCAGGCCCCACCCGGAAAAAAGCGACATGCTGCACAACACTATTCACCAATTCACTATTTTCAGCCAGCAATCAGAAGAAAATAATAATTTCAATCTGCAACTTGGAGTAGAGAGAGGCAAAAGCCCGAGCAGTAGCGCTCAAGTCGCCAAGGTTGGCCACAGGTTGTCCACCAGTTCACGTTGGCTCGTCGGTGATCCTTACTACCAGTAACAAGAGCTGTCGTTACCGCCAACAGGAAAGCTTGCGTACTCGATGAATCTAGGATGCCTTGACTTGTCTTCACTGTTCCACTGCCGTAAGCTGAATGTGATGGGGCAAAACACAAATTTCTTCTGTTAGATATTTGAATATGGCGGACCGCATTGAAAACGGAATCTTGTATAACTATTATTATTAGGTATATTGTATGATTAGACACACGTTTAAGTGGTTTATTTTTGTTCGTTTTCTTCTGATTTATTTAAAATATTAAATTAAATAAACCAACTGATGTATCTAAAATAATATATTACGAATTTAAGGGTTAAAGGCTAGTGATTCGAGATTTTTTAAACGAGACATAGTAAAAAAATCATGAGTGCTATATAAAATGTATGTGTATGAATAAAAATATACGGAAATTTCTAAATGATAAAGCTATTTTTTTTTATTTTTTAACAGATCATCCGAAAGTGGTCGCCTATATAGGGCATGGTGGACTTTTGGGAACAATTGAAGCAGTATATGCCGGAGTGCCTATGTTGGGAATACCAATATTGGGTGATCAAGGAATGAATGTTGCTAGTATGGAGATGTCCAATATGGGAGTTCGCCTAGATTTCAACGACATTAACAAACAAAATATTTTGAATGCACTGAACACAATTCTTCAACCAAGGTACATATTTTTGTCTAATGTCCAGCAACACGAATAAGTACAATATTCCTTGTTATATCTTCGTTACAATAAACAGCAGAACTACAAGATCCATCCATAGTAATTCTGCTCGAAGGCAGGTCCTTCACTCCATGCTATGCTTGCAGCTTTACAAGGGAATTGTAGGTGTGGTAGCTTCCCGTTGCTTTCCACACCGGTGAAGGATGATGATAATGTTAATGATAAGGCTGATGATGATGATGATGATGATGGCCATATGATTTCGGGGACCGTTTGGGCCTTAAAGTTTTCCTGACATTTGTCTTACAGGTGAGGAAAAACCCCGATAAAATCCTCACCCAGAAAAACTGCCCCGACCGGGGAACGAACCCGGGCCCGTTGCGTGACAAGGCAGCACGCTACCTCGAGACCACAGCGGTGGGCAACTACAAGATACGACTAACTAACTCACTGGCACTATCGAACCCGTATGTTCATGGCCGCACTGACATAAGCTCTCCATACATCCATATCCTGAGCTAATGTTTTCCAATCATCCCCTGTATAATGTCCTTCCCTCAAATCATAGTTAAGTTTATTCTCCCACTTCATTCTCGGTCTACCAACTGGGCGTTTTCCCTCTGGTTTTCCTACAATAAGCTTCCATGCACGTATTTCACTCCCCATTCGTGCCACATGGCCTGCCCATCGCAGTCTACGAGACTTAACTGTTCTTATTACATGTGGTTTCCTATAAATAACATGTAGTTCACTGTTATGCAGATACGATATGTAGATACGATAAAATCAAAATTCTATATTAATAAGATTCATGATAAGTTCCGTTGAGGTATTATTCGAAATTAAAATATAAAATTATGAAATATTTACCTAAGAGGTCCGTCTCCTCAATTTTATCAGTTATTTACCTGTAATGAAATATTTATCTGAAAGGTCCGCCCCTCAACTTTATTGTTTACCTGTAGCGCTTACAGATAAATAACTAATAAAGTTGAGGAGACAGACCTTTTAGGTAAACATTTTATAATTTTATATTTTAAAATCAAAATTACTTAATTGAATGTGAATGTATTTTCTATATAAGAATTACTAAATTCAGGAATCTTTCCAAGTTGGTTAGAACAGATTTGTGTATAAGAATTCAAATTGGATGTTGTCTCTGGCGGTTTGGCAGCAGCTTATCCTCCTCGGTACGAAGAACCGATTCCATCCCACAAGGGAACTGTCAACCATTGCATGCCGAAAACTTTTTTTCCCCTAGAGAAGCATTTTGATATACAAAGGCCATTTCCACAAAAATATCTGCCGTTTTTAACTGCAAAGCAATAAGATCCATCGCCAAATCTCTCGTTTAATCTACGGGAATCTAGTACAAATTCTGACTTGGTGAATTGGAAAACCCTGAAAACCTGCCCGTGCGTCTCCCGCCTCACTCCACTCCACTCACGCAGGGAGTCAATCTGCTCCGTACAGTGGATTCTAGCTTCAATTTATTTGCCTTGCAGTTAAAAACGGCAGATTGATTTTTGGGCACGACCTTAGTATATCATAATGCTTCTCTGGGAGAAATTTCAAGGTAGGTTTTCGGATGCAATGGTTGATATTTCTCTTGTCAGCCTAGAACGATACAATGCTTAGGGAGGCGAAAAATATAGAATGTGGCTTTCTGTTTCCGGTGATTCATTAACTTGCAGACATCTGTGTATCTGATGTAATTCTACAGCGCTTAAATTTTCCTTTTAAGAAAGGTCAAATGCTGTTTTTACGGGGTTTGCGCAACCACCAGTTTTCAAATAAGTTGTTCTTTCCTTATTTAAAAAATGTTACGTTTTTTATCTGAACGAGTTCTTAACATCCTATTTCCAACATAGGGCAAGCTGTGAAATGGGCTCGTTACTAATCATAAAGCACGAGAGTTTCAAATCTCCTGTAACTAGGACGGAGTTAAGGGCCGGTTTCACCAACAGAGGTAACTGTATTACGCCAGTATTCCCCATGTATAATTCATAGCTTAAACTGGAGTAATACAGTTACCTCTGTTGGTGAAACCGGCCCTAAATCTCCTTGGTTTCTTGCGCGTACATCCTCTCTTCCCAGTAGTAAAATCTAGCTGTAAGCAGTTATAGCCTATATTTTGCAGTGTTCCTCCAAAGGCGAACTTGTTGGGGCGCGTCAGGAGAGTATACTGCTTCCTCCAAGAATTTAAAACAACGAATATAGTAATTGTTCTACAATTTAAGCCGTTTTCATTAATATTATTTCATTAATTATTAAATTTGAATTTAATACTGTAAATGTATATTGAAATTACACATAGAAATTCATTATATAATGGAAATGGACAGTTAATGACAAATGAGGAAAATTTTGAGTAAGTGGCTGAAATCAGATACCTAGGAACAATAATCACAAATAGGAAGGAGATGCACAAAAAAAATAATCATATGCTCAATTCTGGAAATGTGTGCTATTATGCATTACAGAGACTCTTAATGTCTCAACTCCTTTTAAAAAAACATTAAACAAATATAAAACTATTTTTCTACCAGTTAAATTATACGGATGCGAAACATGGACTCTTACTTTAAGGGAGGGAAGGGGATTACGAGTATTTGAGAATAAAGTTCTTAGGAAAATTTTTCGACCAAAGAGAGATCAGCGGACTGGTTAATGGAGAAGACTACATAAAGTGAACTACGTGGTTTTTATAGGAAGCCAGATATAATAAGAACAGTTAAGTTTCGTAGACTGCGATGGGCACGATATGTGGAACGAATGGGGAATGAAAGCCGTTCATGGAAGCTTCTTGTAGGAAAACCAGAGGGAAAACGCCCAGTTGATAGACCAAGAATGAGGTGGGGGAATAACATTAACTATGATTTGAGGGAAGTAGATTATACAGGGGATGATTGGGAAACATTAGCTCAGGATAGGGATGTATGGAGAGCTTACGTCCGCGCGGCCATTAACCTATGGGTTCTATAATGCCAGTGAGTTAGTTAAATGTATATTGAAAACATCTAGAATATTAATGATAATGTAATATGTCATTTTCTTTGGTTTCTAAGTGCAACCATCATTACCTGATTCCACGAGCCGCTACTGAGAAAAAGTTACGTTTCAGTATAATATTAGCACTGCGATAAGTTGACAAACAATGCACATATTTTTTAAATCAAATTAGTAGCCAATTCATAAAAATAAACATATGGTCACACATGGAAATTTATTATATATGACAAACGAGTGAAATTTATAAGAAGTGGGTGAATTTAAATACTTAAGAACAGTAGGTTAATTACAAACAGGAATAAGGTACGTAGAAAAATAATACATCGGCTAATTCTGTAAATGTATGCTATTATGCATTACATGAACTCTTGTCCCAACTTCTCTCAAAAATACATTAAACTGAAATGTATACTGTAAAACTTTATTTGAGTATAAGAAAAATTTTGGACCAAAGAGAGATAGGCAAATTAATAATTAGGTTAATAAATGTATTATTAATAATTAATAATTAAGTTAATAAATTTGTTATTATTCAATAAATTTGTAGAATAAGTAAAGGAGCAAGAGAGGCGTTTCTTTACGAAATATAGTCGTTTTAAAGTCCTTGATTATAGACAGGTAAGGAAAGATCACTTTACAGGATAATGTAGATCATATATTAGAATATTTTTAATTTAGAAAAATTCGAAATAATGAATTTGTATAATTACATTTTTATTCCAAATGAGGCTATTTTTCATCACCTAGCCTTTTCAAAAGTACCTTTTGAATCACTCTGTGTGCGTATATATATATACAGGGTGATTACAAATGATTGGAGCGATTTCATGATTTTATGGTAGCTGTAGTATTCGACATATTTTCACGAACTTTTACAGATACATAGAGCAACTTCCCAGGTTTTTTTTTGAGATGTTACAGGTGCTCCATATGCTCCCCCTTGGTGATTCTGCAGATATCAAGTCTGTAATCAAGTTCGTCCCATACTCGACGTAACATGTCCCTATTAATTTGTTCAAAGGCATTGATTATGCGAGCTCGCAGTTCTGGTAAGTCTACTGGTAAAGGAGGCACAAACACTGAATCTTTCACATACCCCCAAACAAAAAAATCGCACGGCGTCAAATCGGGGGAGCGTGGAGGCCATGACAACAATTTCTGATCATTCTCTCCACTGCGACCGATCCATCGGTTTGGCAATCTCATGTTTAAAAATTCACGAACATCGTGATGGAAGTGTGGTGGAGCACCATCCTGCTGGTAGATGAAGGTCTCACTGTCGGTCGTCAGCTGCGGCATGAGCCAATTTTCCAGCATGTCCAGGTACACGTGTCCTGTAACGTTCTGCTCGCAGAAGAAAAAAGGGCCATAAACTTTGAACTGAGAAACCGCACAGAACACACTAACTTTTGGGGAGTCGCGAATGTGCTGCACAATAACGCGGGGATTTTCTGTGCCCCAGATTCGCACATTGTGTTTGTTCACTTTGCCATTCACAAAGAATGTTGCTTCGTCACTGAAGACAAGTTTCTCACAAAAACCATCCTCATCCATAAACTGCTGCATTTGTGTACAAAATTCAAACCGACTCACTTTGTCAATGGGCGTAAGGGCTTGTAGAAATTGCAAGTGGTAAGGTTTATGCTTCAATCTTTTCCGCAAGATCTTCCAAACGGTCGGTTGTGGAATGTTCAGCTCTCTGCTCGCTTTTCGTGTTGATTTCTGTGGGCTACGTGTGAAACTCATCCGCACACTCTCAACCTTTTCTTCACTCACTGAAGGACGACCCGTTGATTTCCTTTTACAGAGGCATCCTGTAGCTTTAAATTGCGCATACCATCGCCGAATGGAGTTGGCACTCGGTGCATCTTTCTCGAACTTCGTTCTGAAGTGTCGTTGCACAGTTATCACAGATTGAGTTGAATGAAATTCAAGCACAGCATATGCTTTCTCCTCGCCTGTCGCCATCTTTGATAACTGCTGCGCTCTCTCGGTTTAAAGCTGAAACACGGCTGCGAGAGAAAACAAAAAAAAACCTTATGAGTTTTTATACATAACTTTAAAGTTCTGTGAAGATATGTCAAATAAGATCGCTACAATAAATCATGAAATCGCTCCAATCATTTGTAATCACCGTGTATATATATATATATATATATATATATATATATATATGATATGAAAAGAAAAAAGAATGCTTGAGTCGGGATTTGAACTCGAATCTCTAAAGTCTGTACCTTTAGCGCTCTAACCAACTGAGCTACCCAAGAATTCCAAGACAAACATACAATTTTCTTATACATGTAGTATTCTCAATGCACACAAGAGGTAGCGGAAATTTCTTTCAACTGCCATCTAGCGGCTAACATAACAGTTAAGCAAATTATTAAAGATCTTTAATAATCTTTAATTTAAATCTTTAATAATTTGCTTAACTGTTATGTTAGCCGCTAGATGGCAGTTGAAAGAAATTTCCGCTACCTCTTGTGTGAATTGAGAATACTACATGTATAAGAAAATTGTATGTTTGTCTTGGAATTCTTGGGTAGCTCAGTTGGTTAGAGCGCTAAAGGTACAGACTTTAGAGACTCGAGTTCAAATCCCGACTCAAGCATTCTTTTTTTCTTTTCATTGCCTTCATATTTGCCTTCATTGCCAATTGTCAAAAATATATTTATAATATCTATATATATATATATATATATATGATGAATATAGTTCAAACCAAACTAAATATAATTAAACTTTTTACGTGTGGGAGGAAGTACAAAACATATTGTTATTAATCTTCCCCATCAAATACCACTAATAAACTTAATCTATTTTGGTAATTGGACAACGCTTCATACAATCTACAACAAAGCCTATAATTCATTCATTCAATTTAGTAATATTAGTTAGCAGCGTTGTTACTTTATGATTGGTTACTCAAATTCTAGCCCTCTTAGGAATTCCCACTCGAAGGTCTAACAGGACGAGGAGTGTTTTAATAATTTTCACTATGTTCTTTTTTTTTAATTTTCTGTCGAAAGGTAGTTCTTGTTTTTTTTTTTATCCCGCATACGTTAACTACCAAGATAAGCTGAACAGTATCTTCATTGTTTAAATGTTTCCAGAACACCAAGTGAGGCTATAATTATTGATTTTTAAATTATTATATTTTATTTTGTTCACCGCTGTGGTCTCGAGGTAGCGTGCTGCCTTGCCACGCAGAGGGCCCGGGTTCGATCCCCGGTCGGGGCAGTTTTTCTGGGTGAGGTTTTTATCGGGGTTTTTCCTCACCTGTAAGACAAATGTCAGGAAAACTTAAAGGCCCAAACGGTCCGCGAAATCATATGGCCATCATTATCATGTATCTATCTATCTTCGGGTTTTTACAGCTGCTGCCGTCTTCCCGTGCGAAACCTCCAAAGTCTACGGTCTTGGGCATCTTCGATGCTTAGCCCTCTAGCTTGCATTACTGTCTTCATGTTTTCCTTCCATGTTAACTTGGTCTTCCTCTTTCTTCTTTCTGTTCGGATGCCATTCATATAGTTGCTTCAGCCATCGCTCATCTTCCATTCTTAAAACATGTCCTAACCACTTTAATTCCTTCTCCTCAATTCTTTCAATTATGCTTTCTTCTGCTTCCATTATGTTTCTAATTTCCTTATTTGTGACACGTTCTAATTTAGACTTTTGGCACTTCTTCGTAAATAATCCATTTCTAGAGCTATTAGTCTATTCTTGTAGTACTTATTGATTGTCCATACCTCACTTCCGTACATTGCAACAGATTATCATCCTTATCATTATCATCTCATCACCATGATCCTTCACCGGTGTGGAAAGCAACGGGAAGCTACCACACCTACAATTTCCTAGTAAAGCTGCAAAGCATAGCATGAAAATGCTATGATTGCAGTGAAAGACCTGTCCTCGGGCATAATTACTATGGATGGATGGATATTTTATTTTGTGTTTTATATAATATAGTATAATTTTAATAGTATTTCATAGGTAAGAATAAAATTACTACTTAAATAATAATATAAATGAAATGTCTATATTCTTGTACACACACACACACAGACTATAATGCCTTACACTTCAATCTGCTACAGCAGATTTTTCTACTTCCCCTTTCTTTACATTCCAGATGATCTTTCGCTCTGTTTTCAAATTTCTCTTTGTTTTCCGCATGTAAACTTCCTCACATTCTCCGCATAAAATCTGATAAATCCCCGATTTTTCTTCTTCTATTTTCTCATTTTTGTTGGATCCAATTAATCTAATGATGGTGAGGTCGTTTTTCGGTGCCTATCTGTGTATTTTATTTTTTAAACCTGTCTAAGTAGAAGAAGAATACGAAGAGAGCTGATAAAATTATTTAAATAAATAATACTTTATAGTGTTAATTCCTTAAAAAATAATCTTTAGTATCCCCTTGTGAGAAGCTTAATACAATTATGGCGCTAGCGTTTGATATCATATTTAGTACTCAAATCAGAACGACGTAATTCGTAAGTTCCCCTGTGTACATTGCATTTCAGTAAGTAAAATTTAAGTTTTTTGTTTTTATTTCAGCTATAGAGAAAATGCAAAGCGTATGTCACGGATTTATCAGGACAGACCACAATCTGCCATGGATACAGCTATATTCTGGACAGAGTATGTTATCAGACACAAAGGGGCACCGCATTTAAGATCAGCATCATTGGAACTCTCCTGGTATCAGTATTTGCTGCTAGATGTTACAGCATTCCTAGTTACCTTTATAATCGCTGTTTTAACAGTTTTATTCATTTTATTAAAGAAAATTGTATCATTTATAAACTGTGGAAGAACAGTTAATAAACTGAAAATAAATTAGCATAAATTATTAATTTCTAGGCTATTTTTAATGTATCTACTACTTTCAATTAATACAGAATGTATAAAAAAAAGGATATTGTAAACTGATTCGATTTAAAAATACACGATAATGAAAACAAAAAGATCCAGTGAACATAGATTTGCAAAAGAGTCGTTTGTGGAGAAAACTGCAAATATATTGTTACAAGAGACCACTGACTCCATTATAAACATCGTTCTAGTTAATACAAATTAATTTAAAATGTAGAATTTATTATTAATTTCACATCTAATTTGGCACAAATTTCAATATTAGCTTAAAATATACTAAGAGAACATTATTAATTTTTATTTTCTTCAGCTCAAATTGTTAATGGCTTACAATTAACAAGGAAAAATATAAACCCACGTTATAGGGCACTGCTATATTTATGCTGTTATAATACTAACTGTTAAATATAGTAAAGTAAAGTAATCCCACTCACGGGCCGCGGGAGGGGGCCTCTGGGGTAGTCGGAGGTTAAGGCAGCCCACTTTTTCTGGACAATCGTCACTTGATGTCAGCCTGGCGTGACGCGGCCGCCTTTACCCCCCAGAACAAGTGTCTGATCTCCACATTTCCGTTAGAGGCTGAGTCGACCCCCAGGATCCCGATAAAAATACGCCGCGCCATAAAGGTTTTTAGGGTCAATTTCAAAAACTCTACCCACCACCGGGACTTGAACCCTCGAACCTTTCCGACTTGGAGCGCAGTGCCTTAAACCACTAACGCTACTAGCGGGGCGGGGCGTGCCCCAACTGTTTCAATATGATGTATCAAAATGTCGTCAGTCGATGCAGAGAGTTTTGAAAAGTTATTTTGAACACCTAAGGGACAAATGTTAGAATTTTTGACAAGCCTCTAGCTATATGATATTCTCCAGATATTCAAGCATGTTCAACGGGATTATAAACCAAGCTAAACTTTTGGAGATACCTTTCGACGACACATTCCTACAGATTTAGGAGGCCGTGGTTACAGGCTAGTCTCAACCTATCCATCGTGTGCCTTTTCTTCTGCGCTCTAGAAGTCTCAACAAAGTAGAAAAAATTTGATTAAGCTGCATCATGTGTATACAAATTTTGCTTAAGGAGAAAATTCTCACGAAAAGTTTTCTATACATAACCAAAATAATACCTCGAACGGAACCCCTATTAATTATATAATCTACTACGAACTACCACAATCGTTTTCATAGATTTAATATTCGCTAAACAAAATAAAAACCAGAGGAACAAAGGCCATGAGGCAATTATTAAAGTATGGAAGACCCACAATACCCTCAATAGTTTAAGGTCCTCGAATTGAATTGAAATAATAAAAAGACACACACTTATTTAAAAAAACGAAACAAAACACTACCCCGTGGTCTGAACCCTCTTTACAATTTTCTGAACGAAGCGACATATTAGTTTATTCACCATTCTACCAGCAGAAGATGGAACATATGTTCCGAAAAGGCCTCCTGGCGTATTTTAGCAGCATTTTGTAGTTGAGGACGACAGAGATCTCATGGTATAAATTTATATATGTTTTAACTTTATATATATATAATAAAATATAATACATACAAGACCTATTATGTGAGCAAGTTAATAACACTGGCATGCGTATTTAGCAACTTATGCCATGTTTGGGCTTTACTGTCATTACGAGTTCGCATAGTAAATACTATGTCAATAAATAAGAGTAGAAGATGCAGATAAAATGGAACGTTACCTGTCGTCCGTGATTAGGTAGACATTGAAGCGATCCGAAGACGAATGTCACCAAGAGAGTAGGTATGTTTAATTTGATTGATGAAACTCCACCGCTGCGGGAAAGTTTATATCTCAAGACCATGCTGGCACTGTGCAAGAAGTAAAGCATACAATGTTTACAAACAGCGAACATCGGCGACAGGTTCCGTTCTAGCCATCCATGGTGGTCGCGATTTTTCTCCGCAAAATGGCTCTTTTGCGGATCCATGTTTCACCGAGATTTTGTTTTACTTCTAATAACAGTGTACTTTCAACTTCATAAAATGTTATTTTTAAGAAGGGTAGAATTTGAATTAGAATATATCTAAATTGTAAGATGTGTGTCATTTGCGCTGTTCATTTTGATACAATCTGTGTGTTTTGTGAGGTTAATAATGTGTAAGGGGATTCTTAAACAAATCAACAAAATTTGAAAAGTAATATAAAAAGTTCAATATTTTCACAAAGATAAAATATTCCCGTGCAGTAATCTGCAGCGTGTAACTACACGCATGGAATTTCTCACTGATCTTTAGACTCATATTGTAATTACATGTTACATTCTAAATGTTATGCTTTACACAAAATGAAACAACTTGAAAAATTCAATTCTTTCAACTTTTCCTTTATTAAACTGTGTAAATTATTATTCAGAAATATTTATTTTCAAATAATTAATTATCCCACTATTATAAGTTGGGGCACGCCGTAGCGTAGTGGTTAAGGCACTGCGCTACAAGCCGGAAGGTCGAGGGTTCGAGTCCCGGTGGGGTCAGGATTTTTAAACTGACCAAACCTTCTGGCGGCACTATGGCCCTGGGGTCGACTCAGCCTCTAACTGAAATGAGTACCAGACGCTTGTTCTGGGGTAAAGGCGGCCGTCACGCAGGGCTGACAACCCGGCTGACATCAAGTGCCGATTGTCAAGAAAAAGTGGGAGCCTTAACCTCCTACTACCCCAAGGGCCTCCTGAGGCCTGTAGTGGGATCACTAAAAAAAACTACTATTATAAGTTATGTATACAGAGAGGGTAAGATAGAAAGTGAGAGAATAAACAACAGAAATAAATAACTGATAACATTGTGACAAAGTATTTTTTATAATAGGCCCTGTGTCATTGTTTCAGTAAACTACGTGTAATTTCATCAGTTATTATTACTCTCCTTCAATGCTTCTTCATAAATATTTGCTCAATATAATCTGACTTTAATATGTGTATGTGTGTGAGCGCGCTTGCATGTGTGAGATAACTATAAAAAAAAGTATTTACTAAATACAGGATATGAAATGTATACAAAGATAATAAACTGAAGTTTCTCCACAATAAACTCATTAGAACTATCCAAGTCGGAGGTTCGTGGCCACGCGGACAAACTCTCCGCACATCCCTTTCCTGCTATAGTTTCGTTTTTAATCAATCCTCGTATAATAATTCAACTCCCTCAAATCATGGGCAATGGTTATTATCCCACTTCATTTTTGGTCTATGAACTGAGCACTTTCCCTCTGGTTTTCCTAAAAGAAGTGTCCGTGCTTCTCTTTAATTATCATTTCGAGCTCCAAGTCATATCCATCACAGACTATGAGACATCTGGTTTTCCAAAAATATCACGGAGCTCAGAGGTATGTACTTTTCTTCATTCACTTGCCTATTCGTCTCTTATTCATGCAACGATTTTCTTTAGTATTTTATGGCTCATCTGCACTTCTTACTAGCGCTTGATTTTTCAGTTATATTGTTGTAAACTATAGCTCTTCTTCTGTATTTACTAACATTATTTAATATTTTAAACTTTTTCAAACTATTTTATAACATTATTAGACAATTTTGAAGTATTTATTTAAATATGCAAATGACAATATTATGACACTGTTAGACAATATTGTGATGCCAATTGCTATTTTCTCCACAGAGTATATTACTTAGTCTATGATTTTTCTATCGCTGTTTTGGGTTGTCGCTGGTTGGATCAGCGTTAGGGAGTGATAAGTAAGTGTACACCCATTTTTAATAAACGTTTGGTAATTTTAATGTTATTAATATATTTCTTAAACATAGATAAGTAAGTGTACACCCATTTTTAATAAACGTTTGGTAATTTTAATGTTAATAATATATTTCTTAAACATAGATTTGGGGATTTATTGCAAATATTGGTCATTTAAATTTCATAGATAGCGACGGATAGTAATCGATAAGTGGTTCGATTGTGGGTTATCGCTGGCTCTATAAACTCTGGCGCATGCGCATTGTTGTTCTATAAGAAAATATTTCACGCTAGTTTAAGTGCAGTTTTTCCGTATTTTATTCTTAAATAGTCAATCTCTTATCTTCTGAAAAACCAGTAGGAGACTAAGATCATCCTTAACTGAATTACGAGAAGAACAATGATAAATTCAGAGAGGGCGATCATTTTTAGATGTGACCTTCAAAGTTAATAGAAACAATATTTAAGAAATATTAAGATATTATCAAAAGGGCTAGGAATTTTATACACTAAAAGTAAAGATTGCAACATAGTATAATGAGAAGTTAGACTTATTACTGTCTTTTGTTTTGGTTTCATACACAAACAGTTGAATAGTAAAATGAGAAGTTAGAGTTCTGACTGTCTTTTGTTTTGCTTCCACACACAAACAGTTGAATAATATGTACTATCTGCATTAAAAATCCTAACCCTAATTATGACTTATCAGTACTTAATAGACTCAACAAGGCCACTATACATATGCATATATATACAAAAATATTACTTTATTTGCTTACAGTTCGAATTAAAATACAGGTAAAATAACTACGCAATGGCTGTAATACGCTTGCAGCTTCTCGCCCTTATGATTCAATGCATAATACAGGTTATGTAATAGAACAATAGATAAAGGAAATAAAAAATACTAAAGAATGAACGCCGTGCAGTACAAACTACACCCTTCGCTGCTGACGAACTTGCAGTGATAGAGGGGACAATTTACAAATCACACAATTTATAAATTATTAAATGAAATAGCGTCACAATGTCGCACAAAAATTTCGAACAATACAACTTTTGTATGGTGGATTATTTTTGTTGGCTTTTAAAGTTTGAGACATGGTATAAATATATACATATTTGTAACTTTAGATTAATAACAATTACAACTGATTTAAGTTTGCCATACATCGTTTCTTCATACAAGCCCGTTTTAGTTACTGTATCGTGACGTTATGTGTATAAATTTCTTGTATAATTATTAAATATACAGTAAATTAAACCTGCTACATAACTTAAATATAGGCCTATTATATAGTACGTGCGCTATGTGATAATTTAGCCCTGGAAATACCCCCACAATTTAATAACACCCTTCACCATCGCCGAATATTGTCTGACAACTCTAATTATTAAAATCATAACTTTGGAATAGGCCCTACTTGACAACCTGACCTTTTAAGTAACTTACCTTACTGTACTATGGTGCTTTTGCTTCGATGGCATATCAGCATCACACCGCATTCATTTCATACTAAACGTTTCATTACACAAGCTTTTCTTATCAAACATGAACATTACTGCATTCAAAGTCATAAATACAATATTGTATAACGTACATTTAATTGGATATTTTAACATTTTAATTCTCAGATTTACACCGCACCGCGGATCTTATTGTTCCATGCGCACACTATAAACGATGCGACGGTACTGAAACTAAAATCATCGTGCCCAACGTAAGTTCATAAAAAAAGTAATACCAAATTTAACATCAGATATATCCCTAAATTCAATAAAACACGAATGCTCATTTTTAGATATAGATATTAATTCACTGAAAAATAAAAATAACTCATGCAGGCCAATCAAGAATAAATTGCCGTTATTTTCTAAATAAATAAAACTAACAAATTGTCAACCAAATATTTTAACTAGTCCCACGCCGTAGTCGTGCGGGGGATTCTATGCCACCATTCACCAACATATATTCAAATAAAAGAAGGGAAAACACAATTTTTTGTAGTAGTAAGTGAGTAATAGTCCACCGCTGTGGTCTCGAGGTAGCGTTGCTGCCTTGTCCTGCAGCGGGCACGGGTTCGATTCCCGGTCGGGACAGGCTCCTGGGTGAGGTTTTTTTTCGGGATTTTTTCCTCACCTGTAAGACAAATGTCAGGAAGCTTAGGACCAAACGGTCCCTGAAAATCATCCTTATCATTATCATCATCATCCTTCACCGGTGTGGAAAGCAACGGGAAGCTACCACACCTATAATTCCTTAGTAAAGCTGCAAAGCATAGCATGAAAATATCATGATTGCAGTGAAAGAGCTGCCCTCGGACAGAATTACTGTGGAATGGAATGGAATGTGAATAATTATCTGAAAGAAAAATGCCTTAAAACAAAGTGAGAAGTTGAGCTTAATGTAACCTAAAATCAACATATTTGCAATGTAAAATGTGTATTAGTCATTGCTCAGACAGTGTAGCCAACTTGTCACTAAACCCGCTAACAAACAAGTGAACGGAAAACTATTATGGTGTATTAACTCGCCCATTTCCTCACCCTAACTTACCAAAACTAACTTGCCCACTAATATAGGTGAACTCTTGGGGTAGAATCATCTTATATGTGGGCAAACAAGTTGGCAATTGACTCTAGCGGGAACATACATTATCACATTGGCCAACGCGACCCTAAAGGTCACTTGTTCTCCGATCGAATATTCATTGGAGGCACGGTAACAGAAAAGTCGCCGTGCGGTTTAAAGCATCACGCCTTATTGCAAGACCTGCAGAATCGCCGCTGGTTTGAGTCCCTATGGGGGAAAATATTTTCTCATGGAATTTCGGCCGTATTGGACTGGGCTCACCCAGCAGCGTGATGAATTTAGGTAGCTACAATAAGTAACAGCTCCAATTGAGAAAATCAATTATAGCGGCTGGGGAACCCGACTTACTGACCACATGTCACCCATATAGTGACTGAAGGATCATTCACTTCTGTGAATGCAAATTAGATATATTCCAATTCAAATTCTACCCCACTAAAATAAAACTTTACAAGTACAATGAAAATATCTGGAACTATAACAAATTTTACAACTTTATCAACCACGCTATAGGAATATTTATATCCTAAGCAAGCACTAGCTGCAATAATAGTGGCCCTAATAATAAGAAACTATATTAATATAAATAAAACTATTTATTAATAACATTCCAATATAGATATATTCCAATTTAATTTTTACCTCCCTATAAATAAAAATTTGAATAATGTTATAAAATAATTATTGATATTAATATTCACATATTTATACAAATTTTAGTCCACCGCTGTGGTCTCGAGGTAGCGTGCTGCCTTGACACGCAGCGGGCCAAGGTTCGATCCCCGGTCGGGACAGTTTTTCTGGGTGAGGTTTTTATCGGGGTTTTTCCTCACCTGTAAGATAAATGTCAGGAAAACTTTAAGGCCCAAATGGTCTCCGAAATCATATGGCCATCATCATCGTCCTTCACCGGTGTGGAAAGCAACGGGAAGCTACCACGCCTACAATTCCCTAGTAAAGCTGCAAGTATAGCATGGAAATGCTATGACTGCAGTTAAGAAGGACCTGCCTTTGGGCAGAATTACTATGGATGGATATAAATTTTAATATATTTAATATACTTAATATATTTAATCTCTGTGGAAGAATTAAATAATATCAAAATGCTTATCTTCAGCACGTATTACGAATGAATGAACAGCGCATACCAAGAAGAATGTATAATTATAAACCAAAAGGGAGAAAAATGTTGGGAAGACCATTCAAGAGATGGAAGGACCAATTCGACCTATAATGAGATCGGAACAGGCCATTGGGCTTAATCCTTGTTGATGATGATGATGATAAATTTATTGAGCCCAGTTGCCAGTTGGTACCCAAGGGCTTTTTGGGCCTGTTACACCATTGAGTTAGTTACATATTTTCCACAAAGTAAGAAACTGTTGCCTTCCATCAACTGATACCCAAATGATAAACAGGCAATCAGGTTACTTTTTTACAAATAATAATAATAATAATAATAATAATAATAATAATAATAATAATAATAATAATAATAATAATAACTCTTGTAAACTGATATTATGATTTAGGTGATTAAGCCCACACTCATACAAAATGTATTTTTAATTTGCCTATCTCTTTGGAGCTTATAAGTATTTTTAAATGTCCCCTGAGTAACGGTACTAACATTCTTCAGGTAAGTCATTGATTGGGGTCCTGCCTCCTTAAACTCCTTTGGACGTGCTTCCTTGTGTTTTAAAATCCCACAAGGAGTGTTGCCGCTTCCACCCTTCTGCTGTTGAGGTGACTTCACGGTTCTTGTTTCCCTGAGCTGGGTCTCTTATTTCCCTCCCCAGAAATTGGGTTGCCACTTTCTCCATTCCGATATTTCTATCTCTCGAACGTTTAGGCAAGGATGACTGAGAATAGAATACCAAAATCAGCATACAGCTATTCCACCACAAGGAAGACCACTGAAAAGATGGAAACATCAGCAATTTGGAGCTTGAAAAGGCTAGTAAATAAGCCTCAACCATGACGAAGAAGAAGAAAGAGGAATTTTGCCTATATTTTAATTTTTTTAGTTGTCTATTTTTCCCTATTCTGTATTAAGAATTAGCCATTGTTGTGATGATTAAATTTTCACAACTTAAAAATTAAATCATCATCATATACCAATGCTCTTGAATTAATAAGTAAAATTTGCATACCTCTACCTCTAACCACAAAAAGGACCTAATCTCTATAAATTACTATCCAATGTGGATGAAAAAATGATTCCAGAATGAATTTTCACAAAAGAACAAGTATTTTTTTTTTTGCAAAGAAGAATAAGACACACATCACATCCCAGAAAAATCACACAAAAAATTATGCTCATAAATAACATTCTTGCATATTCCGCTAAAAAAATTAATGCAAATTCATGCACATGGTAACTATCATTGGCAAATGGACATGGGGAAAATGTAACTGTTGAGTCATGCGAGATAAGTTAATCCCTCTCCATTATCTTATTTAAATGGTAAATGCATGAATTAATAATTTGCTGATGACCTACCTGCAGGCTCGTTGTTGCTGCATGACTGAAAAGGGATCAGGACAACAAAGAACTCTTATTGACTGCCTAACAAACCATTTTAAATCATCATAACACCGTGTTGGTTGTTGTGTACTGATTTTTTGATGAAGCCTAAATGCCTCTTGGATTATCGAAATAGTGGACACCTCAGATAACTATAACACAAGTTTTTGTACTTGCCTCCCATCCAACTCGTTTATCACACTCAACTTAGAGGCAAATTATAGTTGAAGAAGAACATTATATGCTCAGACTAGGGCCTTGAACCCAGGACCTATTGCACTTTAAGACAAATGCCTCTACGAGGTTATCTATCTGAAGCAAGCTCCAATCTAAATGCAAATCTTTCTCTTATTTACACTGTTAATAAGTCGATGCAGCCCAAATGCTATGAAACCTTTGCTTCTCTCTTGCAATGGTGGATTCTTCATTAAGAAGATATTTAATTGGGAATTTTACATTACATTACAAAGCCAGTATGGCTTCTTTCGACATTTTTATTATTCATTTCATACATCTCAAAGATGGATAAATTATACATGAAAAGAAAAATTATACACTCAATTGTTTAATTTTATTATTCAGTATCCTCACAGCTTAGGCATATGACTTTTTGTAAAAACATGTTTGTTGAATAAGTTCTGCAAAACAAATTTCTCATATGACTCAATCGTAATAGGATTTTTTTACGTCTGTGTCTACTGAATTCCTTAAAATTAGTACATTCATCATGCAGGTGGATTAATTTGCATTAATGAATACGTAAAAATGTGATGCATATTGTTAATAAAATTTCATTAGTTTCAACAATTTTAAATCTGTTATTACCTCAAGAAGTTTAGTAGGCCATATTGTTTATATAGTGTACCCAATAAGCACATAACTAATATTTTTGTCAAATTAATATTATGGCTTGCCTAGTCATTTTATTTCCATCAAATCATTTTATTATATGTCCAATTTGATGTACTTTAGATTGTAATAAACATGCAAAAATTACTATCATTCACAAAAAATAAAAAAATCATTATCCATAGATAGATAGGTCATATGGGGTGCACTTACCTTATCCATTAAGATAATTGACTCTGAGTGACAGTATTTTATTTAATGATGTTATACAGGGCTATTCAAAAAGAAGGAACAGACTTCATTTATTTCTTCCAAACTACAAAAAAATAGAAACACAATTCAAACATTCCTGGAAAGAGAAACGTTCAAATTTCACTAATTTATTCATTCAATATGAGCACCATGCATCCCACGACAAATATCAAAACAGTGGCTCATTTCTTGCCACACACAAATCAGCTGGCCTCTAGATATCAAATTCACAGTTTCAACAATTTGAGTCACAGATTTTCAAGAATGTCAGGCATAGGGGAGATAAAAACACAGTCTTCTATGTATTCCCGCAGATAAAAATCACACGGGGTTAGGTCTGGTGACCTGGGAGGCCACCGGCGATGAAGTTGATTTTCTGCTCCTCCTCTTCCAATTTAACGTCCTCTTGTGTCGCCATTTTGATACAAACAACCAACATGACAAGCAACAGCACCAATGTGGTCATGATCAGTACTTCAAACTTTTCTCTTTCCAGTAGACACAGTCCTAGCAAATACCCAAAATTTCATAATTTTCTAATGTTGGATGGGGATAGAAGATCAATTAAGGCATTATTAGCAATTTTAAGTAATGAGTGAAGGAACTGCAATGGGTAATTCATTGTCTCCTTTCCTAGCTGATCTTTTTATGAGCAGATTTGAGACAGAGCTTGAAAAGAAATTACATTATTTTCCCAGGTTCTGGCTCAGATATGTTGACGACATTTTTGCTATTTTTGATACCAAAAAATGCAATGTACAGGAATTTATTGAAATATTAAATGACTGGACTCCCAGCATAAATTTTACTTACGAAGAGGAGGAGAATGGAAGGCTGCCCTTTCTGGATATGCTAATAATTAGAAATAATTATAGATTAGAATTTGATATTTATATAAAAGAACCAGTACATTTAGATATATCACAGCAGATTCTTACCATTGTAGTCAACATAAAATGGCCAGTTTCAATTTTTTAGTCCACCGTCTTACCACTTTTCCGTTAAGTAAAAATAGATATAATAAGAAATTACAAACCATTAAAGATATCGCTAAGTGTAATGGTTTCAATGAAATATTATTGATAATTTGATTCGTAAATTTGAATTTAGAAAACTTATTACTGATTCTCACAGCCTTCCATTCTCCTATTAATAAAGCTAATTTTGCAATTATGCCGTACGTTCCCTCTTTAACTAGAGGTTTGAACAAGATATTCAAAAGATTAGATACTAAATTAATTTTTACTTCCACTTTGACATTAAATAGTGTACTTGAAAACCCTAAAGATAAAGTTGATTGTTTAAAAAAATCCGGTATTTATGAAATTGGATGCAATGACTGTGATATGAAATATGTTGGGCAGACCAGAAGATCCATTTCAACTAGATTTAACGAACATATTGCCCATTTTAGACTTAACAGAATTGAAAAATTTGGGGTTGCCCAGCATATTTCTGATTACGGTCATGCTATCAATAAAAGTAACCTTAGGCTGATTCGTTCGGTCATTGATTTCAAATTCCTTGACATCCTTGAAAGTTTGGAAATTTATAAAAATAAGGATAAAATCATGAATAAAGACAAGGGCCCTATTCCGTACAGCGCCCTCTTTTCTTTAATTTAAACAAAAGAGGATTAGTTTTATTATGTTTTATTGTTTACTTATGAATGATTGCATCATGTGACGTAGTTTGTTTTTAACTGAATTTGTTTATTATTTATTATCAATTTTGTCTTCAGTCAATATCTGGTCTTGAGAATCACAGCTTGGCTGTGGAAACTTGTTGACCTTTTTAAACATTAATTGGTGAAATGGGCATATTGACTGTATATATATTTTAATGAGTGAGAAATTGTGTTTCTATTTTTTTGTAGTTTGGAAGAAATAAATGTTTGAAGTTTGTTCCTTCTTTCTGAATAGCCCTGTATAACATCTCAGGTCATTAGCATTGTTATTCAAATCTGGATATGGAAAGGCTGACAAATTTTACTCACAGGCCCCTTTTTTTAGCCTCGAGATTCTTTTAAGTGCCATAAATTAATGACATGGGACCCATGACTCTACTTCCCTTCTGAAGGAAGATATACTCAGGATTTTTACAGTCTGAAATATATTCATTCACCCCAGCTCTATCATAACTGCAGGACATCGATTATTACCCTTTGGAAAATATTGATCCCTCATTATCTGCTCCCCTATAAAACTCTATTTGAAATCCAAATAAAGTGTATCTTTAAACTGACAGACAAACCTCGAAATTAGAATTGAGCATGGTAACCATTTGGATTGGCAACTGAATGATGCTTTGACTAAAGAGCAATAATGCAGTTTGATCACATATAGAATTTGAACATGGGTAACTCCCAAAAAATAAGTCTCTTTGGTGGTGGCCAAGCAAACCTCTCAATTAAACCCTGTACCCTGGGAATTTCAAAATAGATTACTTTGTCTCTATTTTTTCTGAATTAGAACCTCCCCCACACTGTAAGCACTGTTAGTATTTCTAGTTGTTTCAGCAATTTTGATTTCTCTTCAATTTTCTATCCATACATGAGCAGTCACTACCGATTTTTCTATTTTCCCCACATTTAACATTTAATACATTTGGAAATAAGATTAGTTTATTCTTGTCATGTGGTAGGTTTCTCTTTTTTTCTCTCTCTATTTATCCTCCTTCCATTTGTAAATCTTTGATCTTCATTGGATTTAAAACCAATGCCTTGTACTGGTAGCCTTTTCTCAGGGAACAGGAACTCTGAACCATGCATAGACAAAATTACAGGCTATTCTGATTCTGTGGTTAGTACTATGCCAGAGCCACAAGCTAAGGGACTGATACTGACATCCAAGTTTATAATCTCCAACTCTCCTGAGAATAGACCCTAGAAGTCAGAGTGAAAGGTAACACCCTACCAATCATGCTAAGATGAGGTCTCTGTCAAGAAAGTAAAAAGAAATTGCACTCTGTGCAATCTAATTTAAATATTAGAGTTTTATTTTCTTCAAATATCCAATTTTATGCTTAACTCGTCTCCATGGTGTAACGGTTAGCATAATTATTATTAAAAGTGTAAGATATTTGTCATACCATTAATTAATTTTATGTCCACATTAGGCATTTTTATATGAAATAAAATTTATAAATATGTTAATATGGTTGGTTGGTTGGTATCTAATGTCGAGCACTTGATAATGAAATCATTCGCTCTCTTGCACTCCAATATTTAGCAGAAAGGCTGGTCTCTTCTACAAAAGCTGGACAACGGAAGAGATGGTTTCTTTCCATATCTTCATTTAAATTGCAAAAAGGGCATGTTAATATTTAACTCAAGATATAATATCATTTCTATGAAAAAAAATAGATTACAATGGCTGGACCTTATATATACAGAATAGGGAAACATAAACTAATACATTTTGGAAGAAAAGCCAAGAACAGTGAACAAGAATATCCAAGGTTAAGATGGTTGGATTCAGTGGGAAAAAAAATAGGAATTACATATTTCATCTTGAAAGTGGTCATGATTGCTTGGCAGCACATCTACATAAAATTAAGCTATTAGACTCTCCACACTGATTAGTATGCTAGGACACAAATATGATAATGAACAAGGATCACTTGATGCTCTACGCTGATCTTCAGAAAATAGTTGGAACACCATTTGAAATTGCTGAATATTATTGGAAGCCCGCAAGTGAATGATGACAAATTAAGAGCTTCAGAACATTTGAATATTACTACTACTACTACATAAAGAAAATTAAATTTCAAAATAATAATTGTCCATCATTACAAAATAAAAATTACGTGTTAGAAGATTTAGTTAGAAGAATTACTGGATATGGAAAGGAATGGTTCTAATTTTGAACAAGACCATGAATCTTTTTAGACCATTATCCCACAAAACATGTTAATAAGGTTTGTAGTTGCTGTACTGAAACAAATTATATTAAAAGTTGTGTAGGGTTGTAATAAGTTTCAATCATGTGTAATGAAACAATCAAAACTTGTAGAAATTCAGGCCCCACTCATTATATTATATTTATTTATAAACAGGTTTACATTGTAATAAAACATCTTCCTGTGCCTAAAGCTTTTTAAATTTTATATTATAAATATTTTAAAAGTACCATACAGTATAAGAATATAAAAAATCTTAATCTTTGTGGAGGACAGTAGCAGCTCATAGATATTTGTCTACAAGTGTTCAATCAAATGAATAAAAAAATGAAAAAAAAAATATATATATAAAATAATCATATTTGAAGAGAAAAATTACATGCCCAGACTGAGACTCAAACCCAGAACCTTTGGCTTTCCAGGCCAATGCTCTACTGACTGAGCTACTGGGTGAGTTACAATCTAAATGCAAATTTTTCTCTTATATACGTTGTAAATCCCAAATAAATGTCTTCTTAATAAAGAAGTCGCAATTTGCAAAGATAGGAACAAAGGTTTCATAGCTTTTAGTGCACGGGAATTTACAACGTATATACGAGAAAAATTTGTGTTTAGATTGTAACTCACCCCGGTAGAGCATTGGCCCAGAAAGCCGAAGTTCCTGGGTTCGAGTCTCAGTCTGGGCATATAATTTTTCTCTTCAAACATGATTTATCCATCAGTGAGATATATGAAATGAATAATAAAAATAAAATAATAATATTGTAGTCTAAGTAAAATAGCTAAAATTAGATTGGAGGAACTAATACAAAATAGAATATCAGAAGAACAAACTGGTTTCACAGCAGGTAAATCGTGCCTTGATAATATATTTGTGATCAGGCAGATAACAGAAAAGATGTTGGCTAAAGGAAAAAAAGTTCATATGGCAATTATAGACCTGGAAAAGGCATATGACTCTGTACCCATCAACAAGCTTTTGGTGGTAATGGAGAAGTTTGGAATACCTAAATCTCTAATATATTTTATAAAAAGAATGTATGATTGTAAAGCAAGTATTAAGGTTGAAAATAGAGTATCCTCAGAATTTGATATAACAAAAGGATTAAGACAAGGATGCAGGATGTCACCAACATTGTTCAAGATATATTTAGAAGATTTATTAATGAAGTGGAATAAGTTATGTAGAATATGGGAATCAACGTTAATGCACAATTTATTATTCACTGATGACCAGATTATAATAGGACCAGATAAAGAAGGTATAGAATATATGATTAGAAAGTTGGTAGATGCATTTGAGGTTGGTGGACTGAAGATAAATTATATTAAAACAGAATATATAATAATCGGAGCAAATTCAGAAGACCTACAAATAATAATATGATAATTAAACATGTTGAAGAATTTAAATATCTTGGATCTATAATAGATAAATCTGGTACTTGTGAAAAAGATATTATTAACAGAGTAAATTGTGCAAGGAAGGCGATTAGATTCCCTGAATGGTCTTTTATGGAATAGAAATTTGTACAGAAAAACAAAAAAAGAGATTATACAGACGATAATAGAAAGTATACTCACATATGGATCAGAAAGCTGGACAATAAATGAAGGGATGCAGAAAAGAATCTTGGCGACAGAAATGGATGGATTACGGATAATTATGAGAATATCCAGGCTACAACATATGCGAAATACATATATCAGACAAGAAATGGATGCACAAGAAACTGTTATCGATAGGATAACAAAGAGAGCTCTACAGTGGTATGGACATGTACAACAGATGTCGGAAGACCAGTGGCCTAAACAGGTGTTGGATTGAATGGTACCAGGCAGAAGGAAGAGGGGGAGAAGTAGAAGAGCATGGTATGAGGGAATATATGATGCCATGATGAAGAGGGGTATGGAAGATGGACAATGGGAAGATAGGAATCTCTGAAAAGCAGGAATCAAAGGCAAACTGCTGTAAAGTGGAAAGCCTGTATTAAGTAAGTAAGTAAGAAGTAAGTAAAATAGCACATGCTACTGCGCTCAAAAAGAGTACTGAAACTATTCATCCAAAGTATATTTACAAGCCTGCATTTTTTTACTCTTACATGAAGATACAATTTGTTGAATGTCTAAGTTAGGTACAATGTCTACATTACACCTATCTTGTGAACAGCATGAAGAGTAGAAATTTTAATTTTAAAACTGTCAATCTTAGTGTTAGGAAGAATGCTGGTGTACATTTTTATATATTAGATTTGATTATAATCTAAATAAATCTGCAGTACATATGTTGATAATGACATTAAGCCTGGTGGTCCCCTCAGTGCTTTTCTACAGGAATAGGCTACATGCCAGCACTGGGCTTCACCTTCTCTTTATCATCATCCCTAAAATAACACACATATATAGTACACATAATCATTAACCCATTGGAGACACGTTTAAAGTGCCTAGCATGTTCACTGGGAACCCATTTAATTAATCTCCTCACCGCAACTCCGGCTACGCTGGACTTTAAATACACATACTCTGTTCTATCACTTATGATTTCAGATATTTTGTTTACCCCTGAATTTCTTTTAGTATATTGTACTTTTACGAATAGCAAAGGAATGTGGCCTACCTGCTACCCTCTTTGTGCATTGTAAACCGTTATGTTTTGTTATTTTCAAGGCTGTGAAAGTTGACAAACAATTCAAAAACCATCTTTTTGTAAAAGTTCTCGGACATTGCCTTGAAAGTAAACACAAATCATATGTTCAAACAAGACCGAAAAAAATAACAAACGCAATATAATACTGTACATAATAAAAATAAATATATGAAATAAAATAAGCATAGACCTATACATATAAAATCAGGAAAAGTTCTTCGTATATTCTTTAATTATCATAGTTATATATCGACCTGTAAATTATAAAATACTATAGATAAAAAACTGGACGAAACTCACCTAATATTTCTACCATCTGTAGCACGCACGGTTACGTTGTTCATCGTCCGAATCTTCGTTCCATGATAATTCACTACAATCACTGTCACATAACATTTCATCCACTACTTCACTTAGTTTCTCAAAAGCAATACGTTCTCTCCTATTTACGCACATATTGCAAGAAAAAAAATTTAATTTAAAACTATGAATTTTAACAAATAAGCACTGAATTTATATTCACTTATATTTTACCGTAATAAATGCCTATAACTATAGTCTACTATTCTATAAATAATAAATAAAAACAATAACTATACAATACACTAGGCCTATACATATTTACTTACATAAACAAACAACACATTTTACTGATGGTGAACCGAAAATGTAAACCACTAAAGAAACCTAACGTCTTACAGTGGGGGTTATAACACAACAACGAGTCTACCTCGTTGTGGGGCTGTTTGGACTTTCTACCTGCTCACGAGGGAGACTCGTTAAAAGTCTCCAATGGGTTAAACATATACTCATCTCTCGCTCCTCTCTGTGTACAATGTAAGTACACATCACCTATAATATAATCTGCTGAAGAAATGCATAAAATTGAAAAATAGATTAAATTAATGCCATCTATCTATTTTCATTAAACAGACCAAGGTCACTGAATAGCTGCCACACTGAATTAACGATAAGTATGAAGAGTTCCATGAGTTGAGATTGTCTCACATTGCATTATGCAACCCGCACTGAGTTTTAAGACATGAGGGGAAAGAGTATTGACACTACAGTATGATCTTGATCTGACCAATGAAAATGTATATGGACAATGGTGTGGAACCCATTGCATGAAAAGAGAAATGGGTTGACATTGAAACACATACTAATTTAAATACTTCTGGACAATCATTGTCTTTTATATTTTTTTTTTCTGGTAAACTTAAAGATCTAAAAATGGACCGTTTTAGTTCATGAACACTCATTTTGAATCAACAATACACATGTGACAATAACTTGGCATTTAACAGTAGATGCCAAAAGCTCAGAGACTCTGAGCCCAGAATTTGTCTGTGTACCTGACACTCTATCAGATAGTAATAAATGTTGTGGAAGTGCATGGCTATCATAACAGGGAAAAACTGTAGGTTAGAAAACTAGATATTTAATTTCAAACTAAAAATTATGAATTATAATGAAGGTCTAATATAAGGAATAATTTATAGAAAATATAGGTTTTTCAAATAAAAGTTGATTTCACATTTCAAGAATTACCAGGATGTAGAAAAAAGCCATGCAAGACTATTTTGGAAATCTAACTGTAAAATTGCTAAGAATTGCCTTCCTCTGGCCAGACAGAGGGAGAGAGAATACATAGTACTATTATTATTCGTCTGGCTTAACTTTGCAAGAAATTTGTAGAAAGAGACAGCTGTGCTTACCACTCTCACTTGCACCAGTGTTGTCGGTGTGTCTTCACCAGATGTTAATAGGGGTAAGGGGGAAGACAAAACTGACAACAAGATGGGTTCTTTCTTTTGTAACTGGACGAAAGTGGTCAAAGATCTACCCTTTATATCTCCATCTCTCTCTTTGCCAAGTTCAGTTAGATATACAATAGCTTGAGTATAAAAGTGTCCAAGAAACATGCCTCTGGGTCTTGCTGTTCTGGAGTCATCATGGGGTGAGTTTGTATACTTACATTTACATACTTTATTCAAGAGGTTTAGAAAATTTAATCAAAGTGCCTTTGTTAGAGTAATAATAATACATCTTTAAAAACTTATAGAATAATGTAGAATCAAAAGTTAGGTCTCTGCACATATCTCTCTCCCTCCCTTTTAGAAAACAAGAAACACATTGTAAGAATAATAATTCAATTTAGTTTAGTTAGAATTAGATTTAGGTTAAATATATATGTCCCAAACGGTCCCCGAAATCATATGGCCATCATCATCATCATCATCCTTCACCGGTGTGGAAGCAACGGGAAGCTACCGCACCTGCAATTCCCTAGTAAAGCTGCAAGCATAGCATGAAAATGCTATGATTGCAGTGAAGGACCTGCCTTCAGGCAGAATTACTATGGATGGAGATATGTATATATACATATACATTAATTAATTTAGTCAAAATATATAAGTTAAGATTTATTTATTTTATTTATTTATTTATGAGGAACTCGGCTAGCCTTTTGAATAAAATTCTCCATACTACAGCTCGGCAGAACTCAAGTGAGTATGTAATTCATGCTACCTAGACCTCCGAAGAATCCCTTTAAAAATTTCATCCAAGCCCTTTGGTGGAACATGTCCCTATTGTAACAATGGCCTTGGTTGTTATGCCAACAGTGAACAATTTTTATGAACTCAAAATGGCTGGAATGTGACCTAGTGTATAATGTAGGAGAGTGAAACATCAAAAGCAATAGAAGTACTATTGTATTCACCATGCAATTATTTAACATTTTTAATATTTCATAATTACTCATTAGGGTTTTTAAGAACTACACATATAATTAAAAAAAACAGGAGGAGAGCACCTCCTCTACCTTCATGGACTGACAAACTAATATGGTCTATTCCTGGTGCAAAGGGGTCACCAACATTACTTGTCCTTCAACATTTAATTTCTGTTACTCTTAATACCTGTTTAGAAACTTTTAAAATTCACGGTAAACCATTATTGAGGTTATTGATTAAAATGTTAAAATCCATACCTGTTGTGTCAATTGTCCTCAACTAAAACAAACTTCTGTTTAAAAAACTTTGTCAAATATTAGACAATGTAGACCTTTTAGAAAACAGTGTTCTATCATCACCATTTTTAAACAGAAGTTAATGTAGGCCTTTCAGAAAACAATGTTCCATCATCAGCATTTTTAAACAGAAGTTCGTTTTAGTTGAGAACGATTGATACATCAGGTGCAGATATTAAAAATTCTTCTTTTTCTTCCTTTCATGTGATAGACCTAGTGGTCTGTTACGGTCTCAATCCAATGTTTGAAGGGTGTGCCCAAAGATCTCTTGCCTGGTGGCTGGTAATTTAAGATTTGACGTGGTATTCTTGTTCTACTCATTCTTCTTATGTAAGATTTCCAATTGTTTCTGTATTTTTGTACATATTCCATGACTGATTCTGTTTGTAATTCTTTGAGAATCTCAGAATTTCTTTTATGGTCTGTTCTTGAGTAACCTGCAGTACGTCTCATAAATTTAATTTCTGCCGCAGTTAGTCTTTGTTCATCTACACTGTGAATTGTCCAGGCCTCACTGGCATAACATAATATGGGTCTGGCCAGTGTTTTATAAATTTTAGTTCGTGTGTGTTGCTGTACTGTGTTTGGCTTGAAAATATTATTTATAATTCCTGTTACTCTGTTAAATTTTATAATTTTTTGACTAAAATCTTTTTCCTCTTCGTATGTAACTTGGTATCCGAGGTAGTTAAATGTGTTAATTTGTTCTAATATTTTAATTTTAACATTTTCATGAATACTTGTTATAATATTCCTATTTTTATTACAAAAATGTGATATAAACTAAATCCATTTTCAAAATGTCTAATGGAAAATCACCTTAACTTCTGTAACAAAATATTTCATGCTCACATGAACGCACCAGTACAAAATTATGACATCTAATATTTTTCAGAATAAAAAAGGAACAAGTTTTATAGCATTTAAGCGATTCATTGTTGATGGAAAATATATCTTACATTTAAAAAAAAGTATTTGATAAATAATTGACAGGAAGTAATGCTACCAGTGTGACATCATACCATCAAGAGATTGAACCAAAAATATGCACATCCCTCATATTATATAGACGTAATTTTTTTAGTTCAACCTCCTCAATATTATCTTCTTCTTCGTGCTTTATCCCACTTATAGGTTTGCCGTCTTCAGTTTCCATTTATCTCTATCATTCCAATCTCCCTCTTCCAAATTCCTATCATCCATTATTGTTCTGATGTAGGTTTTCCATTTCCATCTTGGTCTGCCATGTTTATTTCTTCCAGGGGATGACCATTGGTATATATTTTTTGGCCATCTTTCATTTTCCATTCTTTGTACATGGCCATACCATTTAAGTGTTTGATTTTCAATCCTCTAAACAACAGATGTGGTGACATTCATTTCTCTCCAAAGGAATTCATTTCTTATTTTATCCTGTCTTGTTTTTTGGAGGCTTCTTCTAAAATAATCAAATTCAACTGTTTGAATTTTATTCTTTTGTAATTCCGTCAAAGACCAAGTTTCACTTCCATATGACAAAATATTCTGTATTATGCTCTTATAAATTTTCATTTTAGTTTCCTTTGTAATATTTTTGTTCCAAATTATTCCATGTAATATCTTAGTTGCATTTTTTGCCATTGCAATTTTAGTCTGTACATCTCTCTCACAGGTACCTAAACTTGTAATTATTGACCCAAGATATTTAAAAAATTCACATTTTTTTATTTTCCCTGTTTCAAGTATGAGGTCATCCACATCCTTTCCCAAACACATATATTCTGTTTTCTGTAAATTTATATTCAGTCCCCATTTTTTATATTCTTCCATTAGTTTATTTATCATATATTTCATATCATCTTCATCCCCTGCAAAAATAATTTGATCATCTGTAAACAAACAATGAATGCAGTACTTTTCCTCCCATTTCAAGAACATTTTTTATACCACAAGTTAAGAGCCTGGTCTAAATAAATGTTAAAAATAATTGGTGACAAACTGCATCCCTGCTTAAGGCCTTTATTCACTGTGAATTCCTCTGTTAAATTATTCTGTATTTTTACTTTAGCTTTTGTATTACTATAGATCCTCCTAACAATATTAATCCATTTATCACAGATATTCATATTTCTCATATTCATATTATCTCAATTTTGCAAATATTGTAGACGATGATAATAACCAATAAGAGTTTAACAAACATAATAGTGACTATTTAACTCATGCCCCAAATGGGACTCAATGGCCAATCACATTTCAATGATTTCCGTTTTACAACCAATCAGAGTCATGTTTCACAAAATATTTATCAGTGTTATATGTACCATATTAAAGAAGGCTCCTCCTTTTTAATATTCTGAACAGGTCTGATCATTATTTAGCAGAGACTGAGCCTGTGAGAAATACGGCTACCAGATTGTATATATAGTGCATGAATGTCAACACATGCCACATGCGGGAGTTAATATAAAAACATTTGTAGCAATTGATTATACCACCAAAAAAAGAAACCACTGTTTGCACTTTCTTAAATGTATTTTTTTCCCAGGTAACAATCCAGAAAAATATAATTGTCACATTTACATCATACGAGATCAGAAATAAATTAATATACAGTTTGATGTGTTTCATTTTTTCTCCACTAGAGATCATTCTTACAATATTGCATTCCTTTGGCAATAAATAGTATGATCTGGTTGCAGTGATAAGCAAAAGAAGCAGATGAAGCGTACCTATCGCTTCTCATTTGTTTTCAAACATCGCCGTTTACATTAAATATATAAATATTTTAAAATAACTATAGTTAAATAATGATTTGTGAGTAAACAGCTTAATTTATATTCGTTAAATAGTCCTAACAAATGCCACTCTTGATTTCCAAACTCTCTAGATAAATTTGGAAATCACTCGTGGCATTACTTATGAAAATATCTTAATGATAATTTTTATTCAGATTTGTAATTTTACTTTAGTTACTTGGTAGGTTCTTTATAAATTATCTATATCGTGACTGGTTTTAAACATATGCAGAGTTATTCATTTATTTCTATATACAATTTAAACATTAATACCTATGGTAGATACCGAAAAATCAAGTTTGTAATCAATTACATGTGCCATGGTGTACATGTAGAGTTAGTCCCTAGAGAGATGTCAAAATATAAACAACAAATACCGGAATGATTTCTGTGGATATGAGAGCTTTTTATATTTAGGGACTTTCTAAATTAAATATCTTATAACTGAATTGGTCATTGCTAAAAGGACTTTTCTCCAATTTTTTGTAAAAATTAGTTAATTACAGATTCAACTTCAACATCCTTACACAGTCATAGATACACATTCTATGCTTAAAAACCTTTCTACAGAGCCTCAGTTGAACATTTAATTTTTAGTTTCATGCTAAAATCCCCCTACTCCAGGACAGAGGCCCTTCTAGCAGTGACCTTGTCAATTAACTCTATTCAAGAAAGGGCCTTTAGCAATTAACTATGCATCTGTAAAATCAACTTTTATAAGATTCATGATGTGTTCCGTTGAGATATTTACTCAAAATTAAAATATAAAATTATGGAATATTCACCTGAAAGGTCCGTCTCCTCAACTTAATTAATTATTTAACTATAGCGCTTTGGGGCTTGTCCATCATCGGCAGGATTCAAAACTGTGTTTCACTGAAGATCTGGTAGAGGGGGTTACATGTATTGGGTTCGTTTTTTTCGTTTATCAGATTGTTGTTGTTGTGAGCTGCTTTCATGATTTCCATCTCTTCGAATACGTTTATCTTTGCTGGATTATTTTCTCTGTGCATTACTGTTAGGGTGTTTTCAATATTTAACATGCAATGTCCTTCATGGATAATGTGTTTTCATAGCTTGATTTTTCTTCTGCATGGATAAAGTCTCGAAAATGTTCTTTAAATCTGATGTTAAAGCTGCAACAAATTTTATATAGGAAGAACAAAGAGAAGTTTTAACATCAGATTTAAAGAACATTTTCGAGACTTTATCCACGCAGAAGGAAAATCAAGCTATGCAAAACACATTATCCATGAAGGACATCACATGTTAAATATTGAAAACATCCCAACAGTAATGCACAGAGAAAATAACCCAGCGAAGATAAATGTACTCGAAGAGATGGAAATCATGAAAGCAACTCACAACAGCGACTATCTGATAAACGAAAACGAACCCAATACATGTAACCCCCTCTACCAGATCTTCAGTGAAACACCAGTTTTGAATCCTGCCGATGATGGGACAAGTGCCAAAAGCGCTACAGTTAAATAATTAATTAAGTTGAGGAGACGGAACTTTCAGGTGAATATTCCATAATTTTATATTTTAACATCTGTAAAATGGTGGTTTAACCCAAAATATTCCCACACTGTAACCACATATTATTTACAATTTCCATAAAACGCATAGTCTAGTGGTTATGTTCCTTGTCTCCAGTCACAAGGCTCGCAGGTTCAAACCCGACCAGGGTCAATGTATTTTTAGGATGAAAAACCAAGGAATAAGTCCTCTGGGAGGAACTTTAAACTTATGTCCCAAATCTAAAGATATTGAAGCTCATCAAACAAACATAAGCCTCTAAACAATATTGATGTCTTTGCACATTTACAACTTTAGATGCCTACTAGGCCTGCATCTCTTGAAGCAACATCTATAGGGAAATAAGCTCAACTAAATCAGACTGATTAGGTATCCCCAAGGGAGGCCAGATCCAACTTGGGCTGTAAGAGGATTGATGGATGGTTGGATGGATGGATGAATGGGTGGGTGTATATGTATATATACATATGAATAAAAACAGAAGATGAATGGGTGACATTACAAAAACTAAAAAAAAAACTGAAGAAATCAGATATAAGTGAAATAAAACATGATTCAGAAGGACAAATGTTAGGTGTCAATTTTTTCCCAAAAAAAATAAGGAAATGCTTTAAAACTGAACGAGAAGTTGAGGTGATTTTAACCAAAAATTGCTTTATTTACAATGGAAAACATGCATTAGTCATTATTCAAACAGAATAACCAAATTATTCTTATGGGGCAACATATTATCCAATAAATTGTAAACTAATCTGGTGTAAAAAACTTACCCATTTTCTCATGTAACAAAATAAAATGAGTACCAGTATTGGATATTAAGTAGGATAATTTAGTAACGAGTATATAAAATCATGCAATCTGATAGCAGAAAGTAGTATTTTCATTTTGGCTAACATGATGCTAGAAGTCGCTTGTTCTCTGTTGGAACATTCACAGGTGGACTCCTGGCATAGAATAGCCATTATTTCAAATATATTATATTATATTACAAAGTAAGAGTGAAGTGTGGACTGTAAGGATGAGAGATGAAAGCAGACTAACAGCTTGTGAGATGAAATTTATGTGCCGAACAGCTGGCTACACCAAATGTGATCGAAAGAAAAATGTAGAAATCCTTCAAGAACTTAATGTGTCATCAGTACTGAACTACATCTCCAGATATCAGCTAAACTGGAAGGAACATGTCTCAAGAATGGCTAGATCCAGGATCCCCAAGGCAATAATGAACTACTGTCCAAATGGGAAACGGTCACTTGGTCGACCTATGAAAAGATGGCATGAAAACCACTTTCTCAGGCCGTAACAGTTCTTCTAGGACTAATACCTGGTAGGATGATGATGATGACAAAGTAAGTCCACTACTGTGGTCTCGGGGTAGCGTGCTGCCTTCTCAAGCAGTGGGTTTGATCCCCGGTTGGGACAAGTTTCCTGGGTGAGTTTTTTCAGGATTTTTCCTCACCTGCAAGATAAATGTCAGGAAACTTAAAGGCCCAAACACCATCTGGCCATCATTATCATCAATATCATATTTGCCTTTTTTTTTCCCCAAGCGCGACAGGCCTAGAAGGCCCTTGGCCTACCATCTGGCTGCTGGCATCACATCCACATGTGTTAATCATAGAGGTAGATGATCATCTAGCCAATGTAGGGATAACATGTGGTCAGCATGTTAGGTCTCCCAGCCGTTATATCTGGTCTTCTCAACCTGGAGTCATTACTTATGGTAGCTACCCAAAATCCTCAAATGCTGGGTGGGGACCAGTCCCATACTGGCCGAAATTCCATGAGAAAATTTCTTCCCCCATGGGGACTCGAACCAGCGCAAGTCCCATAGGTCTGCGCCAAGGCTTCTTGCCTTAACAACTCTGCTACGGCGTAGGACTTATATTCACCTAATTAGGTTTAGTTTAGTTTAAGACCTCTCCTGGCACATCATTACCATCATCATCAACTCTCATATCATCAAGGTAGTGTAACCCCACCTTACAGGCGCCCCAACCTCAGAAGTGGGTTACATATACGCCATGCTAGGAGAGAACATCATAAATGTTGAGATAACAACCTGGGCCATTAAAAAAACTACAAAGTAAAGAAGTATACAAACTGGAAAATGCTCTGTATATTTAGTGGAAAAAAATTAAATACTTAAGAAATGTTAAAATTTTACCTTATATATATATATATAGGCTACTATAACTTATATTTCCTTTAGCAAACCATTTCCATCTCTATAAAAAAGATTTTTCACTGTGTTTTAAAGTACCGGTAATGCCATAGATTTAATGAATCTATGTTACTACAACTTACAACTCATCTCGAGTTCAACACTCACACTCACAACCACAGATTAACCTCCACTAGACAAGAATAGAATAACTAGAGTAACAGTTGAAGTGGTCCCATCTATCTTTACAAGTCCAATACATATAATTTCTTCCTTTTTATTCTATTGCACATAGCCTTTCAAATAGGTGGGGGTCTTGAACCACATCAGGAACCGTATGTTCCCTTCCAGGAGTGTCACATATTTCTCATAATCTAGGACTGATTTTCTCAGGTGAAGGAGGAGGGATCATGGTTGTGCTTCTTTTAAATTAATCTTCTGATTTTTAGGTAGGACTAAAGAGAGAAATCAAACCTACACTCATCAGGGATTCTAGAGCATAACTAATCAATGTGCCTTCAATATTGAGCTACACATATCTATTTGAATATTTTATTGAGAGCCAATTAGATTAATAACTTATGTCAACATCCAGCCATTGGACATCACAAACAAAAAGTATCTTATGTTGCAAATAGGAAATACTATAGGTTAAGAAATAGATGTTTTATTTCAAACCAAATGTTGAAATAGGGAAAGACAAGAAAATATATATTTGAGAAACCTGAAGTTTGCAATGCTGTTTAGGGAAAGTAACTGTAAAATTGCTAAATGTAGCTCTTCTGCACAGAGAGAGAGTAGAGAAAGCAGGGCACTCTTAGAGTAGTATTAAAAGGTCTAAGAGACATGATCCTGGGTCTATTATTCTGAAGAGCCAGCATGAGGTAAGTCTACACATTTTCTTAATAAGATTCGGTGTTTGGAATAGAATCAGATGGTTAATGTTCGAGAAATAATTATTAAATGTCTTTAAAACTTGGAGATTAGGAAGTAAGTTAATATTTGAGAATAATGTTTGCATTAAAAGTTAGGTCAAATGGGCATACTCCCTGCCACAAATCTCTCTCACTCTCTCTCTCTCTCTAGTTCAACATATAAGAAGTTCCAATATATGAATAATAAGTCAATATAGTATAGTTAGAATTAGATTTAGGCCATTTAATATGCATTAATTTGTTTAGTAGATAAAATATAGAGTTTAAGATTGATTTATTTATTTATACATATTCGGCTACCTTTGAACATAATTCTCCGTTTTTTAGCCCATCGGAACTTAAATACACTTAAATACATAAGTAACCCCACGCTACTCAACCCTCCACAGAATCCCTTTTAAAATTCCATCTAAGCCCTTTGGTGGAACAAGTCCCTAATCTATCAGCTTATAAAACTTACACATTCTAGAAAATTGCCAAGATCTTTTCAAAATAGATTATCAAATATTTTTTTTATATGGGATGTGGGAGTGAAAAAAGTTAAATGTAATATTTAGTCAACTGCAAAACCTAGTTATCATTTGGATCCAAACTTGTCCTCAACTAATAACTACTTCTTACTTTCCTTAATTGAATAAATAGATATTAAGGCCGGTGTTCAAGAACCAAACTTTCTGTGAAGAGCGACTCTCAGCCCATCTCTCCATGCTTAATTATGTGGATCATGCAGAACCTACTGTAACTGGTTCACTCTTTTCAACATCATGTGCTAACAAATATTTATTTGAAAAAAGTTTCCAGGAAGAATTGAAAGATGAGAGCCTCAGCTTATGGAACATTGAGATGGCATGGCCTAGAGAGCTTGGTCTTGAATACCGGGCTTCATTTTATTTGAAGAGAAAAATATATGCCTGAATTCCTTTTATTGAACTTTTGTCTTTTGGCTGTAACTTGAAATTTTCATTGAAATGAAAATATAAGAGAGCATTTGTTTTAGCAAATAAATACCAGCAAGATAGCTATGAAAATCACAGCTAGCACATCAAGGAGATAATACTGAAACACTGACAGATCCACAGCTGCAGACTTCATGTGCTGTGCTCCTCCATGTCTGATAATGTACTCAGTCCAGAATATGGCAGTGTCAAGTGGAGACTGCGGTCTATCCTGAAAGATGCGAGAGATTCTTCTGGCATTTTCAATATAGCTGAAACACATTTAATTAATTACTTCCTAGAAGAATAACTGAAGTTTTATATGTAATACTCTATCCTGTCAAAAAACAAAATAAAAGACAAAATATGATCCAGGTTGAATATTTTTTAATATTTAATCTAAATAAACCCAACCCCGCATTCCAGGAAGACAGTTTGGCAAACCACTATCTTTTTTTTTTTTTTGTACATACACCCCCAGAGAACCCTTCTTAAGAAATAAGGGATCATCAAGTCCATCTTACCAACCCTCATAATTTTTTTTTAGCTCGTATTTTACCCATGTTTTTTTTGATATGCCAGAACAAACATACCATCATCCTTTTTCACATTATTTAATTTCTTGTTGTTGGCCCTGGATATTTACTCCCACTCCATCTTTTGGCTGTCTGAAGAACTTGTTAATAAAATCTTTTTTCCTGAGAATTTCAAAATTCATAATCCTATGTTTGTTCTTCTGGATATAGATCTTCTCCCAAACGAGTTATTTTGCATTTTCCAACCATTTTAATAATTTTGTGTTTACATCAAATTTATGCTTTTCTCACCAAATGTGTGCAGCCACTGATTTTGAAAGAACACATTAGAAATTTAAAACATGTAGAAGTAGAAAAATCTGCAATGGCTGCTCATGTTTGGTCAGAAAAGCATAAAATTGATGTAAACACAAAATTATTAAAACAGTTGGAAAATACAAAAGAACTGGGAGAAGATCTACATCCAGAAGAACAAACATAGGATTATGAATTTTGAAATTCCTGTAGAAAAAGATTTAATTAACAAGTTCTTTGGACAGTCAAAAGATGGAGTGGAAGTCAACATTCAGGGCCGACAACATAAAATTGAACAATCTAGGTAAACTGATGAAGATATGCATGGCATATCAGAACATGTTCAAATAGAAAACAACAATTTATGAGGCAAAATGACTCCAGATTCACCTTATTTATTAAGAAAACCTCATAATGTTACTTCTTATTGTAATTTATTAACAACTTTGTGCGCAGGTAGAAACAATCATTGCCACTTTCTGCAGTAAGTAATCTACTTTTTAGCAGAATATCAATTTAAAGCAATAGTAATCAAATGATTCAAGGATGTTACAAAACTGAAACCTATGGTACCCAGGATAATATTGAACTTGAAGCTGGATACTAAGCAAAGCATTGGTGGGCCCAAGACAAGCTGTTTAAATGATGTGGAAAAGGATTTAAGAAGAGTTTGAATAAAAAATTGGAAGCAAAAAAACTGCAGATAGAACTGAATGGTATGTTGTTGTGAGGGAAGTTAAGGGCAAACTCTAAGGATGTAATACCAGAGATATAATATCCATCCATCCATCCATCCATAGTAATTCTGCCCACTGCAATCATAGCATTTTCATGCTATGCTTTACAGCTTTACTAGGGAGTTATAGGTATTGTAGCTTCTCGTTGCTTTCCACAGATATAATATAATATAATATCAATGAGTGTGAAAACAAATAAATATTTAATTTCTTTGTCAACCTGGTTCAGGGGTTGAGATGAGGTTTCATCTATTTAGAAGTCTGGTCTTTTTCACCAATATGTATATTTTTTATATCTATTGGAGGTGTAATAAGGGAAAGGATGTGACAAAGTTGTATACTTGTAAAAATCAATATAATAAACTGCCTTGAGGCAGTGAGAGTAAGGTGGTGATTTTACATTTAAGCAACAAATATAATTTATTTATTTATTTATCAAGTCTTATGTAGACTACATAATCTTAAATCCTTTTTGACATCTTACCTAAAAGCAGAAAAAAATTAATCTTACCATATTTAATTTTCTAATATTAGATGAAACACACAACATAATCAAAATTTAAAATAGAGAGGGCAATCCTAATTACAAATTGTGCATCTAAATAAAAAAATAACTAATATACTTACTTAGGCTTTCAGAGTCAGAGTTTGTATCATGATCTGTAGAAATCTTCTGTGCTTGTTGGCCGTGTTTGTGAGGCTTAAAATTCCCCAATATTTCTCCAGAGACTGTGTCCAGGTTGGACAACCCTTGAGGATGCCAGGTGTAGTCTCTGGCCTCACAACCATGGCCAACAAGCCCAAACGATTTCCACAGATCATGATATAAAAATAACTACTTAAAGTATGGCTCATTCAGTAACTATAATGTAAATATGTTTTTACCTTCAGATTCTTTATATATTTCTTTTTACATGCTTTATATTAGCTTGACCTGTATCTATCTATCTATCTATCTATGTAACGGAATCTTTCAACGCGATTTTCACCCACTTAAAATCATTGGATCGACTTGAAACTTTGTATACTTGAAGAGGACCCGTGACAATACAATAATTTCATATTTATTTTCTAAAATCCTGGCCATAATCATCAGAAAATCAAAAAAAGTGTTTTTGTATCAATGTAACGGAATCTTTCAATGCGATTTTCACCCACTTAGAAACATTGGATCGACTTGAAACTTTATATACGTGTAGAGGAGCCGTGAAAATACAATAATTTCATATTTTGTTTCTAAAATCCTGGCCAGAATCATCCGAAAATAAAAAAAATTAAAACTGGTATAATAGGTTGCGGACTTGTCGAGTTTTTAGTCAATCGTTGTAAGAGCTCAGTTCATAGAGCAGTGAGCTCTTAGTGGTATATAATTTCAGTAATCCATACGTCACTGGCTCAAATCTGGCTGGGAGGGTTTTTTATAGAAGACTATGGCAAGAATACCAAATCAAAATTGCTAATAGATTTGAAGTACTGGAATCTTCCGATGACAATGTGGCAAACGAAGAAGAAACTGATATAAATAAAGAATGGGAGGCTATAAGAGATACTATTAAATTGTCAGCATCAGAAAGCGTTGGTTATTTAAAAAAGAGGCAAAACAAGAAATGGTTTGATGAGGAATGTGCCGACATTGTAAAGAAAAGAAAGCTAGCAAAAATGAAATGGTTACACGAGCCAAATGAGGTAAATTTAGAGCAATTGGGTAGTATTAGACGGGAAACCAACAAGCTACTAAAGAGTAAAAAGAGGGAATATTTGAGAGAGAAGATTAATGATCTTGAAATGAATGTAAAAAATAGGAACATTAGAGAATTAATCAGGGAATTAGCATAGAGAAGAAAGGGTTTCAGGCTAGAACAAACATAATTCGGAATGAAAATGGGGATATGATTGCAGATTCAAGGAGTATATTAAATAGATGGAAAAGTTACTTTAATCAGCTATTAAATGTACATACAGAACAGGACATTGAGGAGGATAATTTACAGACAGCAGAAATGCTAGTCGCAGAGCCAAGTGCATTAGAGGTTGAAATGGCGATTGAAAAATTGAAGATGTATAAAGCATCAGGTTCAGATGGGATCCCAGCAGAACTGATAAAATCAGGGGGAGAAAAATTGATGGACAAGATACGTTGGTTGCTTAGTATGATTTGGGAAGAAGAAGCTCTTCCAGATGAATGGAAGGAATCAATTATCGTACCAATTTATAAGAAAGGAGATAAAACTGATTGCAACAACTACAGGGGCATCTCATTACTTTCAACTTCGTACAAAATTCTAACAAATATATTAGTAAGCAGACTTACTCCCTATATTGATGACATTGTAGGAGATCATCAATGTGCATTTAGAAGAAACAGGTCTACAACAGATCAGATTTTTAGTATAAGACAGATTTTAGAAAAGAAATGGGAATATAATGGTAACTGTACATCAACTGTATGTAGACTTCAAAAAAGCATATGATTCAATTAAGAGGGAGAAGTTATATAGTATCCTGCTGGAGTTCGGAATTCCTAAAAAGTTAGTTAGGCTTATACGAATGTGTCTAAATGGCACAAAGAGTAAGGTGCGTGTAGGCAAACAGTTTTCGGACACTTTTGAAATCCAGAATGGGGAAGCAAGGAGATGCACTATCTCCTCTACTATTTAATTTTGTACTAGAGCATGCCATTAAATCTTTAGAGAATGAGAATGGCTTACAACTCAATGGTATTAATAAGCTGTTAGTTTATGCTGATGATGTAGTATTGTTGGCCGACAGCGAGGAGATACTAAAGGACAACACGCACACACTATTGAGTAACACTAAGAAATTAGGACTGGAAGTAAATATCAATAAAACTAAATATATGGTCACACATAGAAATCCATTAAATAATGGAAATGGACAGCTAATGACAAATGAGGGAAATTTTGAGGAAGTGCCTGAATTCAAATACCTAGGAACAATAATCACAAATAGGAATGAGATGCACAAAGAAATTAAACATAGGCTCAATTCTGGAAATGCATGCTATTATGCATTGCAGAGACTCTTGATGTCCCAACTCCTTTCAAAAAACGTTAAACTGAAAATATATAAAACAATTATTCTACCATTATATTATATGGGTGCGAAACATGGACTCTTACTTTAAGAGAGGAAAGGAGATTAAAGTATTTGAGAATAAAGTACTTAGGAAATTTTTGGACCAAAGAGAGATGAACAGACAGGTGAATGGAGAAGACTACATAACAATAAACTACATGGTCTTTACAGGAAGCTAGATATAATAAGAACAGTTAAGTCTCGTAGACTGCGATGGGCAGGACATGTTGCACGTATGGGGAATGAAAAACTTGCATGGAAGCTTCTTGTAGGAAAGCCAGAGGGAAAACGCCCAGTTGGTAGACCAAGAATGAGGTGGGAGAATAACATTAACCATGATTTGAGGGAAGTAGATTATACAGGGAATGATTGGAAAGCATTAGCTCAGGATAGGGATGTATGGAGAGCTTATGTTCGTGCGGCCATGAACCTACGGGTTCGATAGTGCCAGTGAGTAAGTAAGTAAGTAAGTATTACTTTTAGCTCATACTACAATAGTATCGAATTTAAAGATATTTACATTTTTATCTTATTCTGTAAAATATTAAAACTAAAAAATAAATAATTGTTTTAAAAAACTAAAAGAATACGCTTTATTAGAAAACTAAAAAATTAAAAATAATTTTAATTTCCAATACGCTTGGGATAAAATAAAGTGGTCAACAAAAAAATCATCTCCAACACATATAGAATAAAATTAGAGTTATCAACAAAAATAAAATAATTCTACCATCAAAAGCGTGTGATGTTTTTTATGATTTTTACATTTTCTTCTTAGAGAGCTTACTTTTTACCAATATTTGTTTATTATCAAATATATTAATTGATATAGAGCACCCCACGCTTTTGATGGTAAAATTATTTTATTTTTGTTTATAGCTCTAATTTTATTCTTTATGTGTTGGAGATGATTTTTTTGTTGACCACTTTATTTTATCCCAAGCGTATTGCAAATTAAAATTATTTTTTCATTTTTTAGTTTACTAATAAAGCGTGATCTTTTAGTTTTTTAAAACTATTATTTATTTAAAACTATTATTTATTTAATTTAGTAAGTTTGGTTAATTTTCTGAATTGAGAATCATTAAAACAGATGTTATCAAAACTGGAGACAAATAGATTAATTAATATAATGTAATTTAGGCTTTATTTAAGCTGGCATTATTAGGCCATAAGGCCTTCTCTTCCACTCAATCAGCAAATAATAAAATCATATGAAAATTACATACTTATTACAATTTGTAAACAATATTAAAACATAAGCTAAATAAAAGGCAATGCTGATTTCATCTAATATTACTTAACATTAATAAAACATGGAATACAATGAAATAAGTAAAGCTTCCTAGATGAATATTTATAGGTATATATAAAATGCTGAATATAGTTGTTATGCAGTTAATACTTTCATGATATTGAACTTAAGATATCAGTTAATTTTGATTTAAATAATGATAGTGATTGACAGTCCCTGACATGACTGGGAAGTGAGTTCCACACTCTAGTCATAGATATTATGTAAGATTCAGAGTATAAACATGTCCTGTGCTGTAGTATAGACAGTAAAGAAGTATCTTGTAATCTTGTTCCTAAATTGTGATGAGCCAATAAATTTTGAAAATGCATAAATAAATAACTTGTTAAATATGTGTGCAGAATTTGGAATGGTAAAATATGTGAATGTAGATTATTTTATATTATATTATATATATATTTGTTATAATTAAATTTTTGACATTGAGCAATGCAAGCTTAATATGACATGATAAGAAAAATAAATGTCTGTCTGAACGGGATTCGAATCCGGATCTTTGGGTTGGTACCCCAGCGTGTTATCCATTACACCACCAGGCGATTCCGATTCCAATTCAAACACTTATTTTTCTTATATATACATTATATTCTCTATTATTTACTAGATGTCACGAGACTCGGTCTTCACTGCCATCTAGTAGCTGACTATAACAAGTGAGCAAATTAAAAGAGAATATTTTTACTTTATAGTTCTCACGACATCTAGTAATAATGGAGAAATATAATGTATATATAAGAAAAATAAGTGTTTGAATTGGAATTGCTTGGTGGTGTAATGGATAACACGTTGGGGTACCAACCCAGAGATCCGGGTTCGAATCCCATTCAGACATTTATTTTTCTTATCATGTTAAATATATATATATTATATTTGTGAAAAGCATTGCATCCATTTAATAACATTCAGTGATATTTTCAACATCATAATGCATGTCACTTATAGGATCTTTGGGTGTATATTAAGAGACTGTTTTAATATTATTGTGGAGATTGTAATGAATTGAGGGGCTCAGTGGGAATAAGGGCCCATCCCAACCAATGGTTGAATTTTTAGTTATTTGCAGATTATGTATATCTCTGGCCATCTTCTGTTAATCTTTAGAAGTTCATAATTCTAAACTTTGCTCAAAAGATGGTAAATGTGACTTTATGTGTAAGAAAAATTTCTGACTTCTTCACGCGCGCGGGAAATAAAGGCCCATCCCAACTGCTGACACGTGACTGTATATTGTCCGCTACTCCGTGGTCCGCTGCAATACTGGCTGGCATTGCCGGCAAATATCAGTAGATGCAGAATGGCTGATGCAGCAGGTTCTTGTGCGAATGAAAATAGTGTAATAAAATCTAAGAAAAGAGTAATTGAGATAAATGCAGAAGATTTAAAAAATTGGATAACTTAGATAAAATGTTCACAAAGAGAAATGTGACGCTGGAAAGCGTAAGGTAGACATCAGAAAAGCATCTGAGTTTCCTTTTGTGGAAAATAGACATATAATGTACGTAAAATCCGGTTTCGGTGACTTGGCTTTAGAGGAAAAGTAATAAGCCTTAAAAAAAGGGAAAGGAAAGTGTCGTGTATTGCGATATGTAATAATCACAACAAAATATCCTAATGGTTAGGATGATAAAGAAGACATCATGACTCTCATGATATTTGTAACACCTGTACACAGCAGCCTTAAATCACATAATGATACAAATGCTGCAAAACGTACAATACGTAGATTAATGCAATATTCAAGTTAAAAAGTGTTATTTTAAGTTTTATTTTTATCCAATTAAATTATTTTAATTTGTTTATTTATGGTGAGTTTTTTATATTCTCAATTTTCTTTTTCTTTGATTAGACATAAAGAAACAATATAATGATCTATACATTTGCAGGCAGAAAGCTTATTTTATGTACAAGACATGTACCAAATAGTATCAATGTGTGCTCTATATATATTTTACTCAATGTAGAATTTAATAAAATGCAATTTTTCTCCAAACTTAGTGCAGTTGGGATGGGCCCTTATTCCACTGACCCCCTCAATTGTTAAGTCATGAGTTAACTAATCAACATAGTAATGTAAATCAAATCCAAAACTTGTCTCGAAAAGTAAAGAAAACTGCAGAAAAACTTCTTTCAAGTTAATCAGCCCAAATTTCTACATGAGAACTGGGCATTTGCCAATCAAGATCAAATTGTTTTGAACTTGAGACATTCCCATCTGAATCATTTGATAACACATTTTTTGTTATTAAAAATTATTATGATTTTGAAAATATTTACAGGCCTTCTTATTACAGCTAATATAGTTCCTTTAGGAAGAGCCTTGCAGGAATGTTAGATTATCCCTTATGTTCTTATTAATAATACATTATTTGAATGATCAATACCTTCTATTATACAATACTTCATGAAGAGCACCCAATACATTTTTCTTGTTAATACTAGAAAAATCTAGCTGCACAGCCATTCCTCGCTCTTTCAAATTTGCTACATTTGTTCTCTGGTCCCCAACAAATGGAATTCCCACAACAGGCACACCAGAATGTATTGCTTCTATCAAACTTAGCTGTCCACCATGAGATATGAATGCCACAACATTTGGATGTCCTGTAAATCAAATGAGTTTAACATCAAGCATTACTTAATTGATCTCCAGTAATTATTTCAATCATAATTACTATATGGAAGTGAAGCCTTGATCACCTGTAACAATAATACCCTAAACAAATTAGAAGTAACCCAGAATAATGGCCTTACGACTGATAAACAGGAGCAGCCAAATCTACACCCATAACCAGAAATGCAGATACTTACTGAAAATAATCCAATAATAGCCCATCAGATTCACAAACAGGCCTTAATTACAGTTATGAAAAATTAATAAGAATCCCACATGATAACTACTGGATATAACTATAAGACAGAAAAGAGAAACCTTAAAACTCTGGCTTCATACAGAAAGCAATCAAACTAAAAAAAACAGTATAACCCCAAATCAAAATCCAGAAAAACTTCTCTTACCAGTATCACCTCTGGAAGATATAGATATTGCTTTTAACACAAATTTAATCAAACATGTTTTAAAAAGTGAAATGACCCCAGATGAACTAAAACAAATCACATTGGAAACCACTCACAGTCTATATCCTGAACCACAATGGGTACATATATATACAGATGGATCCAGAATGGAAATAGAAGACGGAGCTGGAGCTGGAATTTACTCAAAACTGTTTAGCTTCTATGTTGCAGTAGGGAAAAATTACACACACTTCGATGGAGAAATACAGGCAATAGAGTTAGCACTAACACAACTCCTCTGCAGAATAAATACATTTCAGAGAGCAGTTGTACTAAGTGATTCAACATCAGCTATACAAGCTATAACAACATATAACTCTCCAATCTCCAGAAAGGTGTTGGAAATAAAAAGATCATAAGATTATTGACCAAACAAAATAAAATTATCCAGCTCCTATGGATCCCCTCTCATTGCGGGGGACATGGAAATTAAATGGCAGATCCTTTAGCAAAAACAAATCAATTTCTCCCTACCATTCTGCATTCAGATCTCTGATGGAGCACTTCAAATCACAAAGTAATGAGAAACCATGGGCAGCTATCTCGCAGAATAAAAACTTAATACCTGAACAACCAAGACACGAAGCAGTAGCAACATTCAGACTGTTAACAGGCCATAACTACCTGGCAGCACACCTCCATAAAATTGGAATCTTCAACTCTCCAAATTGTATCCTGTGCCAAGACAATAACACTACCATGAACAAAGATCATCTAGCTAGCTGTGAGGCTCTGAAGATGTCCACCTACAAGAACTCTGGCAGGACTCTATTGGGAAGCAATAAAGCAATGGAACACATCCAAGCTAATGGGGATTAGACTACTACTACTACTACTACTATACTTTATTCTCAATTATTTGTACTTGTTTCCATTATGAGGGAATGAGCTCCTACAGTTGGGAATTTTGTGTTGTCATGTTCAAATGTTCAATATGCCACACCTCTCACTGGCACAGGCTTCAACTGTTCACTTTTTTTAATTTATCCCAGAAAAGCTGCATGTGAAACTTCAATCAACTCTAGTTGCAACTGATTCTGTAACCCTCAAGCTCCAAGATGGACACACAACTACTATAATACCACCAAGACCAACAGCAACAAAAAGTTGCAGAAATTATAAAGAATCATACACTAAAATGGTTATGTGGCAAATCTCTCAAATTAAATATAATTTGTACAATGGAATTTGAACACTGCACCTCCCAAAAATATGAGTCTCAAATGCTACAATCTGAGCCAATTTGTAAAATAGTTATATTTTCTTCTTATATATAATATTATATGAGTGTGTAAAAGCAACACTTTTTCTAGGACTATTTAACTCATGCCTCAAATGGGAGTCAACGACCAATCACATTTCAATGATTTTTTATTTACAACCAATCACATTCATTTTTCACCTCGATTTTATCACTTTAATTTTATCACTGTAAAAACAAGCTTCTCCTTTTTAACATTCTGAATAAGTCATAGCATTATTTTGCAGTGACCAAATGTGGCTACCAGATTGTATATATAGTGCATGAATTTTAACACAAAGTGCTTGCAGGAGACAAAAAAACATTTTTAGCAATTGATTATACCAAAAAAAAAAAAGAAACCACTGTTTGCACTTTCTTAAACATATTTTTTCTCAGGTAATAACGTTCCAGAAAAATATAATTGACATATTTACATCATAGGACATCAGAAATTAATTAATATACAGTTTGTTGAGTTTTATTTTTTTAGGGTGCATTCTTACAATATAGCGATCTTTTGACAATAAATAATATGATCTGGTTGCAGTGATAAACAAGTGAAACAACATTTTTCATTTGTTTTCGAACATCGTCACTTCGTGAGTCATGAATTTATTGATAATTTGGAAATCACTCGTGGCATTACTTATGATAAGTGTTCCTTTGAATATATATAACCAGAGCTGCAATAAAATAAAATAACTGAGGCATATGTATATATGTATCTCCAATCCATAGCAATTCTGTCCAAGGGCAGGTCTTTCACTTCAATCGTAGCATTTACATGCTACTTCTTCTGATCGACATAACATCTGTCAACAATAAAGTACTGAAGATAAAGCCGCCTAGGTTAAACTAAAGAAATGACAGCCCTCTATTAATATAGAGAGTTATACATAAATTACACAACTGCATAATTTAAAAGTTTGGTGCCAACATTAAAATGACAATAAATTGGTCAAAACAAGCACGATAAGGTTTGAAAATGTATTCAGATAAGATTAAATTAAAATGCTTCATACCTCATATTCAGTCTAAGTAGACATAACATCAGTTGTTAAGAGTGTACTGAGGATGGGGTCGCAAAGACCTTGAAGTTGTGACCTACTAAGAAGACTGATTATGAGGAGAGGTATGAAACATTTTAATTTAATTTAAAAGGTTACCTCCTATTGATTTTTTAAAATCAAAGCTACCAGGTTGTCATTACGACATTTCTGGTATTCTCTCCAGACATGGCATACTTGTAACCCATTTCTGAGGTTGGGCACTTTGAAGGCAGGGTTATGCTGCTCCGATGATGTGAAAGATGATGATGATAGTAATGATGCACCAAGAGAGGCTTTAATCTAAACTTAATGTAATGAGGTGAATATGACAGTGATGATAATGATGGTCAGATGGTGTTGTGGACCATTTGGCCTCAGCATTTCCTAACATTTGTTTTATATGTGAGGAAAAACCCCGAATAAATATCATCCAGGAAACTTGTTCTGACCTAGTTTCGAACTCAGGCCCACTGTGTGACAAGATAGCATGCTACCTTCAATATCTCAGCAGTGGACCTGTTGATATTTATTAATATTAAAATATATGTATAGTATAATTTTGTTAACTCTAGACATGCAGTAAAATTATTTGGCAAATGCCACGTGAAAATGATAGAGTAACCCAATCTGTTGCCTCAGTTATATAATAAACTCTGTTTATTTTATGGTATTAAGGTATCCTTTGTGGAAAAAGGAATAGGATTTTTTAAAATAAAAAAGTGATTTAAAATACTCTTTAAAGTTTAATATATTGTAAATGATATGGAAATAGAAGGTTCCACCATTTACTGAGTGTCTTTAGAACTTCGATGTGCTCATGGCTAATTTCGTTGTAGAAAAAAAATTATCACAATACTAGTCATCCCACAAAATTAGTCAAGTTTATTCTTATATTATTTTAGTAATATGTAACTGTTGAGAATAGCCTTTGAAATACTCACTTCTGAAAATTAATGTATGCATAGTAATGAGTTACACGATTAAATTAAAATGCTTCATACCTGTCTCCCATATCCCATCTTCTAAGTAGATCACAATCTGGATGTGAGGAGAGGTATGAAGCACTTTAATTGTGATTTTATTCCTAAAAAAGTTCAATGAGTTACATACTTAGAATATCTGCCTGTGAAAACCATTTTTGAATGAGAACATTTTTTGGTTTCCCAGATAGATGGTCATTTTCACATTTCCACAATACTCTCTGTGGCAACTCAGAAAAAGCTTGAATAAATGCATCCTTCACATGTTCAGAGAATGTCTCAGATTTCAGTCTTGTGCCCAAACTGAAATATATGGCACCATGATCAGCTCCATCCAAATATTCTTGTATATCCTAGAATGACAAGAAAACATTTCAGTTTTTAAAAATATTAACATATTATTATGATATACGAGATGGTTATTTTTCTTTAAGCCTTTGCCATTTACACTGAACATCTTAAGGTCCTTCTTACACATTGCTAATGCACTTAACTATTTCTGTTCTTATTCTTTGCTCTCAGACCAGTTCATTACTCAAGTCATATAACAACTGACTAATGACCAAATTACATCCCTTTATGGTGTGATGGTCAAACTATATGGAAACCTAGCCTTCCTGATCCCTCAAGCCTTCAATAAATAGACCTTTAAACTTTTACAGGAAAAAATCACTATGAGGTTTAATTTAAGATTAAATTAAAATACTTTTAATTTTCGCCGATGATTTACTCTTACTACACCATGATGAAGATCTGTTACATTGGCTGCTTACAAACTAAATGCAATATGTACCGATTGTAATTTTAAAATTTCAATAAGTAAAATAAAAGTAATGGCATTTTGTGGAAGAAGTACTCTGCGTGCAAAAATAGTAATTAGAGACGAAAATATTGAACAAGTATCCCACTTTAAATATTTAGGATGTGACATCAGCTATAGGTATGATAAAGATATTGAGCACAAAACACATCAGTTTCAAGCTATTTGTGGTACAATAAATAGAACATTGAATAATAAAGCCCATAAACAACAAAATTAAAATTTTATAAAACAATGGCTGTCCCTGTCCTTTTGTATGGGGGTGAATCTTGGATTACCACTACCAAACAAGAAAGTAAAATCCAAGCAGCTGTGATGAAATTTTTAAGAAGAGTAAAAGGCTGCAGAATGGACCAGATAAGAAACGAGGATATCCATGAAGAACTGCAGATCTACTCCATAAAAGAAAAGATATTTAACAACAAGATACAGTGGAAAGAACATGTAGAAAGAATGGAAGAAAGTAGATTACCAAATAAAACCTTCCATTATTTTCCAAGAGGAAGAAGAGATGTCGGATGTCCTTGGAAGAGATGGTCTCAGATCTATTAGTGAAGAGGGAACAGGCAACTCTTGCCTAAACCAGGAAGTGAAGAAGAAGAAGAAGATTAAAATACTTCATACCTCACCTCATATAAGGTCTTCTAATTATACTGCAGTTTCAAAGCCTGTCGATCAGAAGAACTTTAGTTCTTATTACTAAAAATGAAACTGCCAAGGTTTTGAAACTGTGCAGCATAATTAGAAGACTGGATATGATGTGAGGTATGAAGTATTTTAATTTAATCTTAGATAGACCTTTCTTTAATCAAAACCTTGAGAGGCTGATTCCTCTAGAAAGTGATTCATAGATGTATCTAGAAGGCTCCCAGAAGACATTCCCAACTCATGATCCTCAACTCACAAATCCCTAATACCTTATAAAGTGAGACTTGACAGTGTCACTGCAACCCATAATAATTCAAACTGAGCAATTCAGAGCATTACTTCAAACTCATCATAGTATAAATGGGGAATTTTAACACTCATAAAATAAGATTCTCTCACCCATATATGTTTCAAAGACCATGATTCCCATTCTCAACTAAATTCCAACTAATCAATAAATGATGTGAAGCAATAGTATGAGATAACATCATAAGATTGAACCAGAACATCACCTCAAATTATATTTTCTCATCCGAGACAATGGTCTCCAAAACATATCATCATTACCCTCTTATCATGTCCTCCTTCTGAAAGGTAAATTCTAAATTTGCATGATTCATCTCTTTTCCCATTTTTTCCTTCCTCTCAATTCCTCCCACTTGTGTACCCTTTTTTACAAGTTTTTTCTTTATTAGGTTAATTCACCTTTTTCACAGTCTTCCTCATGGTCATTTTCCTTGTACCACATCCACATTGTGAGAGGTGGTTAGCTCAAAGTAGGATATTGTTTACTTATTTAGGAATTCACACTATGACGTACATTCATTTAGGTAAATTTTTTTACGACAACAGAACAACGGTCGTGATGATACTGAGGATGGAACAGAAACTATGTTCCGAAACTAGTTTATAGTTAAAGAAGAAGAAGAAGAAGAATATGAGGTGAGTGATAAAAAAATATTACCTAAAAGGATAATGTTTTTTATAGTGATATACCTTAGGGACAATGTTCCTGCCATCTCCAAGATAGATGTGAAAGCTTAACAAGACACCTGAAACAAGTGAGCTAAAGGGGCTCTGGTGAAACCATATCAGGCCTAAAAATACCATAGGTAGTGAATGATGCAAATGCTTTTAAGAATCAAATAGGCCAAAACATGTACAGGTGAGAAAGCATAATATAAAAAGTGGATATTTACAGTTGAATCTCATAATAAATTTCAATTAAATTGAGTCATTAACATCCTTGTATCTCTGGCAAAAGATAAGTTAACTACAGGATCAAATCTTGCTCACCGGGGACATCAAAATTCAAAATTCTGATTTTTTACTACTGAATGTATATCCTTTCCCACATTATGCTGAAAACTTAATTCAAAAAGTCAGAAATTAGTTAAGAATGGGATGATAATTTTTCTAAATCATGTCCAGGTGAGGAGATCTTATTTTCTGAGGTAAAGTGTAGAATTTTCAATTCATATCTCGACAATTATTAATTACAACCTCAAGGTGTCACTTCCCATTCTTTTAATAAACAACAGTGAATATTTGGAGTTTCTGTGATCTAGGATTAATTAAGATTTTATCAATACAAAATTGGCAAATACCTTGATTTCTTAAAAGAAGGTTATTTTTATTAATATGTATGTTCAAGAGAAGAAAAGCAAAATAAAAAATTCTGAATTAAGTCACATAATTTATTTATTTTATTTATTTATTTAAACATCCATTAGAGTATCGTAAATGCTTTAGGACATGTCCAGATTATAAACAGCATATAAAATATAACACATACATACATAAATACATAATAAAACCAATTTACATTGTAACTAAAATACACCATAATATCAAGGGGCAGCACTTTCACGAGAAAGGATAGCGATACAATTCAAATCAAATATTACAATTTTAAATTTAGGTATTCACCCATACTTAATGGTATGTAAGACAATAAAATATTCTTTACAGCAAGTTTAAATGGTCTGCCCGTAAAAGTTTAATATTGGAAGGGAGATGATTATATAGATTGATACCTCTATGTGTGTTATACTACACTAAGGGCCTAAATGCAATAATAATAATATTCTATAAAAAGCCGATAAAGAATAGACACATATACATGTGTATTATACCAAAAAATAGGGCATAAATATTCACCCTTTAAATGCGGATTAAAATCTTAATCCAAATATACATAAGTGTTTTATAGATAAAAAACTAAGGAAAAAATTATTATAAAATGACTATTTCAATTCAATATATTTGTTAAACAATGAAGACACACTTACGAAATCTTATATAATATCAAAAACAACTTATTAGTTTCAACCTAATAGGAAATTCTTACGAAACCTTATGTAACCCAAACACATTAGGGAAGAAGTTAAAAACACCTTATATAATTTGGCCATGAAGATACTAGGAATATTACTACAGATGGGGCAAGAAATAGGGCTTCCATTAGCTTTAGGGGATGGTGAAAGGTGAAGATAATCATATAAAAGCCGGGATTTTTTGAGTGAAAAGGGCAGAACGGCAGCGGGACCGATTGCGGTCCCCCCCAGCGGGGCCCAGCGGGCCGGTGGCAACTACATGGGTAATATGAAAACTTTCTTTCATTTTTGGTCATTTTCAGACTTAGACTTTAAATAAGGGACCAAATGGTCCTAGAAACTTAAGATAACGAACAAAGTTAAATATTTTTACGTTTGACAATGTGGCGATTTCAGCTGTTTTAAATAACTTTTTTATATGTTATGGTTTCAATATCTCTTTATGTTTGAATTTATTCTAATAAATTATGTTAATTTTTCGTTTACTGTGATTTAATATGTTTAATTGTAGAACTCTTCCTCCAAAACCAAGGCCAACCGCTCGGGCCTAAGACCACTTAAACAATAGGGAACTTAACGCTATCATTACGCAGGGGCTTAACAGACGCTCGCGTAACAATGTGTTAGGCTGTTAATACTTCTGGTAAGCCTGTCACAATTTAGGTGTATATAATATATATTATTAGATATTTTAGTGCTATGTTCATGTAAATCTGAATTTATTTTGAAGAGTTTTAAATTTTTATGCTTTATTCATAAAAATTTAAAACTCTTCAAAATAAATTCAGATTTACATGAACATAGCACTAAAATATCTAATAATATATATTATATACACCTAAATTGTGACAGGCTTACCAGAAGTATTAACAGCCTAACACATTGTTACGCGAGCGTCTGTTAAGCCCCTGCGTAATGATAGCGTTAAGTTCCCTATTGTTTAAGTGGTCTTAGGCCCGAGCGGTTGGCCTTGGTTTTGGAGGAAGAGTTTAAAGCAACCGTACAGGCCACATGGCCTAAAACGAATTTGTTCATGATGATGATGATGATGAATAAAGCAAAGTGATTCTAAAATGTAAACACAAGGAACAGGTAATATTTTGAGTTCTTTGAAGAGTTTCTTACTTTCTGTTTGGATCGGTGCTTTCTTAATGATTTTAATAATTCTTTTTTGTAATTTGAGTATTTGAGTAGATTTTGGTGATGATCCTCACAGAATTATACCATATGTTAACTGTGAATGTATGTATCCAAAATATACAGATTTTAATACTTCCTCTGGTATTATTCTACTGAGGACGTGAATTGCATAGCATAATCGGTTAAGTTTTTCAGATAAGTATTGTATATGGCATTCCCATGACAAATTGGAATCAATCCATATACCCAAAAATTTGGCACAATTTGCTTCTTTTATTAAGGTGTCATTAAGCATAATGTTGATGGGATATTTTGATTGAAATACATGTACACTGTTTTGTTTACATTTAGTTTGAGTTTATTGTTTATTAGCCATTGTTCTAGATTTGTTGATGTTTTATCTATGTTCAGCTGTAGATCATTATTATCAACATCACTGAGTATGATGTTAGTGTCATCTGCAAATAATATAGTTTTGGCTTCGGGCATAATTATGGGAAGGTCATTAATATATATAAGAAAAAGGATTGGACCCAGAATTGATCCTTTGGGTACCCCATGCTCCATAGATGTTGAATTTGATCGGATATTGCCAATTTCAAACTATTTGTGTTCTGTTGCTTAAGTATGAAATAAACCATTTTTCTGCCAGTCCCCTAATACCAAATGTATTTAGTTTCCTGATTAAAATTGCATGGTTAACCATGTCAAATGCTTTACTAAGATCTAGAAAAAGCCCTATTGTTTGTTCTCTAATATCTTTAGCTTTGAATATTAATTCTGTAAATGATTGTATAGCACTGTTGATTCCTGTACCTTTACGAAATCCATATTGAGAACCAGAAAGCACATGATTAGATTCCAGGAAGGGAACCAGTCTATATATACATAACTTTTTCAAGAATTTAAGAGAAAACTGATGGTAGTGATATAGGTCTATCATTTTCAATATTTAATTTATCACCCTTCTTGAACATTGGATGAACTTTTGCTGTTTTAAAAATTTTAGGAAATGATCAGTGATGAATTTGAGATGTCTAGAAGCGGTGTTACCAGTAAACTGGAACATCTTTTTAAAAAATTATGTAAACAATAAGGTCTGGTATTTCATCAATTCCACAAGATAACCTATTTTTCAGTTTGTTTTATTATTTTTTAAAAAAAAATATTCTTCTTCTGGTGTTAAAGATATTAAGAATATAAAAATTTGTTTTTTTGAACATTTGTGTGGTGTTTAATTTGGTGTGTGTATTATGAGTTATTTTTTGTCTTGATTCAGTTTTACTTTTGCAAATCAGTTCTTAAATATATCAGCTATTTCATACAAATTTTTAATAAATTACTTTTGTCAGCAGATATGTCCATTTCAATCTTTAACTTTTTCATTACTTTTCCAGAATTCTTTTTTTTTTTACATATCCCATAATGCAAAATTAAAATGTCTAAGAGTCTATTTTAAATCTTAAAAATAATAAATGTAATTATTATTCTGAAAACCTAGTAAAAACAATTACATACAGAACACTAAAATGAAGATTATTAAATATAAATAAGTGTTTCATTTTTCTTTTTTCCTTTCTTGCATTGGGTTCGTTATATGATAATGTGGTCATTTCTACAATTTACGAACCACTTTCACAGTCTACTTTACATAGAAGATGTGTACTTCTCTTGGGTACAGAAAGAAATGTAGGACAAGTGTATGTGTTAGTAATTGTTTGGTAATGTAATGTGTGTGTTGTTTGAAGAATGATGATTAATACTGATAAAGGTAGCATGTAGGGCCTAATTCTGTTGAAAAGTACAAAGGGGGGGAACTGACAGACTTAACCCAACCTCATCGCGACTCAAAGGGACGAGGTAGACTCGTCCGACAGTTAAATGGCCATCAATTATTCAGCAGATGAGGTACACTCTCTAATTCTTCTGCTGTTATACATTTTGCAAAATTTTGCAAAATTTTTTTGATATCCCTTGGCAGGGGTATATTTTGGTTAACATTTATGAATAGTAGAGGAATGTGTTTATGGCCTTCATCCTTATTGAGATCCATCAAGTACCGTTATATTTTGTTTGTTTTGAATGTCTATAAAAAATAGCCAATATAATTTATGGTACTTAAAAAAACCTTGGTTTTCTGACCTGGTTTTCTGGGGAAATGCATTGAAACATTTACAAAAAACTTGAAGCGAATGGGTTAAAGCCCCATGTCAAGAGTACCAAATATCCTCTCAACATATATACAGCAGAGGGGTTTGGAATTTGTTCTAGGTATTTAGTGCACAATTTAGCAATTAAAATTTTTAGATCACCACTCATCCTAGCCATGAGATAGAAAATTTTACAATTAAAAATTCCAACCCTTCTGGGTATCAAACTTAGTCCTGCTGGTCAGGAAGCAGATTAAATATGGAATCAGATTGTTGAATACATATTAAAAATACTGAAATTGGGATAAATTTATGATAAATATTACAGATTACACAGTAAACCATCATACCAAACACGCAATATATTTCACAATCCATATACATAGTAACTAAACTAAACTAACCTATGTTCACCACAGTGAGTTGTTGTAGTTCAAATAAATCTTTAAGAATTAACATGTAATTGACAGTGTATGGATATTTTCCTATTGAACAATTATTTTTTTCTGATACCAAAGTCTCACCACTAGACATTAGGACCATTCTTTTGTAAAATTTTATACAGAGAAAAACATTTGAACATTGGAAGTAGGTGACACTCGGATCCAGAAATATCAATCACATTAAAATTAATGTTGGGAAGTAAACATTATGAGGTTATATCATTAATATTGAGTGGAGAACATATTTTTAAAAACTCGCCTCATACAATTTCAAATTTATTTGAGACCACTGATTTCGAATGAATTTTTCATTCATCTTCAGTCAGTTGCTCCCGGCATCCTTTTGCGCTGCCAGCGACTTCTGATCTTCATGACTGAAGATGAATGAAAAATTCATTCGAAACCAATGGTCTCAAATAAATAGCATAAATTAGTTATAGCAATATGCTATAAACCAGAAAGTCCAGTTTTGAGTCCCAATGGGATCAAGTATTTTAATCTGGCCTAAACCTTCTGGGAGCACCATGGCCCTGGAGTTGAATTAGTCTCTAAGTGAAGTGAATCCAGACATTTGATCTGAGAGTAAAGACAGTCATGCTGGGTATCATGCAGAGCTGACAAACCAGGTAAAATCTCTTGCCAATTGTCCAGAAAGAGGTGGAAGCCTTAATCTCCTAGTATTCCAAGAGTCTCCTAAGGCCTGTAGTAGGACTACCTTACCTTTATGTTGTAAATCAATTTTAAATCAAGAAAGTAAAATCCAAGCAGCCAAGATGGAATTTTTAAGAAGAGTAAAAGGATGCAGTAGAATGGACCAGATAAGAAATGAGAATATCCGTGAAGAACTGCAGATCTACTCCATAAAAGAAAAGATATTTAACAATAAGATTCAGTGGAAAGAACACATAGAAAGAATGGAAGAAAGTAGATTACCAAATAAAATCTTACATTATTTTCCGAGAGGAAGAAGAGATGTCAGACGTCCTCGGAAGAGATGGTCTTAGAGCTATTAGTGAAGACAGAACAGGCAACTAATGCCTAAACCAGGAAGTGAAGAAGAAGAAGGAGATAAATTTTAAGTAACATTTATGACTTACCGAGGGAAGTGGTCTTGATGGTTTAATATGGATACCAGCAACTTCCACAACTCCTGGCATCAGAGGTCGAGCAGGTCCAAAACTGAAATGACTGTTTACAAATATTAAACTTGTATTTTTCACAATCTCTGATATATCAGGTGTTTCTTCTCCAAAATGATGACGAATTATCTTATTGGATGGTATTTCCACATTGAAATAATACATTAATTTAAATAAAGTCAGTGTCATTGTATTTATTAGCCTTTGTGAAAATGTCATTTGATCACTATATGGCATCAACAGATTTGGAATGTATGATGGATTGTCTGGGTTACCTATTCTTTCATTTGCCCATGGTAATAGAACACATGTACTAAAACCTATAATTGTAGCTTTAAATTTATGGCCAAAAGCAAAGAAACAATCATTGTGGAATAAATCACTTATGACAATATCAAATGTTTCATTTGATCTGATCAAATTTTTAACTCTAGTTTGATTGAGCATAAATTCACACGTTAACATTCCAAAATTATTGAGCTGAAAAACATTTGTTACTGGATTGATGCTTCCAGTAGAATTCTTTAAATTAATTGTACTTCTAACACCAAAGATATTAGAGTCTGACTCTAAAACAATATCCGTGTAATTTGGTATCTGTTCCTTTTGTGGGTAGTGGCTTACAACAACAACATGATGGCCTCTTGCAGCTAGAGCTTTTAGGTAGGGTTCAACAGTAATGAAATGAGTTTTTATTACTGAAGGCATGATCACCAAAATTCTTGCTCCAGAAACATCTTCTAAAACTGTATGGAGAATAACAAATGTGAAAATGAGAACACTTCCAGGCGATAACAGCATCTGTAACAAAAATATTACATACTTTAATTATAATTTAGTCTGTAACTAACTATGGCTTATACAAGCAACAAGTTCAATGCTGCATTCACTAGGGCTCTCCATTCATACTTATCCTCAGCCAACTCAATTGGATATGAGGTGAGGTATAAAATATTTTAATTTAAATTCTTAACTCAATACAGTTAATTAATATCTCTCAAATGCAGTTCCCTAAGATCCATTTGATAATATTCTCCCACATATGTCTAGGTCTTACTAATGATCTTTTCCCAAATGGATTTCCAATAAGATTTTGAAATAATTTCAACTGTCTCCTATTTGAGCTACATCACCTGTTCAACTCAATCTGGTGGACTTTATAATCTTGACACATTGGGAAAACAAAATAAATTATGCAGTTCCACGTTGTGAAGCTTCCTCCAATCCTTACGGAGCAAAATATTCCCTTTAGGATTCTATTTTTGATTATTTTAGCTTGTTTTCTTCCCATTTCGTCAAAGATCATGTATTGCACCAATAGAACACTAAGTTCCTATATGATGTGGGTGGCAGTTAATTCCATCTGTTGTAAGTTTATACTAATGTCTTATTCTGTAAGCTACACTTCAGTGTTGTAATTGAAGACATTGTAGAACTAGAGTTAAGAGTCACAAACTCTCAAAATGACAAACTGAATAATTGACACATAATATTTAATTCAATATTACATAACTCTATACCACATTTGGTTAGTTCTATTCCTCAGAATTGAATTATCATCATCATCATAGTACATTCACGAATTTAGGCCATTTGTTGACCTGTTTCGGCCTCAAGAGAAACACTATCCAGAAGTCTTTTGAGTGGACGTCCTGGTCTTCTTCTTCCTGCAGGTTGATATCTTAACATTTGTTTGGGTATTCTGTGATCTTCCATTCGATGAACATGTTGCATCCATCTTGACTTATAATCAGAAATTTTGTTTTCTAAAGATTCCATGTGTAATTCTTCTAAGATGTCTTCATTTTTTTTGTGATCTAGTAGTGTGTATCCTGCAGTCCTCCAAAGATATCTCATTTCAGCAGATCTAAGTCTCTGTATATCCTTCTGTTTCAACGTCCATACTTCGCTACCATACAAAAGAGTTGGAAGAGCCAGTGTTTTATACACTTTCAGTCTTGAATGCTTTTGGACTAACTGTGGCTTGAAGATAGAATTTATTAACCCTAAAATTCTTAAAAATTTAGATATTTTTGCATTTACATCCTTTTCTTCTTCATATGAGATATTGCATCCTAGATATGTAAAATTATTCACCTGCTCCAAAATTTCATTGTCCAGTACAATTTTACTTCTGACAGGATCTACACCTTGAAATACCATAATTTTTGTCTTTTCTGTAGATATCTTTAATCCATATTCTTCTGTAATTTTGTTAAGTTCATACAGACCTTTCTGTAGATTATCTTCGGAATTTGCTATTATTATTTGGTCATCTGCAAACAATAGGGTGGTTAATTTTCTATTTTCTGATATTCTTATTCCAAATTTATATGTTTTGTTCCAGCAACATATTACTTCATTGATATAAATTGCAATATACCGCCGTGACTTGGTCCTCAGAGCCTCGTTTGTGAAAACGGGTTGTACCACGAGAAGGTGAGGATGAGAATTAGGTAGGAGAGGTTATACACACGTCACTACCCCTTACAACCCAGAATTGAATTACTTAATATTAAATTATTATTATTATTATTATTATTATTATTATTATTATTATTATTATTATTATTATTATTATGTCCACTGCTGTGGTCTCAAGGTAGAGTGTTGCCTTGTCACGCAGTGGGCCCGGGTTCGATCCCCGGTCAGGGCAGTTTTTCTGGGTGAGGTTTTTATCGGGGTTTTTTCCCCATCTGTAAGACAAATGTCAGGAAAACTTTAAGGCCCAAATGGTCCCCGAAATCATATGGCCAGCATCATCATCCTTCACCGGTGTGGAAAGTAACGGGAAGCTACCACACACCTACAATTCCCTAGTAAAGCTGCAAAGCATAGCATGGAAATGCTATGATTAAAGTGAAAGACCTGCCCTCGGGCAGAATTACTATGAATGAAAAATGAATTATTATTATTATTAGTAGTATTAGTAGTAGTAGTAATAGTAACGCGAGGAATTATATGAAGAAAATTATACTAAAATATGAAATCATAATAACAAAATATGAAAAATATGAAAATTAGGACTCTAAAATATTATGCAGCTACTATTTTTTAAACATTTTACATATTATTATTATTATTATTATTAGTAGTAGTAGTAGTAGTAGTAGTAGTAGTAAAGCGAGGAATTATATGAAGAAAATTATACTAAAATATGAAATCATAATAACAAAATATGAAAAATATGAAAATTAGGACACAAAAATATTATGCAGCTACAGTAATGCAAGCTAGAGGGCTAAGCATCGAAGATGCCCAACACCGTAGGTTTTGGAGGTTTGGCACAGGAAGACGGCAGCAGTTGTAAAAACCCGAAGATAGATAGAGAGATAGACATATATTTATATACACAAGCCCTGTATAATTTATGGGTATACATACCATCACACAAATGACACAAGAAGACCTATTTGTAGCTCAAGAAATCAAGAGTTTCAATGTATTTCCATTTGAATTAATTTTTCATTAATTCTGACACAATATAAAATATCATGTTCATGATTTGAAGCAATTTTAATGGCTCACATTGAAGTGTATTGTGTGAGGAATCACGCTAACAAGCCGGATGTAGTGGGTTTGAGTCTCAATGGGGTCAGGTTTTTAGCTGGACCAAACCTTCTGGCGGCATCATAGCCCTAGGATCTACTCAAATCTTAATTTAAATGAGTACCAGATGCATGTTCTGGGGCAAAGGTGGCCGTCACACAGGACTGAGAACCCAGTGGACATCCCTTGGCAATTGTCTAGAAATGTGGAAGTCTCAACATCCATCTATCCCAAGGGCCTCCCAAGCCTGTAGTTTGACACTTTATTTCAATAAATTAATCTTCTTGTATCTTCTAAGCCCATATAAAACACGATCAATTAATTTATTCAATGATATTTAATTACTAAATCCAAACATAAACAAAAAACAAAATATAGTTACCATAGTAACATTCTTCCATCGAATATATCATTGACAAAATTTAGAGTAGGTACAGTTTGGATGACTTCTATTTACCTAGCATAAAGATAATGAATTCCAGTATATGTAAATGTCAAAATAACAGTGAATCAGAATCACACGTAGACAAAGTTCTAACTAACTCACTGGCATGATCGAACCCGTAGGTTCCCTGGCCACACAGACATAAGCTCTCCATACATCCCTATCCTGAGCCGATGTTTTCCAATCATCCCATCTATAATCTAATTACCTCAAATCATGGTTAATGTTATTCTCCCACTTCATTCTTGGTCTACCAACTGGGCGTTTTCCCTCTGGTTTTCCTACAAGAAGCTTCCATGCACGTCTTTCATTCCCCCATTCGTGCCACATGTCCTGCCCATCGCAGTAGATCAAGTACTGTATGTCATATTTGGAGAAACAAGATGTTACAATGAATTAATCCACAAATAATTCTAGAGAGTACCGTATTTCAAAACTCTCTTTGCAATTACAATTATTTTTAATCCTATACATTACACGTATAAACATAGTGAAATGTAGTTAGAATTACTTTAACATTAGTTTTTTTCCATGAAATTTGCCCGAGTACAGTATGCTTTAAATAATCAAATTATCAATTCTGTTCGTAATACACGGGTGTTCTTTCTATATTTTTTAACACCTGTCTGTCAGAATTATTTTGTATGATCAGAAAGTATGCTCCACGCCATATGATTGTTATGGGAGCATTTTGTCCTGCGTTATATACGGTAGTTTGATGTATGTGAGAATAATATTGGCCTTACCTACAAGAACTTTACTAATTTCATAAACTGTGGAGTAACACCTTATTTCCTAGCACAACTTCAAGTTTGGCAGCAGCAGTCTTCCCTACATTTAAATACTGTACTCCATTCACAAAATAAGGAATGTTCTTAGGTAGCAAAAAGGAATAGGTTACTACCTGAGAGAAAGAGTAGGTGGTTATTATTCTAACATTGTTGTTCTACTTATTCATGTTCTTGTCACAGATTAGGAAATTCTTGTTTTGTAGTTTTGGACAAAAGCCTCCACTTGGTTATTCCATGTCTCCTTTTTTTAATTATTTACTTTTATCAAATCTATTTATCTTGTTCCAGATGGGATACTGAGGAATTTTCGCCTGTCTACCATATTACATTGTCAAAAAATTTCAAAACTACAGTCACGTGAAAAATGTTTTTAATCAACTAGTAGAAATGTTATCTAAAAAATTGAAAGTTGAAAAATATGAAGGAATATTAAATTTTTACTAAAATATGAACATTTTGCCAAAATATTATGAAATATGAAAAAATATGTAGGTCTTATATGATTCTACATATCATAAAATGTAAAGATACTTTGTCTCAGCGCTCTCTGACTAATAGTTTAAAACATGAAATTTCATAAAAATCCTTGCTCTAATTATTAGTATTATTATTATTAACCATGGAACTAATTAAATATGGTGGTTCAGGAATTATAAGAATTTTAACTAAACTTTTTAACCAAGTGATAGAAGGCGATCCTATTCCAGATGAGTGGAAGTTATTGTATATTAGTGCAATATACAAAAATAAAGGGAATAAAAGAGATCCAGCAAACTATAGAGGGATCAGTGTTATGGCAGCAATTAGTAGAATGTTAAGTAAAAAGTGAAGTGATCCCACAACAGGCCCGGAGGCCCTTGGGGTAGTGGGAGGTAAGGCTCCCACTTTTTCTAGACAATCGGCACATTATGTCAGCCAGGTTGTCAGCCCTGCGTGACAGCCGCCTTTACCCCCAGAACAAACGTCTGGTACTCATTTCCGTTAGAGGCTGAGTCGACCCCAGGGCCATAGTGCCGCCAGAGGGTTTGGGTCAGTTTAAAAATCCTGAGTACAATTATTAAAATTAGATTGGAGGAACTAATACAAAATAAAATATCAGAAGAACAAACCGGTTTCACAGCAGGTAAATCATGCCTTGATAATATATTTGTGATTAAGCAGATTAGAGAAAAGATGTTGGCTAAAGGAAAAGAAGTTCATATGGCATTTATAGACCTGGAAAAGGCATATGACTCTGTACCCATCAACAAGATTTGGGTGGCAATGGAGAAGTTTGGAATACCACAATCTTTTATACATTTTATTAAAAGATTGTATGATTGTAAAGCAAGTATTAAGGTTGTAAATAGAGCATCCTCAGAATTTGATATAACAAAAGTATTAAGACAAGGATGCAGGATGTCACCAACATTGTTCAAGATATATTTAGAAGATGTATTAATGAAATGGAATAAGTTATGTAGGGGAATGGGAATCAACATTAATGGCCATTTACTGCACAATTTATTATTCGCTGAAGACCAGATTATAATAGGACAAGATAAAGAAGATATAGAATATATGATTAGAAAGTTGATAGATGCATTTGAGGTTGGTGGACTGAAGATAAATTATATTAAAACAGAATATATGGTAATCGGAGCAAATTCAGAAGACCTACAAATAAATAATATGATAATTTAACATGTTGAAGAATTTAAATATCTTGGATCTATAATAGATAAATCTGGTACTTGTGAAAAAGATATTATTAACAGAGTAAATTGTGCAAGGAAGGCGATTAGATTCCCTGAATGGTCTTTTATGGAATAGAAATTTGTCCAGAAAAACAAAAAAAGAGATTATACAGACGATAATAGAAAGTATACTCACATATGGATCAGAAAGCTGGACAATAAATGAAGGGATGCAGAAAAGAATCTTGGCGACAGAAATGGATGGATTACGGATAATTATGAGAATATCCAGGCTACAACATATGCAAAATACATATATCAGACAAGAAATGGATGCACAAGAAACTGTTATCGATAGGATAACAAAGAGAGCTCTACAGTGGTATGGACATGTACAACAGATGTCGGAAGACCAGTGGCCTAAACAGGTGTTGGATTGGATGGTACCAGGCAGAAGGAAGAGGGGGAGAAGTAGAAGAGCATGGTATGAGGGAATATATGATGCCATGATGAAGAGGGGTATGGAAGATGGACAATGGGAAGATAGGAATCTCTGGAAAGCAGGAATCAAAGGCAAACTGCTGTAAAGTGGAAAGCCTGTATTAAGTAAGTATTATCTCTTGATGATTACCAGTAAGTGGCTGTGTTACGGGCACTGCACAGGGCAAGATCAGTGAAGGGGCTGCCTTCTTATAGCTTCTGACTAAGCTACTTTGTATATAAACCCCTACAAAGAGGGCTGCTGTTTCCACTCTTTGAGCCATTGTGGTGATTGCATAGTCCCACGTCACCTTACGGACTGTTGCAGTCTTCGCACATATCCCTGTGCAGGGAATCTCGTTATACCCCAATAAAATTCAGAATTTAAGATCTAACTTGCTCCAACATATAAAAAGAATGACACCCAATAGATTTCCTACAAATTTTGCTTCACACTACCAACCCAAAGGAAGAAGAAATGTTGGGCACCACATAAGTAGATGGAGGGATACAGTCTCTTGATGTCGAAACAGGTCTATGGTCTAACTCCATGACGTAGAAGAAGAAGATTATTAATATTATTATTCATATCCCTAAAATTTAAGGTTCCCATTAGGCCTATATGCAAAGTTTAACAAAAACATATGAATGAAATAAGATATAAAAAATATAACATAGTCAAGGAAACAGAAAACATTAAGTACATGATTATAATAATAAAATTAATAATATATAATATTGTCACAAGGATGGCAGGATTTTCCTTTACGTTATTTCAGCATAAATAAGCATACAGATGTTGTTTAAATTCTCATTTAACACTAGTCCGGTCAAAATAGACATTTCAATTAACAAAAATTTGCATACAGCTGAAAATTGGTACGAATGTTGGGAACACCATTATAAATGAAGTGTGGAAAAGTCCCCATCGATACCACATCTGCAAAACAAGTTATTCAAGGTCAAAGTTCGTGAATATGGGTTTTTTGCATTTTCCAGCCAAACGGTAAATTTATCATAAAAATAGGTCAGACAAAAGTTGTAGATCATGCAATTGTCTACACAAATTGTTGTTATACTTTTTTTATAAGCATCACCATTCTTGAGATATCGCAATTCTAAAATTTGAAGAAGTCGTATAATACATAATATGCACACATTTCCGCACCACCTATGAGGTAGTGTACTTGCCGCATTTTTTTAATGTGGTGTCTCCACGATCTATTGTGAATAAGTTTTATTAAATAATATCCTAGTAATTAAAAAATGATACTATTGGGAATGATTTAGGTGACAAAAATTCTTAATTCTGAGTAATGTTAATCTGACTGATAATCTTCGAATTCTACTGCTAGAGTAATGTCTTCTTCAACTTGTTCTTCTTCTTGCTGGATATTTGTTAATTGTTCTGAGAAAAATGTATCAGTTGTTTCCTCATTGAAATCACATAAATCTTCATCTGTTCCATTTGATTCAACATTGGAGCAAGACTGGCCTTGACAATTGGTACATACTGGTGAACAAAATAATCCGACCTTTTACAGCCACATTTTGCACTACAACCCTTTTTGCAATTGCAAAAAATGGTGTTAAGAACATTTGTGGAGCAGGTGGGAGTAACGTTTGAATTGATTCCAAACTATTATCTATTAATTGACCAAATTGCAATTTTGATTTGAAATATCTAGGCTAATAACAGACATAATATTGTGGCTTATATTAGTACATACAAGTTTTAATAGGTCTAGTTTAAATTGTTTATTTTTAAGAATTACTTGTTCTAAAAAATAAGTCAATGACTCCGGAATATCGCTGTTAATACTTTAAAACATTCGACTAGGCGGGGGTAATTGATGTTATAAAATACTAAAGATTGAATGTCCTCTCGAATGATTTCTGCTGCGGCTTTGATGATTCTAAATCGTTCTTCCTTTTCATTTTGACTTTTTTTCTCATACCAAGCTTGGTTAAGAATATCATGATGATCATACTTTAACTTCAATCGAATCTTAATTGATCTATTATCTAAAGCTAGATCCAATTATTTTGTAATTCTTCCAATGACAATTGACAGTCATCACTTTTTTTCTCCATTGCAACATTAGTAGATTCATCTTGAGAACGACTGATTTTACCCCCAGTGGTGGGTCTCAAGAAGGAATTATAGCAATTATTGTGGTACCTAGTCTCGGCAGCAACTAAATCATATTCGTACTGAATAAGTGCAGTAATTTTTTTTTTTTTTTGCTACGCCATCAGAACGAGTCCGAGCTACCTTCAGAATAGATTCTTTAAATTCAAGTGTAGCAACGTTATGAATTTTACGTCTAACATTTTGCGCTTTTTTCTTCTCAGCTTCTTCATTCGCTTCAACTCCACAAAATAAGCAATATTTTTTTAAAACAAGAAACGGATTCACTTACGCATGCTCTAGTACGAGGTGGACTTATTTTTTTATGTACTGGCTTATTCCATCTCATGCGGTCTTTTAAATGCAGCAATAGAACTCTTCCGAGTGTACATTTTACGGACACTGCACATGAATGATTGCCACAGATTTCTTGTCCTTCAGGTATTCAGAAAACCCATCATTTCTTTCAATACTTGAATCGATGATCAAAGTCTTCATTCCACGTTCAACAATAACTGTGTCATTTTCAGTCAAAGGTTTACTACAAACAAAGCAAAATTACGATTTTTTTTTTATTTTTGGACAGCACAAATTGTTTTAAGAAATATTATTAACAAGCACGTGTATCAATAGCCACATGTATTCACTGTAAAGGAACACTATACTAAAAGTATTTCGTTTACACGCCTTCCAAAAAAAAAAAACAGGTAGAACCTATATGACTGTCGCCACCCGGGCAAAAATAGAATAGTTGGCAGATGTTGCTTAAGGTTATACGGCCCAATTAAATTAGGGACTGAGTTTCTTTTTTATGTATATTATCACAATCATATAATATATAATTTGTATATATAATTTATTCAACCGATATTTGTATTATTTCATACATTACGCAATTTTTAATTTAATGCTATAACTAAGTAAAAAATGCATCGAAAAAAAATATATATTCATCTAGATAGGGCCTACACTCCCATTTAAATGCAGTAAATTATATCAGGCATATGCCCACCTCCACAATCTCGGTAGACAGTTACTCTGTCTATGAAGTTCCTTCAGTCTGTGATCTCAATTCGTGGCGACTTGGAATGGCCTCCCAGATCTTGTGACCTTACTCCATGTGACTTATTTTTAAGGAGTTATGTCAAGTCCAAAGTCTACGTGAACCTACAAGGAAGAAATTCAACGTGCCATGAGCATCAACAAAGATGTCTGTGAAACGGTCATCACTAGGGCTCGGAAGTTGAGAAAAAATCCTTTTTTTCATTTTATGTCTGAAGACGAGGCCTAACTTAATATATGTACATTTTGGATCAATGTAGACCAGAAAATGGTGGATTTTATTTGTCCTTTTTCGACTTTTTTGGCTTATTGGTCTTTTTTTTAGCCTTTTTTAGTAGTCTTAACTTTTTTCTTTGCAACTTTACCTTGTTTTGACTACATTTTTACAATGCAGAGTCTAGTCTCAATTCCAACTTCTTTTATATTTCACTATTTAGTTTTACTTTACAAAGACTTCACACATTGCAAATATTTTTGTTCCACAGGAATTATTGAACACTCACAAAACTTCCCTTTATTTTTAACCAGCCTACTGATCACCTGATATCCATTGCAGATTCGCTGAATTCATTTTAGATGGGAAACAAAATTTCTCTTTATTTTTAACCAGCCTACTGACCGCCTGATATCCATTGCAGATTCGTAGATGGGAAAAAATCGTTCATTCTACGTAAATTCTCCAAGAACTTTCTTTTTAATGAACAAAGAATTTTTTTCAAACAATGTTGAATTAAAAAATAAATAAAGTACCTGAAAGAAGATGCATTTTCAGTAATCAATTTTTTTCGCAACTTACGTTGCATTTCACTAGAATTTTGTACTTTTTAAAATATTTTATTATATTAATTAAAAACGAGTTGAAACTAAAATCATAATTTAATTTTAATTGCGTTTTTATGTCCTTTTTTCTTCAGTTTTTTGTATTTTTTTTAGGATATCCGTAGCTCTTTTTAAAGGTCTTTTATAGGCATTTTATAGATCCTCAACTTTGAGCCCTAGTTAACACGAACTTCATACGCCGAGTAACTGCCAGCCGAGACAATGGAGGTGGACATATGCCTGATATAATTTTCCACACTATATATTTCTTTTGTCCACCGCTGTGGTCTCGAGGTAGCGTGCTGCCTTGTCACGCAGCGGGTCCGGGTTCGATCCCCGGTCAGGGCAGTTTTTCTGGGTGAGGTTTTTATCGGGGTTTTTCCTCACCTGTAAGACAAATGTCGGAAAACTTTAAGGCCCAAACGGTCCCCGAAATCATATGGCTTTCATCCTTATCATCATCATCACATCATCCTTCACCGATGTGGAAAGCAACGGGAAGCTACCACACCTACACAATTCCCTAGTAAAGCTGCAAGCATAGCATGAAAATTCTATGATTGCAGTGAAGGACCTGCCTTTGGGCAGAATTACTATGGATGAATATTTCTTTTGGAAATGGACAACTAATTACAAATGAGGGATATTTTGAGGAGGTGGCAGAATTCAAATATCTAAGAACAATAATTACAAATAGGAATGAGATGCACAAAGAAATTAAACATAGGCTCAATTCTGGAAATGCGTGCTATTATTCATTGCAGAGACTCTTGACGTCTTATATTATACGGATGTGAAACATGGACTCTTATTTTAAGGGAGGAAAGGAGATTACGAGTATTTGAGAATAAAGTTCTTTGGAAAAATTTTGGACCAAAGAGAGATGAACAGACAGGTGAATGGAGAAGACTGCATAACAATTAATTACATGGTCTTTATAGGAAGCCAGATATAGTAAGAACAGTTAAGTCTCGTAGACTGCGATGGGCAGGACATGTGGCACGAATGGGAAATGAAAGAGATTCACAGAAGCTTCTTGTAGGAAAACCAGAGGGAAAACGCCCAGTTGGTAGACCAAGAATGAGATGGGGGAATAACATTAACTATGATTTGAGAGAAGTAGATTATACAAGGGATGATAGGAAAACATTAGCTCAGGATAGGGATGTATGGAGAGCTTATGTCCGCGCGGCCATCAACCTCCGGGTTCGATAGTGTCAGTGAGTTAGTGAGTTAGTTGTATATCTAATTTGTTAAATTGGAAAATGATATAAAACAAATTTGGGAGAAAGTTTCAAAATATGAAACTCACTCTGACACACAAAGAATTAATGCAAAGGCGAATAACATAAACGAAACATTATACACTGCTCAAAACAATTAGAGGAACACCTGTAATAAATTGAATAAGTAATTGTTTTTTAAAGCTGTGATGCTGAAAGTTGGACAATATGTAAATTGAATTATTAATTTTATCATTGGATACAAATTTTAAAGATCCATGGTCTAAATACAGAGAAATTACCTCAAATAACAAATATAGAGAAATTTTTAATTTTGGAAGGCACTGGCCACTTCTAATTGGTAAGCTTCCTGATGTTGCTATAGTGACGAATGTTGATTATTGCCTTGTTTATTGAAGTCTCTGACAAAATGAGGCATTTAAATGAGTTTGAAGTGTATCATGCTCTACATATTTTACGACAAGGTCAATCTCTGCGACAAGTGGCTACAGAGCTTGGGGTTTCTCCTTCCGTGGTGTCCAGGTTACGCAATAGGCACAGACAGACAGGTCAGTATTGTAGAAGACGTGGCCAGGGCCGTAAATTTAAAACAGGCCCCCAGGATGACAGATACGTTGTTCTTTCTGCTCTTCGACAGCGTACAAAAACTGCAAAAGACCTTCATATGGCTTCCGGAATCCGGGTTTTAGACCAAACCATAAGGAACAGATTAAGGAAAGAGAATATTCGTCCAAAAAGGCCCGTTAAAAAACCACGCTTAACAAATGGGCATAAGGCAGCAAGACGTACGTATGCTGAAAACCATGGTGATTGGAACCTGAACCAGTGGGAGTCTGTGCTCTTCTCGGATGAATCCAGGTATCATCTTACACGTTGTGATGGTCGATTGAGAGTGTGGGGACGGCCAGGAGAAAGATTTTCTGCAGAGGCTCTACTATACGGAAGTGAATGCTGGACACTTCGAGCAAAAGATAAATCCCGCATTAATAGTTCACAAATGAGATTCCTTCGATCACTAACTGGAGTAACATTAAGGGATAGAATGAAAAGTGATGAGATAAGGATGCAGTGGAATAGTAGGGAAATGGTTGAACATATACAAAATTATCAGATTAAATGGTTCCAACACGTCCAGAGAATGTCAAATTCCCGTTTACCAAAGATGATTTGCCACCTCAACCCTAACGGCAAAAGAGACCTCGGAAGACCCTTCAACCGATGGAAAGATCAGTTTTTTGTAGTCGCAGAACGGGCATCATCACCCAATACTGCATTCGGAAGAAGAAGAAGAAGAAGAAGGCTGTATAGGAAATTGATAGATTCGGAGGATGTTCCATAATGGTGTGGGCCGGAGTTATGTACAACAATAGTACGGACCTTGTACTTGTTCCCCAGCGACTGAATGCTGTCCGGTATATCGAGCACGTTCTGGAAGAGCATGTAGTACCTGCTGCCATTGGAGTAGGCGCTGGATTTCTGTTTATGCAGGATAATGCCAGGGCACATTCTGCGGCTGTCACCAGGGATTTCCTGAGGAGGAATGAAATTGAGGTAATGGAGTGGCCAGCGGTCAGCCCAGACCTTAACCCTATTGAACACTTGTGGGATCTTCTAGAGAGGAAGGTCAGGAACCGACATCAAGCTCCACAAACTCTGCAGCAACTTGGAGATTATCTGAAGGAGGAATGGGAGAATATCTCGCAAGAGGAAATCCAGAATCTTATTGGGAGCATGCCACGAAGGTGCCAAACTGTCATCGAATGTCGTGGAGGCCATACACGATACTAACTCTATATAACGAGTGTTTAACTTTGAAAAATAAGCACAAGATTCAATTGCTTACATAGCGGAATTATTTGAAAAGTTAATTGTCAGCGTTATTCATTTGTTTTTACTGACATGAGCAATAAATTAATTAATTAATAACCACAAATAATGTACTTTATTAATTTCATGTTTGTACCTTTATCCAATGAAAAAATATTTGCATATTTCATAGTGTTCCTCTAATTGTTTTGAGCAGTGTATAATAGATTAATACCAAAACTGAAGAACGTAATGAATTCTTTAGGTAATTATGTAAAGCGAAACAATGAACAAGCACTTAATAGCCATATGCTTATATTATTTTTCAAGTATGTTTTAATCTTCTTTTTAAAAATTGTAAGTAGTCTCTCCATACAGTACTGCATATATGGAAATAAAAACATACATTTTATTAAACCACATGTTTTTAAATCCTTCTTCTTTCTTCTTATTCTTTATTTGTAGGAAGTTCATCCTGTTTATTTCCCAAATCACTCCTCGGAGGAAGATGTATTGGATGTGCATCCTCTGTCTATCCATCTCTTGGCTGGTCTTCCTCTTGTTTTTCTCCCGTCCATTGGTCTATCTTCTTTAGCTCATTTTTTCAAGTCTGTTGTCTTCCATTATTTCAATATGATATTTCCAATATTTTCGTCTGTCTATAATACATTAAGGTTGTGTCTTGAATTTGACTATTTTTCTTCTTCCTTTCATGTGATAGACCTAGTGGTCTGTTACGGTCTCAATCCAACGTTTGAAGGGTGTGCACAAAGATCTCTTGCATGGTGGCCTGGTAATTTAAGATTTGACGTGGTATTCTTGTTCTGCTCATTTTTCTTATGTGAGGTTTCCAGTTGTTTCTGTATTTTTGTACATATTCCATGACTGATTCTGTTTGTAATTCTTTGAGAATCTCAGAATTCCTTTTATGGTCTGTTCTTGAGTAACCTGCAGTACGTCTCATAAATTTCATTTCTGCCGCAGCTAGTCTTTGTTCATCTACACTGCGAATTGTCCAGGCCTCACTGCCGTAACAATATGGGTCTGGCCAGTGTTTTGTAAATTCTAGTTCATATGTGATGCTGTACTGTGATTGGCTTGAAAATATTATTTATAATTCCTGTTACTCTGTTAAATGTTATAATTTTTTGACTAAAATCTTTCTCCTCTTCGTATGTCATTTCGTATCCGAGATAGTTAAATGTGTTAGATTGTTCTAATATTTTATTATTAATAACAATTTTACTGCAAACTGGGTCTTTTTCCTAGGAAAGCCATGACTTTAGATTTTTCTGTTGAGATTTCCATGTTGTAGTTTATAGAAATTTGGTGGAAAGAGTAGACTGAATGTTGTAGGTCATCTTCTGAATTCGCTATAAACACAATGCCATCTAATATATTAAGTGGTATACTGCCATGTGGTTGTAGTCTCCATTCATTATAATTGAGTTCATGTATATTATGAAGAGCATTGGTGAAAGACCACATCCTTGTCTAACTCCTTGATTAATTGGTCTGCATTCATGGATTTGATTTTCAATCTTAAATTGGATGTAATTATCCTTATAAATATCATATATAGGTTTTATCAGTTGGCCTGGGATTCCATCATATTTGAGGATTTCTAATAATTTGTTTCTATTTATTTTGTCAAATGCCTTCTTCAAGTCAATAAACGCCATGTGTGTTTCAATATTAAACTCTCTGTTTTTCTATTATAATTTTAATAGTGAAGTATCCATCTGTACAGGATCTTCCTTTTCGGAATCCATTTTGCGCTTCTTCTAATGAATTGTCATAATAATTAGTTAATTTTGATTTGAGTAACTTGGTGTATATTTTGTAGACTGAGTCCAAAAGGCTTATTCCTCTGAAGTTATCACAAAACGATTATGACCCAAGTTTGTTAAAGGAGGCGAATTGGAAAAAGAGAAATATAATGAATTTTGCCACTTGAATTTGACATTTGTCTTATTTTCGGTATTGTGTACCTTATCAAATAATGTTTTCTCCTGAATAGTTCTTAAGATATTCATTTCACATGTGCTTATTATTTGTTTCGTTTTTGTTGTATCAGCCCTAGTTTCTGCTCCATATATGATAACATATTACTCGTATATATGCGGATTTTCCTTTCTATTGACATATGTTTAAACCTTCATTAGATCCTGATATTTGTGCTGCTTCATCAGCTTGTTTTAGATTCAATTGTTTTAGTTAACATGCGAGAAACAAAAGAAGGGATCAATAGATTTATGCATAAAAGAAAGGCATTCTTAAAATTGTTTGGAGCTCCTTTATACGTCATTTCAAGGACTTGTTATTTTTAGCAATGTTTGTTTTGAATGCTGTTCTATGAGCTTTAAAGCTTTTCTATATGACCAATGACTAACAAGGTTAATTTATATCCTGCTGTTAAGAATCTTGTGTCATAAGAAGGGAGGTCATACGTGTTATCAGTGATTGTCTTCAATTATCACATCGATTTAAAACCACAATTACACTTTATTCTTCATCGAATAATACATTAAATATGATCTATAGTTATTATTAAATCAATATTTCTGTTTTTTGACTTATTTGATAAAATACATAACACAGAAATTAGGGACAAATGTCATATTCAAGACATAACCAAATTTATTATAGACAGACGAAAATATTGGAAGGGTCATATAGGAAGAATGGAAGAAACCCGACTTGCAAAAAGAGCTAAAGAAGATAGACCAATGGACGGGAGAAGAACAAGAGAAAGACCAGATAGACAGTGGCTGCACATCCAATACGTCTTCCTCCGAGGAGTGATTTTGGAAATAAACAGGATGAAAATCCTACAAATTATGATTCAGAAGAAGAAGAAGAAGCCTAATGTTTGAAGAGTACATGAAGGGGAAATAACTAAGTCACTGTCTTTCTCGAACCCGTAGGTTCATGGCTGCACGGACATAAGTTCTCCATACATTCCTATCCTGGGCTAAGGTTTTCCAATCATTCCCCGTATAATCTACTTCCCTCAAATCATGGTTAATGTTATTCTCCCACCTCGTTCTTGATCTACCAACTGGGCGTTTTCCCTCTGGTTTTCGTACAAGAAGCTTTCATGCAGCTCTTCCATTCCCATTCATGCCACATGTCCTGCCCATCGCAGTCTACGAGACTTAACTGTTCTTATTATATCTGGCTTCCTATAAAGACCATGTAGTTCACTGTTATGGAGACTTCTCCATTCACCTGTCTGTTCATCTCTCTTTGGTCCAAATATTTTCCTAAGAAGTTTGTTCTCAAATAATCGTTACATTTTCTCCTCCCTTAAAGTAAGAGTCCATGTTTCGCATCCATAAAATATAACTGGTAGAATAACAGTTTTATATATTTTCAGTTTAACGTTTTTTGAGAGAAGTTGGGACGACAAGAGTCCCGTAATGAATAATAGCATGCATTTCCAGAATTGAGCCTATGTTTAATTTCTTTCTGCTCCTCATTCTAGTTTGTAATCATCGTTCCTAGATATTTGAATTCAGCCACTTCCTCAAAATGTTCCCCAATTATCATTAACTGCCCGTTTTCATTAACTAATGAATTTTTATGTGAGAACATTTTCAGTTTTATTGATGTTTACTTCCAGACCCAATTTATTTGTGTTACTCAATAAAGTGTCCTCGCTATCTACTAATCAGCATAAACTAACAACCTATTAACACCATTGAGGTGTATGACTTCTTCAGATTTGGTTATATATATATACAGAGTGTAACATAACTCAACGGCAAAATTTCAGGAATGAGTTCCTCACATGGAGAGTATAAAAAAAAGTGTATTAGCCTACAACATGGGTCCGGAAATTGATAATTACAGAGTTATTCGAACTTTTATGACTGTTAGGTTATTAAGGTTTACCGTAGTTATTGACAGTCTGTTTTCTGTTGATTCTAGGCTGCTTTGATATACACAAATGAAGAATATGTCTGTATGCAGGTCACAATTGAACATTTCATCTGACAGAACAGAACGCTCCAACAAGTCCCTTGCATTTTTGTCGCCATGTACTAACATTCATAAAAGTTCGAATAACTCTGAAATTATCAATTTCCGAACCCATGTTGTAATACACTATTTTTATTGTTTCCATATGAGGAACTCATTCCTGAAATTTTGCCGTTGAGTTATGTTACACCCTATATATATGTTATATTGCAGATTTTCGCCGATATAAGTATGAATAAGAAAGTTTTCTTGGGTTTTCCGCATCTTGGATTCAAATTCGGCCCCTGGCCACTGACTCCGACGTTTCGGCATGATTCCACATGCCATTATCAAGGAATGATAAGTTCGAGTCACAGGTTTAGGTCTTATGTAATTAAACAAATAGAGTTTTCGCTGTGGTCCGTTTCCGAAGACGTACACCCATCCAAGGTTTAGTTCTTATGTAGTTAAACACCTTCAGTTTTCAGTTACACCCTTGGATGGATGTACGGCTTCGGAAACTGACCACACTGAAAACTGAAGGTGTTTAACTACATAAGAACTAACCCTTGGATGGGTGTACGTCTTCGGAAACGAACCACAGCGGAAACTCTATTTGTTTAATTATATAAGACCTGTGACTCGAACTTATCATCATATATGATATATCATCATTCGGCATTGGAACTTCGAAGAAGAAAGTCGTCTCCTTATGGTAGCACCGAGCTAGGAACGAGACTGCATGGGTGACCATCAGTAACATCGAGCCTGGTACGAGCCTTCATGGGTGACCATCAGTACTCAACGTAGTGCTTCACCAACGTCTATTGTAGTGCGGTTACTGGTAGTTCAAGTGCTCTGCGATTGGTTGACACATATATAGTGATCGATTCTCAACCAATCGGCGGTTAGGGCAGTTAATTCCAGACCGGGCTTACCGGCCCGGTCCAGTGCAAAGTATTTTTAGTGTTCTAAAAGTTTAAATAATTTCGCGTGTGATGTGTCTCTTGTTATAGTGTTGTGGTTCATTCACCTACGTGTGCAGTGAAATTCTAGCTAAGTGATAAGTGGTTTCTATAAGTCAAGTATAGTAGTAGACTAAGCCTTGGTATTACCAAGCATGGCTGCTAAACCTGATTTTGCAAGGTCTATGGACCTGGATGATCAAGATGAGGACATCAGACCTTTTACATTGTGGGAGGAAGCCTCACAATTTTACGAAGCATATGTATCAAAAAAGAAAAGTGAGAAAAATCCTCGATACCAAAGGTATGTTCCTGAAATTCGTGGAGTATTTTTACTCATTACAAATAGTCTGGCTACCTTCCCCAACTGTGAAAAGTCTGATGTAGTGTGTGACATCACTTTAGATTACATGGAGAAACTAGATAAAATCTATGGCCAAATTCCGGAAAGTGTAACCTTATTTTCACTCATGCTCAAGGAATTGGAAGCTGCTGCGCTTGAGCTCCAAACGCAAAGCTTTCTTCCAGAACATGATGCTAGTTCCGAAACAGATTCTGAAAAACAAGAAAACCCTAAAGTAACTCGCGAACGCTTCTTTCCAGATCTTGAATTTAAATTTCCTTTCAAAGCAGAATCTGTCACCACAGAAGTGAAAAATCCCAGAAAACGGAGAAATAGAAGTAAGGGTAAAGGAATCAAAGTAACTAAAGTAACTGAAATTACTTCTGAGAAGAAAATTCCCCAAGTTGTATCCAAACGAACTGAAGTGAAATCTCCCACTGTAGTATCAGAGGTTGAGACTTCTAATAAATTTGCAGCACTAGCTGATGAAAATATGGAAGCATCAACCTCTGAAACTTCCTCTCCAATGGTTCCGCCTGTTATTGCTGGTCCACCGACTGACGCAACTAGTACTACACCTACCCAAGTTGTTGACTCTGCGAAACAGAGACCCCCACCAATCACTGTCACTGGTCATGGGGATCTGTTCCGCATGAACAAAGAGATAAAGGCACTTATTAGTGGACCACTCAAAGTTGTCAACACAAGAGAAGGTTTGCGTTATTACGCAACTTCAATGGAGGACTTTTTTATCCTAAAACAGTATTTTAATTCCATTGATAAGGAATATTATACTCACTTGACAAAGAAGGAACTTCCATTGAAGGTAGTACTAAAACGACTGCCTTCAAACACTCCTATTGATGAAATCGAGCAGGAAATCATGTCCTTGGGATTTCCTTTAAAAAGTATCAGACAAATTGTCACCAAGAAAGATAATGTAGAGAAACCTCTTCCAATATTCATTCTAGAACTTGAGCGGACAGCTGAGGCTCTCAAAATTTACGACTTGAAGCGGCTCGCTTTCTGCGTTGTATCAGTCGAAGCATATAGAACAAGGACTGGCCTTAAACAGTGTTTTAGATGCCAGTCTTTCAACCATACCTTTTCCGCATGCTGCCGGACGCAACGCTGCGTAATCTGTGCCGAGGCCCATGGACATAAGAACTGTCCAATTAAGGCCTCTGCACAGAGAAATGCAAATTTGCTAAAGTGTGCAAATTGCGGTGCGAATGGACATCCAGCATCCTATCGCGGCTGCCCTGTTTTCCAGGCGGCGCTTGAGACTTATTATAGGGCAGCCCAACCCAAACCAAATGTACCTGTACCGAGGACTTTCACTTCGGTGAAAGCCCATCCCAATGTAACCTTCTCTGAATCCTTAAAGAAAGGCATCTCTTCCCAAAACCAAATGGAGAACAGCACTGTTCAAGGTCAGGGCCAGCAATTGCCTACACTACAACTAGGGCAGCAAGTTGATGAATACCTCCAGGGTCTTCGGCCATTATTGGCTGAATTACCCTCTCCTATGGAGAGATTCCTCTTCTTGCACAGGATCTTTAACCTATGTAAAATAGGTTAAAGCTAAAGAGAACCATCAAATAGATTGTGCGAGTTGCATAAAATGTGATAGAGAGTTGTACTAAAAGTGCGGCTTGAATCAATATATTATGTGGACATATCCACAATCTATCATCCAGTTACACAGAACAAAACGAACCATCTTATATGATTGGCTAGGATTAAATGAACTACAATCCTATAATGATAGCCACAAAGGAATTAACTGCCAAGATGCACCATTGTGTATCAGTATGCAGAGCCTTGGACGGTGCCATGTCACCGTCAAACAACTGACTGACTGATCGAACTTATCATTCCTTGATAATGGCATGTGAGATCATGCCGAAACGTCGGAGTCAGTGGCCAGGGGCCGAACGTGAATCCAAGATGCGAAAAACCCAAGAAAACTTTCTTATATATATATATATATATATATATATATATATATATATATATATGTGTGTGTGTGTGTGTGTGTGTGTGTGCGGACTCTTACTTTAAGAGAGGAAAGGAGATTACAAGTATTTGAGAATAAAGTACTTAGGAAAATATTTGGACCAAAGAGAGATGAACAGACAGGTGAATGGAGAAGACTACATAACAATGAACTACATGGTATTTATAGGACGCCAGATATAATAAGAACAGTTAAGTCTCGTAGACTGCGATGGGCAGGACATGTTGCACGTATGGGGAATGAAAGACTTGCATGGAAGCTTCTTGTAGGAAAGCCAGAGGGAAAACGCCCAGTTGGTAGACCAAGAATGAGGTGGGAGAATAACATTAACTATGATTTGAGGGAAGTAGATTATACAGGGAATGATTGGAAAGCATTAGCTCAGGATAGGGATGTATGGAGAGCTTATGTCCGTGCGGCCATGAACCTACGGGTTCGATAGTGCCAGTGAGTAAGTAAGTATATATAAATATTCAATTAATATAACTTTGATCCTGCATTGGCATTTTCTCACCATTATCTGGTTTATTTGTTAAGTTTGACAATTTTTTAGCTTAATATTAAGAGATTCCGGGCTATGTGGCCGTGGTCCATGACTGGTGTTTCTTCCAGACGTTTCTCCCTCAACTGTGGAGGACGTTTTCAGTGGTGAGTGCTTCTAGGTAGTGTCTCTGGTCGGAGCTAGACTGTGAATAAATTCACACGCCACTGAAGATGCCCTCCGCAGTTGAGGAGAAACTTCTAGAAGAAACTCCAGTCATGGACTATGGCCACATAGCCCGGAATCTCTTATTGTTATGATTACCGGCCGTGAAATCCTGACTTCAACAATTTTCTAGCTTGTTAAGTTCCATTCGTCAGTATTTTATTTAACTAAGCTCTTGAACAAATTAGGTCATTATCGTCCCAATACGAAACTGTGAGTAAAATGGCTGATACAGTTTGCTCATATGGCACTTATTTCAGTCTTGAGGTTTACTTTACTTCCGAATAACGCTATACTCGGGATTTTACGCCGACTATTTAACTCATGTCCCAAATGGGAGTCAATGACCAGTCACATTACAATGATTTTTATTTACAACCAATCACAGTCGTTTTTCACCTCGATTTTATCAGTTTAATTTTATCACTTTAAAATCAAGCTCCTCCTTTTTAACATTCTGGATACGTCAGATAATTATTTTGCAGTGACTGACTCTCTAAGAAATACTGCCACCATATTGCATATATAGTGCACGAATGTAAATAGATAACCTACTGTTTGCGGGATATAAGAGAAAAACATTCGTAGTAATTGATTATACCACAATGAAAAGAAACCACTGTTTGTACTTTCTTGAACGTATTATTTTCCAGGAATTTACGTTCCAGAAAATATAATTTACATCATAGAACATCAGAAATAAATTAAAAACCTATAATGTTGGTTATAAACAGTTTTATGTGTTTCATTTTTTCTCCTCTAGGGTGCATTCTTACAATATTGCGATCTTTTGGCAATAGATAATATGATCTGGTTGCAGTGATGAACAAATGAAGGATAACAAACGTTTCTCATGTGTTTTCAAATATCGCCGTTTACATAAAATATATAAATAGGCCTATTTTATAATAACTGTAGGCTATTTAAATAATGATTTGTGAGTAAACAGCTTAATTTTATTCGTTAAATGGTCCTAACAAATGCCACTATTGATTTCCAAATTATCTAGATAAATTCACTCGTGGCATTACTTATGGTAAAAATTTGTCAATTTTGATTGGGTTTAGGCCTAAATCCCTGTATCTCGGAACCATGAGAAATCTCGGAGAAACGTAAAAATCATATAGGCCTTGTTAATTTTCTCAAACTTATAGTATATTATTTTAGAAAAACGCAAAAATGGCTTTTTATGATTTAAACAATTCTCAAAAACGACTTAATGTGGAATTGACTTAGGCTTTCATGGCCGGAGTTAGTAAGATGATCTTGAAGAAGATTTCCGGGCTGTCGAGTAAAAGAAAAGAAAAATTAGTTTCGAAACGGAAAAAAGTAATGTCGCCGCTTAAAGTAAAAATATAAATGTTTTGCCGTTTACGCGTGGCGAGTCGTTTGCATCTATATCACGCTATTTGAATGTTAATGAATCAACTGTACGATTCATCAAGAAATCCTAAGACAAACTAAGGAATTCTATCGCTGAATCCACAGCTAAATATCAAGCTGAATTGAAATACCTTATAAAAGCGGCAAAACAGGGGGAAATAATACTAAGTTCTATAAGCCCTTGCCTAAGTCTGAAAGTAATAAATAATATAAACTGTTCAAAATTTCTCATTAATTAATTTTATTTTCATAATTTTTATTCAATCTCAGTAACTTGGAATTTATCCCTGTATATCCATACAAATTACTATTCCATATCGCGGTTTCTCTATTCGCGGCATATTGGTGGAACATATCCCCCGCGATAAGGAGCATTTACTGTATACGAAGAAAAACTGATAAAAGAATATAAAAATGCGCGCGTGCGTGAGTACACACGTGTATGTATGTGTGAGTGAGTATATGTGTGAGTGAGTGTATGTTTGTGTGAGTGAGTGAGTGAATGAGTGAATGAGTGAGTGAGTGAGTGAGTGAGTGAGTGAGTGAGTGAGTGAGTGAGTGAGTGAGTGAGTGAGTGAGTGAGTGAGTGAGTGAGTGAGTGAGTGAGTGAGTGAGTGAGTGAGTGAGTGAGTGAGTGAGTGAGTGAGTGAGTGAGGGAGTGAGGAGTGAGTGAGTGAGTATGTGTGTAGGGGGAGAGAGATAGAGAGAGAGTGTGTATGTGTGTGAGTGAGAGTGTGGGTGTGTGAGTGAGAGTGTGTGTGTGTGTGCGAGTATATATATGAGTGTGTACGTGTGCGAGTATGAGTGAGTATATACGAGTGTGTGTGCGAGTATGTGTGTGAGCGTGTGTGTGAGCAAGTGTGTGTGAGTGTGTGTGTGTGAGCAAGTGTGTGTGAGTGTGTGTGTGTGAGTATGTGTGTGTGAGTACGTGTGTGTGAGTACGTGTGTGTGAGCAAGTGTGTGTGAGTGTGTGTGTGTGAGTATGTGTGTGTGAGTACGTGTGTGTGAGTACGTGTGTGTGAGTACGTGTGTGTGAGTATGTGTGAGTGAGTGTGTGTGAGTATGTGTGTGAGTGTGTGTATGTGTGCGTGCGAGTATGTGTGTGAGTGTGAGTGTGTGTGTGCGTGTGTGTGCGAGTATGTGTATGAGGGTGTATGTGTGCGAGTATGAGTGAGTATATATGAGTGTGTGTGTGTGTGCGAGTATGTGTGTGAGTGTGTGTGTGCGAGTATGTGTGTGAATGTGTGTGTGAGTATGTGGATGTGTGTGTATGTGTGTGAGTGTGTGTGTGTGCGAGTAGGTGTGTGAGTGTGTATGTGTGCGAGTATGAGTGAGTATATACGAGTGTGTGTGTGTGTGCGAGTATGTGTGTGAGTGAATGTGTGCGAGTATGTGTGTGTGAGTATGTGTGTGTGAGTATGTGTGAGTGTGTGTGTGTGTGTGTGTGAGTGAATGTGTGCGAGTATGTGTGTGTGAGTATGTGTGTGTGAGTATGTGTGTGAGTGAATGTGTGCGAGTATGTGTGTGTGAGTATGTGTGTGTGAGTATGTGTGAGTGAGTGTGTGTGTGTGTGCGAGTATGTGTATGAGTGTGTATGTGTGCGAGTATGAGTGTGTATGTGTACGAGTATGAGTGAGTATATATGAGTGTGTGTGTGTGCGAGTATGTGTGTGAATGTGTGTGTGCGCAAGTGCGTGTGAGTGTGTGTGAGTATGTGTGAGTGAGTGTGTGTGTGAGTATGTGTATGTGTGTGTATGTGTGTGAGAGTGTATGTGTGCGAGTATATGTGTGAGTGTGTGTGTGTGAGTATGTGTATGAGTGTGTATGTGTGCGAGTATGAGTGAGTATATATGAGTGTGTGTGTGAGTACGTGTGTGAGAGTGTGTGTGTGTGTGTGTGTGTGTGTGCGAGTATGTGTGTGAGTGGTGTTGTTTGGCGAGTTATGTGTGTGATTGTGTGTGGTGAAAGTGTGTGTGAGCGTGTGTGTGTGCGAGTATGTGTGTGAGTGTGTTGTGTGCGAGTATGTGTGTGAGTGTGTGTGCAAGTATGTGTGAGCGTGTGTGTGTGTGTGCGAGTATGTGTGTGAGTGTGTGTGTGTGCGAGAATGTGTGTGAGTGTGTGTGTGTGTGTGTGCAAGTATGTGTGTGAGTGTGTGTGTGCAAGTATGTGTGTGTGAGTGTGTGTGTGCGAGTATGTGTGTGTGAGTGTGTGTGCAAGTGTGTGTGAGTGTGTGTGTGTGTGTGAGTGTATGTGTGCGAGTATGTGTATAAGTTTGTGTGCGAGTATGAGAGAGTTAATATGTGTGTGAGTGTGTGTGTGTGCGAGTATGTGTGTGAGTGTATGTGTGTGAGTGTGTGTATGTGTGTGAGCATGTTTGAGTATGTGTGTATGTGTGTGAGTGTGTATGTGCGTGAGTGTGTATGTGTGTGAGTGTGTATGTGCGCGTGTGTGTATGTGCGAGTGTGTGTGAGTATGTGGGAGTGAGTGTGAGTGTGCGTGTGTGTGCGTGCGAGTGCGTGCGTTTATGTGCGTTTATGTGAGTGAGTGAGTGAAGAGTGATTGAGTGAATGAGTGAGTGAGTGGATGAGTGAGTGAGTGAGTGGATGAGTGAGTGAGTGAGTGGATGAGTGAGTGAGTGGATGAGTGAGTGAGTGCATGAGTGAGTGAGTGGTTGAGTGAGTGAGTGGTTGAGTGAGTGAGTGGTTGAGTGAGTGAGTGGATGAGTGAGTGAGTGGATGAGTGAGTGAGTGGATGAGTGAGTGAGTGGATGAGTGAGTGAGTGGATGAGTGAGTGAGTGGATGAGCGAGTGAGTGGATGAGCGAGTGAGTGGATGAGCGAGTGAGTGGATGAGCGAGTGAGTGGATGAGCGAGTGAGTGGATGAGCGAGTGAGTGGATGAGCGAGTGAGTGGATGAGCGAGTGAGTGGATGAGCGAGTGAGTGGATGAGCGAGTGAGTGGATGAGCGAGTGAGTGGATGTGCGAGTGAGTGGATGAGCGAGTGAGTTGAGAGCGGAATGGATGAGCGGTGATTGGATGGGCGAGTGAGTGGATGAGCGAGTGAGTGGATGAGCGATGAGTGGATGAGCAGTGAAGGATGAGCGAGTGAGTGGATGAGCGAGTGAGTGGACGAGCGAGTGAGTGGACGAGCGAGTGAGTGAGTGGATGAGCGAGTGAGTGGATGAGCGTGTGAGTGGATGAGTGAGTGAGTGGATGAGTGAGTGAGTGGATGAGTGAGTGAGTGGATCAGTGGTGATCAGTGAGTGGGGTCATTGAGTGAG